>CM038669.1:114919117-115412058 GCA_021605145.1 Aegilops bicornis
TGGACTAGATCAAATATGGGTCGGCATTTGGCCCAAAGCATGGCAGCCAGTTAATGGGCCAGCCTACTAGGGTCCTCAAAATCTTGTGGGCCTCAAATGGGCCGGCCCATTAATGTCGGCGAAATCTGTGGAGCCTTTAGCTAGGCGGCCCATTATGATCCGCAAGAATGTTGTGGGCCTTTACCTGGGCTGGCCCATTATGGCACACAAAAATCTTGTGGTCCTTTACCTGGGCCGGCCTATTTTGGCCCGCGAAATCTTGTGGGTCTTTTAGCTGGCCAGCCCATTATGGTCCGCGAAAAATCTCGTGGGCCTTTAGGCTGGGCCGCCCATTATGGTCCGCAGAAAATCTTGTGGGCCTTTAGTTGGGCCGCCCATTTAAACATGATGGGCCATGCCACGTGTCGACGTATCATAGGCGTATACGCCCAATGAGTGGATGACATATGTCCCAACGATGAGCCGACATCGTGTTTCCTCCAGCCAATGATGATTTTACACGTGGAAATCCCCATTGGTCGGGGCACATTAACGGGTTATCGGATCCAAAACCCAACCCGATAGCTTAACGGTGTTCCGATTACCGTGGATGCCACGTGTCGGTCACCCTTGACGAAAAGCACTTCGTGACGCGATTTATCGTCATGGAAGTGGACACTTCCGTGATGATAATTTTCGTAATGTCATGGAACACTTCTATGACAGCACAGGTATGACTATCTTGATTCTGTCATAAATTTGTCATGGATGTACATGCATGACAGAAAACGTGACCTACTGCGACAAACACGTATCATCACAGAAGTGTATTTTTTTGTAGTGTTGGCACTCAAATTCCAGCGGCAGCAGCAGAAAATCGACTCACTTAGCCAGGAAAGGGGGTCTCAGCAGTGACAGCAGCAAGCGGATGATCCAGCATTGGATAGCACCGTCCCATCCATGCCGAGAAGCAGCGTTGGTTCCGCCCCGGGCGACACACTGCTAGATACATACCCTGTGGATGACATCATAGAGAACACTAACTGTGAGCTACACTTCAAAATGAAGAACATATCCATGAAGGTGGCGGGGCCGTTGCTTTTACAAATACCCCTGAAGCAACCTTCCATTGCACCCCAATTCTAGCGGACTATGCTCGTGTCTTGGTTGATGAGGTGGTGGACCAATATTCGGGGCTAGAGCTTGACATTCCTGGAGGTGACGACGAGCACACACTGGGAGAGGCCATACATCGTATCATCCTATGGAGAAAGGATTGCATCATCTTTCGAAGGCCACCGACACCACGTCAGCCAACTCCTCCTCGAAGTCCGCCGCCGAGTCAGCAGACTCCTGCTCCTCTAAGTCCACGAATGCGTGAGCCGACTCCTCCTCGAAGTCGGCCACTGTGTCAGCAGACTCCCGCTCCTCCAAGTCCACGAATGCGTGAGCCGACTCCTCCTTGAAGTCTGCCACCGTGTCAGCAGACTCCCGCTCCTCCAAGTCCAGCAATGCATGAGCATACTCCTGCTCCAACTCAGCCACGTCAGCCGTCTCCGCCGCCTCAGCAATCGCAGAAGAGACACGCCGCAGCTATGGTGCGTAGCGGTACGAGTCGAGGTAGTACAGGAGGCACAGGCGGAGACAAGTGATATAAATATGGTCCAAGCCTCGCTCCTCTTCCTCAGAGGCCTTACAACATGACTGAGGAGCAAAACAAAGCCATAGTGAAGGCCCAAGTGGACGCCCATTTTGGACCAAAGCCGGCACCGCCGCCAAGGGAGAAAGTGCCTGAGGAAAAGATTGACCACTTCATTCGTATGGCTAGACCACCAGCTCCCAAGCGTGTCGACTCAGACCACTGGCGCTAAATCAGGAAGGGACATCGAGCACGACTACTATGAAGGAAGCGAGCTCGAGCTCGAGCCAACAAGCGGTGGCAAAAATGCGGAAAACCATTCCCAGTGGGAAAAGCAAAGCGCATAATCGATTCCCCGCTTGTTGTGCCAACAACACATGAAATCTGGCGCCTCTATATTATTGTGGGCAAACCATTCCCCAGCAGAACAATCTGGTAATAACCGAGGAGCATATAAGCCAGGCTAAAATGCTCAATATCAGTGTTGGACAACTCCTCAAGATCGAGCCCATGTCTCCTCTTAGAGAGGAGGAAATAAAGCGGAAATATGTCTGGGGCCAACCTTTGGTCAAGCCCGAGGAGGTCAAGAACCTCCCAACGAGAATGTATGAATTGCATCAGTGGTACATGAACATTACCAAGATTTCCAATCGAGAGTCCCTCATGGTGAATGTCAAGGAGGAGCATTACTTCCATGAGAAAGCTCTGTCTGTTCAGTATTCAGAACTATTTCAGTTATACAATCAAGACGCACTCGACAAATCTCTCGTCAGTTGCTATTGTCTGTAAGTGATTTCTTCCTGTAATTTAAGTCTCAAGCTAGTTGTAGTGATCATTTTGATCAATCATTACCTGTAATTATCCTCACTATATTATTTTCTGTGGTATTATGCAGGATGAAGATGTATGAAATGAAAAAAATCTGGACGCTATGGCATTGGGTTCATTGACCCAAATACCGTTAATGAACACACATGGAATATTCCAAGTTGTCGAGCAAGTTTAGAGGAAAGCATGCTAGAGTTCTTCAAGCGCCTCAATACCAATGAAGATATACTACTTCCTTACAACTTCCTGTGAGTCACAATCGCCTTGTACTACAAATTCTGTTTTTGCTTACTAGCTAGCTAGATGTTAATGATTAAGTGTATAGGGCTTAGGGTAGTTGATTAGTGTTGTGCACATGCCCGCTTAATTAAGACATGCAAACGTGTGCGCATGCAATTACCACTGGATCTTGTTAGTCATTAAAGTTGATAAAGGAACAGTTGAAGTACTGGACTCACTACTTAAGGAAGAAAGTGACTTCGCCATCTTGAAGGGGATACTCGACAGGTAATTTCAATCATTATTAACTATATCTCGGCCTATTTAATTAGTTCGTCATTTTCTGATATCAACTATTTAATAACACCTTTATTCATTTTCTTTCTTTGCCGACGCGGCTTAGGGCAAAAAGTTCATCAAGGTGACTCCAGGCAAGTGGGAAAAAAAGCTGTATTGGTGGCGACCCAAGATAAGTAATTAAGTAGTACTAGCTAGCTAGCTACCATCTCTTTAATTCTTGTTTCAATACCATTAATTAATTAGCATGCTTGATTAATCATTATCTGATTAAATTCCATTCTCGTAAAGGCCACTCAAGCAGCGCCGGGATCGATCGTGTGCATACTACGTTTGCGAGAACATTCGCATGATGGCGTCCGAAAGGAGCAGATCTCAAAGACAGGACTGGGTAAGTTTGTCAGAACACTATTCACAAATTTTTACACCATTATCGATATCTAGTCACACAACTAATACACATGCATATTGATCTCCTTCTTAACAGTTCAGAGAGGTGCGGGACCAGCTCCTACCAACGGAGTGCATACTAGCACTTCAAGAGGAAATAGCGGGATTTTTGCTCGACCAGGTCATAGATCCCAAAGGAGAATACTATTACCCGCTACCGCCCCTATGAACCACTTGTCATCGTGCTCCGAAGGCACCAAGGCAACATGTAGGAGAAATTGTATATATATATATATATACATGTGTATGTGTGAATAATTAATGGTGGTTGTGAGACATTCGATGATATATATATATATATATATATATATATACACACACAATATGTAGTATCGTAAAATACCAGCAAACAAAAAAGAATTAAACGGAAAACACAAAATAAAAGGAAAAATAAAAAATAAAACCAAAAACCCCCAAACATTTAGTACCGGTTGGTCTTACCAACCGGTACTAATGGTCTACCCGCACCCGGGCCTGGCTCGTGCCACGTGGTGGCACTTTAGCGCCGGTTCGTGAAGAACCGGTAGTAAAGGGGGGCCTTTAGTCCCCACTCTTTAGTGCTGGTTGTGGAACCGGCACTAAAGGCCCTTACGAACCGGCGCTAAAGCCTGGTTCTCCACTAGTGAGGAAGTAGATGAACAGCAAGCAGTCGCGTAGTCGCTTCCCAAAAACCTATTCGCCCCTCTCCCGTATAGGAACCGGAGGGGCGGGGTTTCGGAGACATGCTCTCCCGTCAACCGTGTACGCGGTGGACGGGATGGAGTCACCGGCGGCGGCAGCAGCAAAGGAACGACGGTGGGCAGTGCGCGTGGAGCATATGTGACCTGTTCGTGGCGGCTAAGGTTAGGAGACACCGCACACTTATATAGGTGCAGCCGCGTGGAGAGATGTGGGCTCGACCCACGTCCGAGTCCGTGACAGCCCACGATCCGACGTCTCAGATCGTGGCCCAGCTGTCAGAAACTCTCAGTTAATGACTAGCAAAAATAAGCGCGTAGTTGTGAGCTCGGCACGGCTCATTCCTGCAACCCATGGCGTGTCGTGACGAGGCGAGGCGGGCGGCGAAGGAGAAGTGCGTGAGGGCCTCTTCTATTCTCAAACTGCAATAGCATGTAGAAGAGAAACCCTTATAAAGAGGTCCAACTCCTTCTCCACTAGCGGGGTGGGACTAAACTTCCCACTACACCTAGTGCCATATAACCCACATGGGCCCTTAGGGATTTTTCTGAAATTGTTGGATGGGCCTAAAGCCCACCCCATATTTCAACAATCCCCCACCAGATCTCGAGGGCCCATTGTGTCCTCTGTTCCAATTATTGTTTCGATATACCAGTGTTTCAGTGAAGACCTGTTATGGTTGAACTTCACCTAGAGCAAGCAGCTACACTCCTTCACAGCTGAACAATGGACTAAGCCTTGAATTGTTAGTTTGTCGTAAAGAAGCTTCACCACATGTCTTACTAGTACTAGGCTACCGAAGGCTGACCCCTCGGGTGGAGCATATAGGTCACACTCCTGGACTATTCATGAGCTTACTAGAGATCACCCCAATATCATATACTGCGACCAGCAGTCGGGCTCATATAGGTGTGTTCCTCCAAAGATTGCTCTGTAGAATAGTATCTTGCTTACATAACCTTTGGAAGACATTAAGACAATAGTCACCCTACCATACAGTATTGAGAGTATTGCATCTCCAATGGAGTAGGTTAGTATAGTTACTCTCCTCAGTTCACCACTGGCTTGTTTTGCCAGGTCCTACTTCACGGGATCTCCGATCACATAGGTTGGGTTACCACTATGGTAACTCATGTAGGTCTCATACCCATCTCCCTCGATGCACTATCTATCACAACACGTGATAGCCCTTTTGTAAAGGGATCTGCCAGATTCTTAGCTGTATGGACATACTCCAACGCTATCACTCCAGAGTTTCTTATTTTCTGACAGCTTTTAATCTCATTCTTATGTGTTTGTTGGACTTCATGTTGTCCTTTGAACTCTTCACCTTGGTGATGATAGTCTGATTGTCACAGTTCATAAGGATAGCCTAAACTTGTTTATCAACAAATGGCAAGTCCATCAAAAGATCTTGAAGCCATCCTGCTTCGACACCAGATGTGTCTAATGTTGTTAATTCTACTTCCATTGTCGATCTCGTTAAGATCGTTTGTTTGCAAGACTTCCAGGAAACAGCGCCACCTCCAAGAGTAAACATATACCCAGTTGTGGCCTTCATCTCATCAGCATCAGAGATCGAATTCGCATCACTATACCCTTCAAGTACCAACGGGTATCCGGTATAGTGAAGTCTGTAGTTCATAGTACCTTTCAGATAGCGCATAACTCTCTCAATAGCATGCCAATGTACATCACCCGGATTGGAAACAAACCGGCTCAGTTTGCTCACAGCAAACGCGATGTCAGGCCTCGTTGCGCTTGCTAGGTACATGAGTGAACCAATGATTTGAGAGTATCTCAGTTGATCCTTAGTTGTGCCTTCAAACTTTTGAACCAACACACTAGGATCATATGGTGTTTGAGATGGTTTGCAGTCCGAATATCCAAAACGGCTCAACACCTTATCAACATAATGGGATTGCAGCAGGGTAATCCCACCCTCATTATCTTTCAGTAGCTTGATGTTCAAGATAACATCAGCCACACCAAGGTCTTTCATCTCAAAGTTCTGAGATAGAAACGACTTGACCTCCTCAATGACTTTGAGGTTGGTTCTCAATATCGATATGTCATCAACATACAAGCCGCAATTATAAATCCTTCGCCCCCACCATGGCGATAGTATACACATTTGTCAGCTTCATTAACAACGAAGCCAACAGATGTCAGAGTTGTATTAAACTTATCATGCCATTGCTTAGGTGCTTGTTTCAGGCCATATAAAGATTTCAACAACCTACACACCTTTCTTTCCTGACCATCTATCACAAAGCCATTTGGCTTGCATGTAGATTTCCTCGTTTAGCTCTCCATTCAGGAAAGTCGTCTTAACATCCATCTGGTGGACGAGAAGACCATCCGAGGCTGCCAACGAGAGTAATACTCGAATGGTGGTCAGTCTGCCCACTGGTGAATAAGTATCGAAGAAATCTTCATCTTCTTTCTGGTCATAGCCCTTAGCCACAAGCCTAGCCTTGTACTTTTCAATCGTACCATCGGGCCTAAGCTTCTTTTTCAACACCCACTTACATCCCAATGGTTTGCAACCATAGGGACGGTCAGTGATCTCCCATGTCCCATTAGCCATGATGGAATCCATTTCGCTACGAACCGCATCCTTCCAAAGAGTCGACACGGAGAGGCATACGCTCGAATAGAGTGCGAGGTATTTATGCGCCATAGCGCTTAAAAATATGTACCGGTAAACTTATCTGGTTTCAGTGCGGCGACAAAGCCACTTGCCGAAAAATTCCTACATCGAATAGGTTTTCAGATTGTTGAAAAAATAGGCAAATTTTTGACTAATTTAATCCAAGAATATATCACTAGCATGACACTGACAGAATTAACAACATGCTGATATTGGATCACGAAAGCACATACTATGCTAAGAGTAGATACATCTACGCATAACGCTAGTATGGCTAAGACAGTAATAAACAGGAGTGGGATAAACGAGTTATACCCTCCGATGGGCCAGGCAGAAACCACGAAGGTGGTGGTGGCAGCCGCGGCGTCCTCAGCGTCCTTCTTGTCGGCTTCAACTTTCTCAGCGGTGGCACGTTCGACGTCGGTGGACATGGTGATGATGAGGGCGACGTGGGCGTAGAGGGAGTAGATGAACAGCGAGCAGTCACGTAGTCGCTTCCCAAAACCGTATTCGCACCTCTCCCGTACAGGAACTGGAGGGGTGGGGTTTCGGAGACCTTCTCTCCCGTCGACCGTGTAGGCGGCGGACGGGATGGAGTCACCGGCACCGGCAGCAGCAAAGGAACGACGGGTTAGGAGACACCACACACTTATATAGGCGCAGCCGCGTGGGGAGACGTGGGCTCGACTCACGTCCGAGTCCGTGATAGCCCATGATTCGACGTCTCAGATCGTGGCCCAGCTGTCAGAAACTCTCCGTTAGTGACTAGCAAAAATAAGCGTGTAGGTGTGAGCTCGGCTCAGCTCATTCCCGCAACCCGAGGCGCATCGTGACAAGACGTGGCGTGGTGAGGCAGGCGGCAGAGGAGGAGTGCACGAGGGCCTCTTCTATTCTCAAGCTCCAATAGCATGTAGAAGAGAAACCCTTATAAAGAGATCCAACTCCTTCTCCACTAGCGGTGTGGGACTAAACTTCCCACTACACCTAGTGCCATATAACCCACATGGGCCCTTAGAGATTTTTCTGAAACTGTTGGATGGGCCTAAAGCCCACCCCATATTTCAACAATCCCCCACTAGATCTTGAGGGGCCATTGTGTCCTCTGTTCCAGTTACTGTTTCGATATACCAGTGTTTCAGTGATGACCTGTTAAGGTTGAACTTCACCTAGAGCAAGCAACTACACTCCTTCACAACTAAACAACGGACTAAGCCTTGAATTGTCAGTTTGGCATAAAGAAGCTTCACCACATGTCTTACTAGTACTAGGCTGCCGAAGGCTGACCCCTTAGGTGGAGCATATAAGTCACACTCATGTCCTATTCATGAGCTTACTAGAGATCACCCCAATATCATAGACTGTGACCAGCAGTCGGGCTCATATAGGTGTGTTCCTCCAAAGATCGCTCTGTAGGATAGCTTCTTGCTTACATAAGCTTTGGACACATTAAGACAATAGTCACCCTACCATACAGTATTGAGAGTTGCATATCCAATGGAGTAGGTTACTATAGTTACTCTCCTCAGTTCACCACTAACTTGTTTTCCCAGGTCCTACTTCACAGGATCTCCGATCACATAGGTTGGGTTACCACCATGGCAACTCATGTGGGTCTCATACCCATCTCCCTCGATGCACTATATATCACAACACGTGATAACCCTTTTGTAAAGGGATCTGCCAGATTCTTAGCCGTATGACATACTCCAACGCTATCACTCCGGAGTTTCTTAAATTTTTGACAGCTTTTAATCTCATTCTTATGTGTTTGTTGGACTTCATGTTGTCCTTTGAACTCTTCACCTTGGTGATGACAGTCTGATTGTCATAGTTCATAAGGATACCCAGAACTAGTTTATCAACCAATGGCAAGTCCATCAAAAGATCTCGAGGCCATCACCTTCGACACGAGATGTGTCTAATCTTTGTTAATTCTGCTTCCATTGTCGATCTTGTTAAGATCGTTTGTTTGCAAGACTTCGAGAAACAACACCACCTCCAAGAGTAAACATATACCCAGTTGTGGCCTTCATCTCATCAGCATCAGAGATACAATTCACATCACCATACCCTTCAAGTACCGACGGGTATTCGGTATAGTGAAGTCCGTAGTTCATAGTACCTTTCAGATAGCGCATAACTCTCTCAATAGCATGCCAATGTACATCACCCAGATTGGAAACAAACCAGCTCAGTTTTCTCATAGCAAACGCGATGTCAGGCCTCGTTGCGCTCACTAGGTACATGAGTGTGATGTCGCTTGAAGCTACGTCGGTATTTCCCCAAAGAGGAAGGGATAATGCAGCACAGCGGCGATAGGTATTTCCCTCAGATATGAAACCAAGGTTATCGAACCAAAGAGGAGAACCAAGCAACACAACGTAAACAACACACGCACACAAATAACAACTTCTACGCAACCCGGCGTGTTAAAGGGTTATCAACCCCTTCGAGGTAAAGGCGCCTCGAGATAGGCAAAAGCGGACGTGAGGAAATTTGTAGTAGATTGATAGATCGAACGCCAAATAAAATAAATAAGAATAAGCAAGGTATTTTTGAATTTTTGGTTCAATAGATCTGAAAATAAATGCAAACGAAAAGTAGATCGCAAAGGCAAATATACGAGAAAGAGACCCGGGGGTCGTAGGTTTCACTAGTGGCTTCTCTCAAGAAAAATAGCAAACGGTGGGTGAACAAATTACTGTCGGGCAATTAATAGAACTTCAAATACTCATGATAATATCCAGGCAATGGTCATTATATAGGCATCACGTCCAAGATTAGTAGACCGACTCCTGCCTGCATCTACTACTATTACTCCATACATCGGCCGCTATCCAGCATGCATCTAGTGTATTAATTTCATGGAAAACGTAGTAATAAAATTAGAACGATGACATGATGTAGACAAGATCCGTTTATCTATTGTGTAGATATAGCTCTCATCGCTTTATCCTTAGTAGCAATGATACATACGTGTCGGTTCCCTTTCTGTCACTGGGATCAAGCACCGTAAGATCAAACCCACAAGAAAGCACCTCTTCCCATTACAAGATAAATAGATCAAGTTGGCCAAACAAAACCCAAATATCGGAGAAGAAATCCTGCATAAAAGAGATCAAAGAAACTCAAATACTTTCATGGATATAAAAAGATAGATCTGATCATAAACTCAAAGTTCATCGATCCTAACAAACACACCGCAAAAGAGTTACATCATATGGATCTCCAAGAGACCATTGTATTGAGAATACACAGAGAGAGAAAGCCATCTAGCTACTAACTACGGATTCAAGGTCTACAAAGAACTACTCACGCATCATCGGAGAGGCACCAATGGAGGTGGTGAACCCCATCCGAGATGGTGTCTAGATTGTATCTGGTGGTTCTGGACTCTACGTCGGCTGGATGAATATTTCGATGACTCCCCTAGGGTTCTGGAAATGTTGGGGTATTTATAGAGCAAAGAGGCGGTCCGGGGGGCACCCGAGGTGGGCACAACCCACCAGGCGGCGCTGGGCCTCTGGCGCGCTACAGTGGGTTGTGCCTCCCTCGGGGCACCCCCCAGGCGCAGCCAGGGCCCATTACGTTCCTTCTAGTCCATCAAAATTCTCCGTGAAGTTTCCAGACATTTGGACTCGGTCTGATATTGATTTCCTGCGATGTAAAAAACATGCAGAAAACAACAACTAGAAATTGGCACTATGTCAATAGGTTAGTACCAAAAAATGATATAAAATGACTATAAAATGATTATAAAACATCCAACATTGATAATATAACAGGATGGAACAAGCAAAAATTACAAATACGTTGGAGACGTATCAGCATCCCCAAGCTTGACGAGTAGGGAAGTGATAAAAACAGAATTTTTGATGTGGAATGCTGCCTATCATGTCATATCATATTCTTTTCTTTATAGCGTGGACATTTGGACTTTTATATGATTCAAAGTAATAGTCTAGTTTTCACATAATAATTTAGATACTCAAGCATATCAAGAAGCAACCATGTCTTTCAAAATATCAACGCTAAAATAAGTTGTCCCTAGCCCATCATGCTCAATCATTGATCCATTCATGAAACGCACTCGAATATTAGCTACACCCAATACTTACGTACGATCATATTGCCTCCTAGTTGGTTCTTTTGTAAGAGAGGATGGAGACTCAAATTCAATATAAAAAATTGCATAAAGTAAAAGAAAGGCCCTTCGCGGAGGGAAGTAGGGATTTGTAGAGGTGCCAGAGCTCAAAGCGAAAAACTTAGAGATAAAAACATTTTGGGAGGTGTATCCATCCCACCAAAGAAAACAACTTAGAGTTCCCAATACTTTCCATGCTAGATATATCATAGGCGGTTCCCAAACAGAAAATAAAGTTTATTCTTTTTTCCACCATACTTTCACTTTCCATGGCTAGCCTTATCATACCAACACTTCCCAAGGAATTTATTATTTGACAACATAAAGTAAATTCATGTCTTACTCTCGTGCAATGACAAGTGAATAAACACTGACCTTGAGAATAACACATCTAGCATGGAAAATATTAGCCACCCCTCATTAGCTCATGAGCTTAAACAAACACACAAAGAGAAGTTTATTTGAAAATTAGAGGTGGCACATACAAATTTTCTTGGAACGGCAAAATAATACCACATATAGGTAGATATAGTGGACTCATGTGGCAAAACTGGTTTAAAGGATTTTGGATGCACAAGTAGAGATCATACTTAGTGCAAAATGAAGGCTAGCAAAAGATTGAGAAGCGACCAACCAAGAAGCGGATAATCTCATAAGCAAGCATTAAGCATAAATAACAATCAATAATGCACCATAAGTAGGATACAATTTCATTGCATGACTATTAACTTTCAGACTTGCATAGGGAATCACAAACCTTAACACCAATATTCTTACTAAAGCATAATTACTCATAAACATAACTCACATATCACATCATCATATCTCAAAACTATTGCTAAAAACCAAGTTTATTTTGTCCAATGATCTTCATGAAAGTTTTTATTATATCCTTCTTGGATATATATCACTTTGGGACTAATTTTCATGTGTTGCTTTTCATAAGCTCAAACAAATATAAGTGAAGATTATGAGCATAAAAATTTTCTTTCTCTCAAAATAATATAAGTGAAGCAAGAGAGAATTTCTTCAAAATTTTACTAACTCTCAAAAATATCTAAGTGAAGCAAGAGAGCATTTCTTCAAAAATACTAAAGCACACCGTGCTCAAAAAGATATAAGTGAAGCACTAGAGCAAGTCCATTGCTCATAAAAATTTAAGTGAAGCATAGAGAGCAATTCTAACAAGTCATGACATAATTTTGGCTCCCTCAAATAGATATGTCCACAAAGGGATCAAGACTTAAAACACAAAATAAAAACAAGCAAAGACTCATATCATATAAGAAGCTCCAAGCAAAACACATATTATGTGACGAATAAAAATATACCTTCGAGTAAAATACCGATGGTCGTTAGAAGAAAGAGGGGATGCCACTCGGGGGCATCCGCAAGCTTAGTTGGTTGCTCATCTTTGGATAATAGCTTGGGATGCCAGGGCATCCCCAAGCTTAGGCTCTTCTATCCTTTATTCCTTCATCCATCGTAAGATAACCCAAAACTTGAAAACTTCAATCACACAAAACTCAACAAAACCTTCGTGAGATCCGTTAGTGAAAGAAAAATAAACCACTACTATAAGTGTTGTGTCAAACCAATTCATATTTGTTTTTGCATTATATCTACTGTATTCCAACTTTTCTATGGCAAAAACTCATCAAAGAAAACCATAGAGCCATAAAAATAAGCACACAACGCAAAGAAAACAGAATCTGTCAAAACAGAACAGTCTGTAGCAATCTGACTATTTCGAAAACTTCTGGAACTCCAAAAATTCTACCAAGTTAGGAAGACCAGGGTAATTTGTATATTAATCTTCTGCAAAAAGAATCAGGGCAAAAGCACTTTTCTGTGATTTATGACAATTATTTTCGTGAGTGCATAAGTTTCTGTTTTTTTCAGCAAGATCAAACAACTATCACCCAAGAAGATCCTAAAGGCTTTACTTGGCACAAACACTAATTAAAACACAAAAAACACAATCATAAAAGTATCATAATTTTGCAAACACTCAAAAACAGAAAGCAAAAAAGCAAAAATAAATTTTATTCATTAGGTTGCCTCCCAACAAGCGTTATAGTTTTACGCCCTTAGCTAGGCATAAAGCAAGGATCTAAGTTTTGTCATCCGAAGTTTTGGCAACTTTTGTAAGGTTTTCTCAAACCAGGGAGGCTCTTTACGCTTCCCTAAGTTCTTCAGGAAAGAAACTATCTTAAGATCCAAAATATCCAATCGCTTGTTGCAAAGAGTAATCAGGGTATTCATGCGATTGATACTACCATTGAGGTATTTGAGGGGTTCATTATATTTCTGTATTTCCACCATATGTTTATGCAAATCACCAAGTTTGTCCAACATTTGAGTTCCCTCAGGGGTAAAAGTAAACCCCTTGTTTTGAGGTGGAATTCCCAAGATTCCCTCTAAAATTTCATAGGCAGCATTGGCATCAAGTTCAATGAAATTTCCTTTGGCGGCAAAATCTAGAAGTTGTCTATGATGCAAAGCCAACCCTATGTAAAAATTATGAAGCAAAACCTTAGCGTCCCCCTTTAAGTTAGAAATATGATACAATTGCATAAGCCTATACCAGTCATCTTTCAAATTTTCTCCTTGTCTTTGTTTGAAGTAGAGAACTTCAAAATCGGGTGACAAAGGAGGGGTAGGAACGCTAGCCATCAAGACGAGAAAGCAAGGAAATGGCAAACGAAAAAGAGAGGCAAATAAAACGGCAAATTTTTGTGGAGTGAGGGAGAGGAAAACGAGAGGCAAATGGCTAATAATGTAAATTGCGAGGAGATGAGATTTGTGATTAGGAACCTGGTATATGTTGAAGATCCTCCCATAACGGGCGCCTAAAAATTCCTTTTGATGTTGCTTGAAGTTACGTCGGTATATCCCCAAAGAGGAAGGGATGATGCAAAGACAACAAGCGGTAGGTATTTCCCTCAGATATGAAACCAAGGTTATCGAACCGGTAGGAGAACCAAGCAACACAACGTAAACAGCACCTGCACACAAATAACAACTTCTCGCAACCCGACGTGTTAAAGGGGTTATCAATCCCTTTCGGGGTACGGTGCCTCGAGATAGGCAAAACGGACGTGAGTAAATGTGTAGTAGATTGATAGATTGAACGCCAAATAAAATAAATAATAATAAATTGCAGCAAGGCATTCTTGCATTTTTTTGTTTAATAGATCTGAAAATAAATGCAAAGGAAAAGTAGATCGCAAAGGAAAATATATGAGAAAGAGACCCGTGGCCGTAGGTTTCGCTAGTAGCTTCTCTCGAGAAAAATAGCAAACGGTGGGTGAACAAATTACTGTTGGGCAATTGATAGAACTTCAAATACTTATGACGGTATCTAGGCAATGATCATTATATAGGCATCATGTCCAAGATTAGTAGACCGACTCCTGCCTGCATCTACTACTATTACTCCACACATCGACCGCTATCGAGCATGCATCTAGTGTATTAAGTTCATGGAAAAACAGAGTAATGCAATAAGAACGATGACATGATGTAGACAAGATCCATTTATCTATTGCGTAGATATAGATCTCATCGCTTTATCCTTAGTATCAACGATACATACGTGTTGGTTCCCTTTCTGTCACTGGGATCAAGCACCGTAAGGTCATACCCACTACAAAGCACCTCTTTCCATTGCAAGATAAATAGATCAAGTTGGCCAAACAAAAACCAAATATCGGAGAAGAAATACGAGGCTATAAGCAATCATGCATAAAAGAGATCAAAGAAACTCAAATACTTTCATGGATATAAAAAGATAGATCTGATCATAAACTCAAAGTTCATCGATCCCAACAACCACACCGCAAAAGAGTTACATCATATGGATCTCCAAGAGACTATTGTTTTGAGAATTCAGAGAGAGAGAGAGAGAGAGAGAGAGAGAGAGAAAGCCATCTAGCTACTAATTATGGACTCGAAGGTCTACAAAGAACTACTCACGCATCATCAGAGAGGCACCAATGGAGGTGGTGAACCCCATCCGAGATGGTGTCTAGATTGGATCCGGTGGTTACGGACTCTGGCCATTTGGATGAATATTTGACGACTCTAGGGTTCTGGAAATATTGGGGTATTTATAGAACAAAGAGGCGGTCTGGGGGGCACCCGAGGTGGGCACAACCCACCAGGGCACGCCTGGGCCTCCTGGCGCGCCCTAGTGGGTTGTGCCTCCCTCGGGTCACCCCCAGGCGCAGCCACGGCCCATTACGTTCCTTCTGGTCCATAAAATTTCTTCGTGAAGTTTCTGGACATTTGGATTCCGTCTGATATTGATTTCGCTATGTAAAAAACATGCGTAAAAACAAAGAATCGGCACTTGGCACTATGTCAATAGGTTAGTACCAAAAAATGATATAAAATGACTATAAAATGATTACAAAACATCCAAGATTGATAATATAACAGCATGGAACAAGCAAAACTTATAGATACTTTGGAGACGTATCAGCGTGAACCAATGATTTGAGAGTATCTCAGTTGATCCTTAGTTGTGCCTTCGAACTTTTGAACCAACACACTAGGATCATATGGTGTTTGAGATGGTTTGCAGTCCCAATATCCAAAACGGCTCAACACCTTCTCAACATAATGGGATTGCAGCAGTGTAATCCCACCCTCATTATCTCTCAGTAGCTTGATGTTCAAGATAACATCAGCCACACCAAGGTCTTTCATCTCAAAGTTCTGAGATAGAAATGACTTGACCTCCTCAATGGCTTTGAGGTTGGTACTCAATATCAGTATGTCATCAACATACAAGCACAGTATAACTCCTTCACCCCCACCATGGCGATAGTATACACATTTGTCAGCTTCATTAACAACGAAGCCAACAGATGTCAGAGTTGTATTAAACTTATCATGCCATTGCTTAGGTGCTTGTTTCAAGCCATATAAAGATTTCAGCAACCTACACACCTTTCTTTCCTGACCATCTATCACAAAGCCATTTGGCTTGCATGTAGATTTCCTCGTTTAGCTCTCCATTCAGGAAAGTCGTCTTAACATCCATCTGGTGGACGAGAAGACCATGCGAGGCTGCCAACGGGAGTAATACTCGAATGGTGGTCAGTCTGGCCACTGGTGAATAAGTATCGAAGAAATCTTCATCTTCTTTCTGGTCATAGCCCTTGGCCACAAGCCTAGCCTTGTACTTTTCAATCGTACCATCGGGCCTAAGCTTCTTTTTGAACACCCACGTACATCCCAATGGTTTGCAACCATAGGGACGGTCAGTGATCTCCCATGTCCCATTAGCCATGATGGAATCCATTTCGCTACGAACCGCATCCTTCCAGTAGTCAGCTTCTGGAGAGGCATACGCTTCAGAAATAGATGTGGGTGTATCATCCATGAGGTACACGAAGAAATCATCACCAAAGTTCTTTGCAGTCCTTTGTCTCTTGCCCCTACCCAGGGTTCCTTCGTCATCCTCCTCAGGATTTTCATCATGTGTTTGTTCATAATATTCCATAGGAATGGCAGGCTCAGGAGTCTCCTCGGATTCCTGTCTAGAGGTGCTTTGCGCATCTCTCATAGGAAAATTATCCTCAAAGAATGTAGCATCCTTAGACTCCATAATTGTACCGACCTTCTGGTCAGGTACCTCAGATTTCACTACTAGAAATCTATAGCCAACACTGTTTTAGCGTAGCCCAAATTAACGCATTCCATAGTTTTTGGTCCAAGCTTACGCTTTTTAGGGATCGGCACATTGACTTTCGCCGAACAGCCCCAAGTACGCAAGTACGAGAGTGTTGTCCTTCTCTTCACCCATTTCTCATAGGGGGTGATCTCATTATCCTTTGTCGGAACTTTATTCAGGACATGACATGTCATTCAATATAGCCTCCCCCATCATGCCTTGGATAAACCCGATGTATCTAACATGGCGTTAACCAAATCGGTTAGAGTACGGCTTTTTCCGCTTTAAGAACCCCATTTGGTAGGGTGAATAGGGAGGCGTCCTCTCATGAATAATACCGTGTTCCGCACAACAGGAACCAAACTCACTCAAGAAGTACTCCCCACCACGATCTGACCGGACTCATTTAATTTTCTTTTCAAGTTGATTCTCAACTTCTGCCTTATAGATCTTAAAGTAGTGTAGAGCCTCATCTTTAGTATTTAACAGATACATATAGCAATATCTAGTGGAATCATCTATCAATGTCATGAAGTATTTCTTTCCACCTTTCGACAACGAGCGCATAGTGGCCTGGAAGGGCTCTAGCGACCCCTCACCAGGGCGCTTCTCCTTTGGGGTCGATCGGAACAAGCTCCTCCAGACGTTCCTCTCGGACGGGTCACGCCCGGTGTTACGTAGCGCCACATGGATGGGATTCCTAGTGATGATTCAAGGCATGAACAACAACTCCATTATCGTCTACACCGCCTTCATTGACAACGAGGAAGAGATATATGTCACGTATACCCTCTCCGAAGGTGCCGTCCACACAAGGTACGTGGTGACCTACTCAGGCGAGTACCAGCTCCAAAGCTGGAGTAGCTGGGCATCAACATGGGATGTCCTCTGGAAGTGGCCATCCACCGAATGCACACACTCTGCCATTCGTGGCCCATATGTATATAACTGCTGACGAGACAGTATTGCCAGCCCCATCATGTAAATGCCTTGATGGTTTTGAGCCAACAAATATTGAGGAGTGGGCCAGTGGTAGGTTCTCAACGGGCTGCCGACGGAAGGAGCCATTGAGAGGGTGTGGCGACGATTTCTTGGCCTTGCCAGTAGTGGCGGAGATAGAGGGTGGCTAGGGTGGGCCGTGGCCCACCCTGAGATTTAGAAATAGCTAATATACCATAGAAGAAAGGCTAAAAATTAAAAGAAAATAAATAAATATATGTGTACAACACCACTGATGGCCCACCCTGGCCCAATGGGCTAGGTCCGCCACTGCTTGCCAGGGATGAAGTTACCATACAGGTTCACTCGCATAGGCGTTGGCGGAAGTACATTCGAGGAGTGTGCGGCTGAGTGCAACCGCAACTGCTCATGCGTTGGGTATGCATATTCGAAATTGAGCAGCGGCAGGTCCGGCGGAGATGTGGCAAGGTGCTTGGTGTGGGTTGGGGAGTTGGTTGATACCGGAAAGTCTAGCGCAGAGCTCGGCGGAGAAACACTCTATATTCGGCTTGCAGGCATGGATGCATCTACTAGTACGAAACTCGGTTTCTTGCTCTTTCTCCAACTAGTTTTGCCAATTCTCGTTCTTTTATCCAATTGGGTTTGTCATTTCTCCCCCTTTCTCCTAATGGTTTTGTCATCTCTCCCTCTTTTGTCTTGTTTCCATATTCTCTCTGTATCATTCATTTGTTTTTCTCTTATGGCATACCTATTTCTTGGATAGGTAAAAGGACAAAGAGCAATTGAGTGAGGATTGTGCTACCACTTTTTGGCAGCAGTGTTCTTGTGCTCATATGCAAGAATCTTTGGTGATAACCAAAAAAATGCAAATACCCAACACGTTGTCGGAACATAGTGAGTAGCCTTGTAAGCTAACAACTCATGCTGACTGGTGAACAATTCAACTCTTGTTTGCTAACTCTTTCGAGTGAAATGCTCAAGCAGTGGCTACATGGCCCCTAAGTATGCAATGGAGGGCATCTTCTCTACCAAGTCCGACATCTATAGCTACGACATGTTACTACTAGAGGTCGTCATTGGTATTAGGAGAAACTCTGACAGTCAGAGATCAAGTTTTCCTAGCCTTGCAGTTTATGTGAGTACACACAAGATTTCTTGCAGCTCAAATTCATAAATATATCAAGATTTTTTTTTGAAACTGTTTCCGTTGAACAACCTCAAAAAGGAAATGTGAGCGTTTTTATTGTTGCAGTCATGGAATATGTGGAAAGAAGGGAAGACGGAGGAACTGCAGACTCGTTTCTCATGGATATATAATCACCAGATAAAGTTCTGCTCTTCATCCATGTGGGACTCATGTGTGTGCAAGAAAATCCAGATGATAGGCCCCTGATGTCAACTATTGTATTTGTCTTGGAGAATGGCAGCACCACCCTTCCAGCCCCCAACCGCCCCACCTACTTTGCCTAGCGGAGCATAGAAATGGAGCAAATTATGGTTGACATTCAGAGCTCTGTGAACGATTGTACTCTTTCGGAGATACAAGGGAGGTGAACGATTCTAATCTAGTACTATATATGTGTATTAGAAATCTATTGCCCGAGAAAGAAAGAAAATGGTCTTTACATCAGTTGGTTGGAGGGGCACCATCTTCCAAAGTTTTGTTTACAGCATTCTTTTAGCATCATTAGTAATCTCGGTTTGCAAAAGAGAATTACTAATCATCGAGAAATTTAACTGATAATCAGCGAAAGTTCCGGATGAATCTGAAAGAATGAAAGGCGAGAAGCGTATGCTGTTCGGCAGGGACGCATTCATATTATATAGTCATGACAGATTACAAGGAGGTGCAGGTTGTTGCTAAACTTGACCTCTACTCCAAGCTATACCAAGATAATATCTATCTAGCCAACAACCTGCCGCACCAGATACATGCACGCGTTACACAATATACAGGACGTGACAACATGTCACGTATTGCTATCCTATAAATTCTATACAAGCCTATCATTTAACATCCTCCCTCAATCTTAACATGTCAAGGTTCAGATTGTTCTTGAAGGCTTGGAACTGCCGAATTTGTAGGGGCTTAGTGAAACCATCAGCAACTTGATCTCCTGTTGGAATGAATTGTATTTCTAGCAATTTCTATGCTACTCTTTCATGAACAAAGTGGTAGTCAATCTCTATGTGTTTTGTCCTCGCATGAAATACAAGATTTGCAGAAAGATAAGTTGCACCTAGATTGTCACACCATAGTTGTGACACATGTGATCTCCCAACGCCCAATTCATCAAGTTGGGTTTATATCCACATTACCTCAGCAGTTGCATTTGCCAGAGACTTGTATTCTGCTTCAGTACTGGAACGTGACACTGTTGCTTGTTTCTTTGCATTCCAAGATATAAGATTAGCCCCAAGGAGAATAGCAAAATCTCTAGTAGATCTTCTGTCATCTAGGCATCCAGCCCAGTCTGCATCAGAGAATGCACTTATTGCAGTTGATTGAGACCTACACAGCTTAAGCCCTATTCCAGTACTTCCCTGAATGTATCTTAATATCCTTTTTACTACTGTCCAATGTACAGAAGTAGGAGCATGTAAGAACTGACAAACCTTATTTACAGCAAAAGATATATCAGGTCTGGTCAAAGTTAAATACTGAAGTGCGCCAACTATGCTTCTATACTTAGTCCCTCCTTCATGTAATGACAGCTTATCAGTAGTTGACATAGGTGTATTAGAAGGTTTACAATCCTTCATGCCTACATGCTTGATTATATCTCTGGCATACTTTTCTTGAGTCAACATAATACCATCATGCATTTTTTTAACTTCAATGCCTAGAAAATAATGCAACTCTCCAAGTCCTTGAGTGCAAACTCACTCCTCAAGTTTCTTAACAAGGCCAATGTAGCATCTTGAGATGAACTGGCAACGATTATATTATCAACATAAATTAACATAAAAATGATCACCTTCCCTTTCTTGAAGAAGAACAAAGAAGTATCTATGTTAGAGGCTCGGAAACCAAGTTGTTGCAGTTTCATGCTCAGTTTTGAATACCAGGCTCTAGGTGCCTGCTTTAGACCATACAGGGCCTTGTCCAACTTACATATATAGTGCGGTTTTGAGCCATCCTCAAATCTAGGTGGCTGCCACATATAAACCTCTTCCTCGAGAGCGCCATGTAGAAACCAATTCTGTACATCCAATTGATGAAGGCTCCAACCCCTGGAAACAGCAATAGACAGAACAAGTCTGATAGTAGCAGCCTTAACAACTAGACTAAATGTGTCTTCATAATCAATACCATAGCGTTGCTTGAAGCCTTTAGCCACTAGCCTAGCCTTGTACCTGTCTATTGTGCCATCAGATTTTCTTTTGACCTTGTACACCCACTTACAATCTATTACATTCCTCCCTTGCTTAGAGGGAACTAAGTGCCAAGTCTTCTTTTCATGAGTGCATCATATTCTATATTCATAGAATTTTTCCAATTATCGTTACTCAGTGCCTCTGTTAAACTTTGGGGTTCACCAGTGGAGGCAAAATTCGCAAACTTGAAATTCTTTTCATACCTTACCATCCCATCTTTAAACTTTGATGGTATCAGAATACCTTTTTGTGCACGTGTAGTCATACGTACTGGTGTACGGTCGCGTACTGGATCAGCGATCGCAGAAGATCCCGACTGTTGGTGAACGTAGTAATTTCAAAAAAATTCCTACGCACACGCAAGATCATGGTGATGCATAGCAACGAGAGGGGATAGTGTTTTCCACGTACCCTCGTAGACCGAAAGCGGAAGCGTTAGCATAACGTGGTTGATGTAGTCGTACGTCTTCACGATCCGACCGATCAAGTACCGAAGGTACGGCACCTTCGAGTTCAAAGACACGCTCAGCCCGATGGACGCCCCTCGAACTCCGATCCAGCCGAGTGTTGAGGGAGAGTTTCACAAGACGACGGCGTGGTGACGATGTTGATGTTCTATCGACGCAGGCTTCGCCTAAGCACCGCCACAAGATTATCGAGGTGGACTATGGTGGAGGGGGCACCGCACGGTTGGGAGAGATCAACCGATCAACTTGTGTGTCTAGAGGTGCCCCCGCCTGTGATATAAAGGAGCAAGGGGGTGCGGCCGGCCAAGGGAGGGCAAGGCCAGAGGAGTCCTAATCCCATCGAGTAGACTCCCGCTTTCCTAGTTGGAATAGGATTCGGGAGGGAAAGAGGAGGAGAGAAGGAAGGGCGCCGCCTCTCCTTGTCCTATTTAGACTAGGGGAGAGGGCGCAGCCCAGCCTCGCCGCCTCCTCTTCTCCATAAAGGCCCACTAAGGCCCATTTACATCCCGGGGTTCCAGAACCTCCCTTGCACTCTAAGAAAATCCCGATTTCACCGGAACACTTCCGATATTCAAACATAGGCTTCCAATATATCAATCTTCATGTCTCGGCCATTTCGAGACTCCTCGTCATGTCCGTGATCACATCCGGACTGCGAACAACCTTCGTACATCAAAACATATAAACTCATAATATAATCATCATCGTAACGTTAAGCGTATGGACCCTACGGGTTCGAGAACTATGTAGACATGACCGAGACACGCCTCCGGTCAATAACCAATAGCGGAACCTCGATGCTCATATTGGCTCCTACATATTCTACGAAGATCTTTATCGATTCAGACCGCATAACAACATCGTTGTTCCCTTTGTCATCGGTATGTTACATTTGCCCGAGATTCGACCGTCGGTATCTCAATACCTAGTTCAATCTCATTACCGGCAAGTCTCTTTACTCGTACTGTAATACATCATCCCGCAACTAACTCATTAGTTGCAATGCTTGCAAGGCTTAAGTGATGTGCATTACCGAGAGGGCCGAGAGATACCTCTCCGACAATCGGAGTGACAAATCCTAATCTCAAAATACGCCAACCCAACAAGTACCTTTGGAGACACCCAGTATAGCTCCTTTATAATCACCCAGCTTATGTTGTGACGCTTGGTAGCACACAAAGTGTTCCTCAGAACGGGAGTTGCATAATCTCATAGTCATAGGAACATATATAAGTCATGAAGAAAGCAATAGCAACATACTAAACGATCGTGGTGCTAAGCTAATGAATTGGTCATGTCAATCACATCATTCTCCTAATGATGTGATCCGTTAATCAAATGATGACTCATGTCTATGGCTAGGAAACATAACCATCTTTGATCAACGAGCTAGTCAAGTAGAGGCATACTAGTGACAACTGCTTTGCCTATGTATTCACACATGTATTATGTTTCCGGTTAATACAATTCTAGCATGAATAATAAACATTTATCATGATATAAGGAAATAAATAATAACTTTATTATTGCCTCTAGGGCATGTTTCCTTCAGCGACCTCACCTCCATCCAATCGAGCGTCTGCAGGCGAATCTTCCTCGACTACCACGCTCAGGTCGCGTGCAGGCGCAGGCGACGCGCTGCCTGGACTCGGAGAACGCGCAAGTAGGCCAGGCAACACACCGCTCGTAGCACGTGACGACGAAGGCGCACCCGGCCCTCACGTACTGAAGCCTGACACGTGGCGCCCACCAGAGGAGGGTGAGGGGACATCAGGTCCACCCGACCAATCATCAGCTGGGCCACCGGCGGTCTCCAGTCAGCGGCGTCGGGATCCGTCGCCAGCGTCGGCTGCATCTTGGCCGAATCTCATGGGATCGGCGCCCACAAAGTATCTTCCTTGTGTTATGCGCCGCCAGGATTTCTCTGTTGCTGCATAAAATCATGATTTGGAGCGCTGTTTTTTTCACCGCTGTCTCCATTAGGGTTATTTAACGAATGATCATCAGCAATATTTTCACCCCCTTGATCAGTAGGATTTAATAAGTCTGGAGAAAGCAAAAGAATCTCAGCACGTCAACGAGCACCGGCGTTAGGATGGATGGTAGCAAAGGGAAACACATTTTCATCAAACACAGCATCCCTAGAGATATAGACACGTCCGGTGGAAATATCAAGGCACTTAAAACCTTTGTGGAGATTGATGTACCCAATGAAAGCACATTGCTTAGATCGGAATTGGAGTTTATGGTTATTGTAGGGTCGAAGATTGGGCCAACAAGCACACCAAAATATGCGAAGAATAGAATAGTTGGGTTTTTCATGAAAGAGTCTTCCATGAAAGAGTCTTTCAAATGGTTTTCAAAGTTGATGAGTTTGCTAGGAGTCCTATTTATCAGATAGGTTGCGGCAATGAAGGCTTCATCCCAGAATTTCAAGGGCATGGAAGCTTGTGCAAGAAGTGGCAAACCTACGTCAACGATGTGTTGATGTGTCCTCTCAGCCGACCCATTCTGTTGATGGGCATGAGGGCAAGATACATGGTGAGATATGCCTATGCGGGTGAAAAAGGAGTTTAGCTTCACATACTCCCCTCCCCAATCTGTTTGGGGGGCAAGAATGTTGCGATCAAATTGTCGTTCTACAAGATTCTGAAAATCATGAAAAATTTTAAACACCTCAGACTTGTGTTTGATAAGATATATCCACGTAAACTTACTGAATTCATCTATGAAACTCACATAATATTGCTTTCTCCCTACTGTTTCAACAGCAGGACCCCAAACATCGGAAAACACAAGTTCTAAAGGAAACTTTGATTCACTTATTGAATTTGGATAAGGAAGTTGGTGACTTTTGCCTTTTTGACAAGCGCCACATACAGACTCTTTATTGAAATAACTGGCACACGGGAGATTATTCTGACTACTGACTTTGCTAACAATAACTGAAGATGGATGCCCTAAGCGTTGATGCCACCTATTCGGAGATATCTTGGTGTCACTTAGCACTTGCTTGTTGACGTGATGCCCGTGTGCCTTACTGGGTAGAGACCTCGTCTACCCTTGCCTTGAAGGAGTACCTTCCTTGTTCCCCGTTCCGTTACAAAAAAAAGTAGGGATGAATTTCCACAAAGGTGTTATTGTCAATGGCGAGACGACTAGCAGAGATGAGACTTTTGTTGGCTTCGGGTACATGGAGAATATTGTTTTAATGAAGATCACGATCTAGGGTGTGAATAGCCGAATGACCAACGTGTTTAATAACCATACCTGAACCGCTTGCGGTATGGATCTGCTCGTTGCCATTGTAGCGGTCACGCACGGTCGGCTTCTCCAGGTCACCGGTGATATGGTCGGTGGCACCACTGTCAAGATACCAGTTGGTGTCCACCCCATACTGTGGAGCTGCAAGATTGGCCGATTTCTCCTCCACGCCTTGGTAGGATTCATCATAGCGTTTCCAGCATTTCCATGCCGGATGGCCAATCTTCCCACAGATTTGGCACTTGATCCTGGGGGCAGAGGCATGGTTGTTGTAGTTGCCTCCACAGTCGCCGTTGTTGCCGCCATGTCCGCCGCCGCGGCCTCCTGGCTTGGAGTAGCTACGGCCGCCGCGATCACCACCATTGCCGGGCTTGTTCATGTCATGGTCACCACCGCCGCCGCTTTGTCTACTGACCTCGGGTGGCGGCGTTGGTGGAGGATCGTGATCCGCCGCCACGAAGATTCGGCTCGCCTCAAGCCGAGCGACTAAGAAAACAGCTCACCACAGGACCGGTTCCCACCTGGAGCACATGGTAGAAACCACATGGTCGAACTCTTCGTCAAGTCCAGCTAGGATGTGGGAGACAATGTCTTCCTCGTCCACCCTCTTCCCTCCATCGATCAACTCGTCGCAGAGGGTTCTGATCTTCCCGGCGTAGTTGGTGATGGATAGGTTGCCCTTCTGTAGATTGGCGAGGGCGATTCGGACGTTGGTGGTCTGGGAACGGGTGCGAGATGCAAGCATCCCTTCAACCGTGTTCCACAACTCCGCCGAGGTATGACAGGATGCAACCTGGATGGCTATCTCACGAGGAAGGGTCGTCAGAAGATAGGAGAAGACTTGTTGGTCTTGCGCATACCAGGTCTGGAAGTCAGGGTTCGGTGCCTTCGCCGTGGTCTTTCCGTCGGAGGAGGTCAACATGGGCGGTGGCAGCTGCTCAACATCGAGGTACTTCGCCATCTGGGCTCCCCGGATGGCGGAGAGCACGTCGCCCACCATAGAGCTTGATTGCCCTTGGTGAGCTTCTCGGTGGCGGCGTGAACGAATGGCGGGGAGGGGAAGGAACTTGAAGACGTCGCCATGGACGAGCTCGAGGATTGCTCTGATTACAAGGAAAGAATGAAAGGCGAGAAGTGTATGCTGTTCGGCAGGGACGCATTTATGTTATATAGTCATGACAGATTACAAGGAGACGCAGGTTGTTGCTAAACTTAACCTCTACTCCAAGCTATACCAAGATAAGATCTATCTAGCCAACAACATGCCGCACCACATACACGCACGCGTTACACAATATACAGGACGTGACAACATGTCACGTATTGCTATCCTATACATTATCTACAAGCCTATCATTTAACAGAATCGATTTGGTGACGATGATAGGCCATTGATGTGCTTACTTAGTGTTGAGTATCATGATTAGTTAGGAAACATAAGATAGACTAGGAATTATTCTGGATTGTCTTATACTCCAAGTTGATCATGTACTTCTATATATATGCCCACGAGGCTCAAGCCATACAAGAACTATTCCACCAAATCCCTCTCTCTCTTCTAACTGTTGGAAATATGCCCTAGAGGCAATAATAAAAGTATTATTATTATATTTCCTTGTTCATGATAATTGTCTTTTATTCATGCTATAATTGTATTATCCGGAAATCGTAATACACGTGTGAATACATAGACCACAATATGTCCCTAGTGAGCCTCTAGTCGACTAGCTCGTTGATCAACAGATAGTCATGGTTTCGACTATGGACATTGGATGTCGTTGATAACGGGATCACATCATTAGGAGAATGATGTGATGGACAAGACCCAATCCTAAGCATAGCACAAGATCGTGTAGTTCGCTTTTGCTAGAGCTTTTCCAATGTCAAGTATCTCTTCCTTAGACCATGAGATCGTGTAACTCCTTGACACCGTAGGGAGTGCTTTGGGTGTACCAAACGTCACAACGTAACTAGGTGACTATAAAGGTGCACTATAGGTATCTCCGAAAGTGTACATTGGGTTGACACGGATCGAGGCCCCTGGGATTTGTCACTCCGTATGACGGAGAGGTATCACCAGGCCCACTCGGTAGTGCATCATCATAATGAGCTCAAAGTGACCAAGTGTTTGGTCACGGGATCATGCATTATGGTACGAGTAAAGTGACTTGTTCAAGAGCGAGATTGAACTAGGTATTGGGATACCGACGATCAAATCTCAGCAAGTAACATATCTTGTCGACAAAGGGAATAGTATACGGGTTGATTGAATACTCGACATCGTGGTTCATCCGATGATATCATTGAGGAGCATGTGGGAGCCAACATGGGTATCCAGATCTCAGCGGTTATTGACGGAGAGCTGTCTCGGTCATTATGTTCAGATGTCTCCCGAACCCGTAGGGTCTACACACTTAAGGTTCGGTGACGCTTAGGGTTATTAGGAAGACTTGTATGTGATTACCGAATGTTGTTGAGTCCGGATGAGATCCTGACGAAGAGGAGTTAGGAATGGTCCGGAGGTGAAGATTTATATATGGGAAGTTGTCATACGGACACCAGAAAGTTTCGGGGGCATATCGGTATTGTACCGGGGCCACCGGAGGGGTTCCGGGGGTCCACCGGGAGGGGCCACCCCTCTTGGAGGGCCTCATGGGCCGCAAGGGACGGGAACCAGCCTCGAGGGCTGGGCGCCCCTTTGGGCCCATGCGCCTAGGGTTGGGGAAACCCTAGTGGGGGCGCCCCTTGCTTGGGGACAAGCCCTCCCTCGCCGCCTCTGGATCTTATCTAGATGGGGGCCGCCTTCCTCCTTCCCCTATAAATAGAGGCGAGGGAGGGCTGAACACTGATCCAAGGCGCAGCCCTCCTCCCCAACACCTCTCCTCCTCCAGATTGAGTGCTTGGCGAAGCCTCGCTTGAGTATCGCTTGCCTCCACCAACACCACGTCGTCGTCTGCTGCTGGAGCCTTCTTCCTCAACCTCTCCTTCCCCTTGCTTTGGATCAAGAAGGAGGAGACGTCATCCGCCTCAAATGCGTGTCTTTGAACGCGGAGGTGTCTGTCTGCTCAAAGACTTGTCATCGGTGATTTGGATCACGGCGAGTACGACTCCATCATCCCCTGCTCCATTGAACGCTTCCACGCGATCTACAAGTGGTATGTAGATGCAATCACTCTCCCATGACTCGTTGCTTAGATGAACTCATAGATGGATCTGGTGAAACCGTAGAAAAATTTTAATTTTCTCGCAACGTTCCCCAACAAAGTGGTATCGTAGCTAGGTCTATGCGTAGTTCTCTATTGCACGAGTAGAACACAATTTGTTGTGGGCGTAGATGTTGTCAACTTTCTTGCCGCTACTAGTCTTATCTTGCTTCAGCGGTATTGTGGGATGAAGCGGCCCGGACCGACCTTACATACGCTTACGTGAGACAGGTTCCACCGTGACATGCACTAGTTGCATAAGGTGGCTAGCGGGTGTCTGTCTCCCACTTTAGTTGGAGCGGATTGGATGAAAAGGGTCCTTATGAAGGGTAAATAGAAGTTGACAAATCACGCCAGGCTTTCACGTAGGTAAGAAAACGTTCTTGCTAGAACCCTATTGCAGCCACGTAAAACTTGCAACAACAATTAGAGGACGTCTAACTTGTTTTTGCAAAAGCAAGTGTTTTGTGATGGGATATGGCCAAAGTTGTGATGAATGATGAATGATACATATGTGATGTATGAGATCATGTTCTTGTAATAGGAATCACGACTTGCATGTCGATCAGTATGACAACCGGCAGGAGCCATAGGAGTTGTCTTTATTTTTTGTATGACTCATGTGTCATTGAAGAACTCCATGTAAATTACTTTACTTTATTGCTAAACGCGTTAGCCATAGAAGTAGAAGTAGTCGTTGGCGTGACAACTTCATGAAGACACGATGATGGAGATCATGGTGTCATGCCGGTGACCAGATGATCATGGAGCCTCAAGATGGAGATCAAAGGAGCTATATGATATTGGCCATATCATGTCACTACTATATAATTGCATGTGATGTTTATTATGTTTATGCATCTTGTTTACTTAGAACGACGGTAGTAAATAAGATGATCCCTCATAACAATTTCAAGAAAGTGTTCTCCCTAACTGCGTGCACCCTTGCTAAAGTTAAATGCTTCAAGCACCACGTGATGATCGGGTGTGATAGATCCTTACGTTCACATACAACGGGTGTAAGACAGCTTTACACATGCAAAACACTTAGGTTAACTTGACGAGCCTAGCATGTACGAGACATGGCCTCTAACACAAGAGACCGAAAGGTCGAACATGAGTCGTATGGAAGATACGATCAACATGGAGATGTTCACCGACGATGACTAGTCCCTCACACCTGATGATCGGACACGGCCTAGTCGACTCGGATCATGTAACACTTAGATGACTAGAGGGATGTCAAATCTGAGGGAGTTCATTAAATAATTTGATTAGATGAACTTTACTATCATGAACAATAGTCTAAAATCTTTGCAAAATGTCTTGTAGGTCAAATGGCCAACGCTCATGTCACCATGAACTTCAACGCTGCTCCTAGAGAAAACCAAGTCGAAAGATGATGGCAAGAACTATTCTGATCGGGTCCTAACCCGAGGATCATCCTCATAGCTGCCAAGAAACAATATGTCCTAGAAGCACCGCTAGGTGAAGCACCCATCCTGCAGAACTGTGGACGTTATGAACGCTTGGCATTCTCGTACGATGATTACTCCCTCGCTCAAAGGCGGCATGCTTTACTGACTTAGAACCGGGCTCCAAAAGCGTTTTGAGCAACACGGAGCATATGAGATGTTCGAGGAGTCAAACTAGTTTTCCAAGCTCATGCCCGGTCGAGATATGAAGTCTCCGACAAGTTCTCTGATTGGAAGATGGAGGAAAATAGTTACAAGGTGAGCACATACTCAAAATGTCTGGGTTGCATAACCTTTGTCCCAAATTGGACATTAACCTCCGGACGAGGCGATCATCGACAGAATCCTTCAGTCGCTTCCCACCAAGCTACAAGAGCTTTGTGATGAACTACAATATCACGAGGGGATGGTGAAAACTATTCCTGAAGTATTTTCAATCTTTGAAGTCGCAGAGGTAGAAATCAACAAGGAGCATCAAGTGTTGATGGTCAATAAAACCACTAAGTTCAAGAAGGGCAAGGGTAAGAAGAACTTCAAGAAGGACGGCAAGGATGTTGCCGCTACAGTAAGCTTGAGTTAGAAGAAGTCGCAATGGACCCAAGCACGAGACCGAGTGCTTTTATTGCAAAGGGAAGGGTCACCGAAGCGGAATCGCCCCAAATACTTAGCGGACAAGAAGGCGGCAACACTAAAGGTATATTTGATATACATGTAATTGATGTGTACCTTACCAAGACTCGTAGTAACTCCCGGTATTTGATACGGTGCTGTTGCTCATATATGTAACTCATAGCAGGAGCCGCAGAATAAGCGGAGACCGGGCGAAGCGACGAGGTGACGATGCGCGTCGGGAATGGTTCCAAAGTCGATGTGATCGCCGGCACGCTACCTCTATATTTACCTACGGGATTAGTTTTAAACCTCAATAATTGTTATTTAGTGCCAAGTTTGAGCATGAACATTGTATCAGGATCTCGTTAAATACGAGATGGCTACTCATTTAAGTCCGGGAATAATGGTTGTTCTATTTATATGAGAGATATGTTTTATGGTCATGCTCCGATGGTCAATGGTTTATTCTTAATGAATCTCGAACGTAATGTTACACATATTCATAGTGTGAATACCAAAAGATGTAAAGTTGATAACGATAGTCCCACATACTTGTGGCAATCGCCGCTTGGTCACATTGGTGTCAAACGCATGAAGAAGCTCCATGTCGATGGACTTTAGAGTCTCTCGGTTATGAATCATTTGACACATGCGAACCATGCCTTATGGGCAAAATGACCAAGACTCCGCTTCTCGAGAACAATGGAGCGAGCAACCAACTTATTGGAAATCATACATACCGATGTATGCGGTCCAATGAGCGTTGAGGCTCATGGAGGATATCGTTATGTTCTCACTCTCACTGCATTGACTTGAGTAGATATGGGTATGTCTACTTGATGAAACACAAGTCCGAGACCTTTGAAAAGTTCAAGGAATTTCGAATGAGGTAGAGAATCAACGTGACCGAAAAATAAAGTTCTTACGATCGGATCGTGGAGGAGAATATTTAAGTCACGAATTTGGTACAAACTTAAGGAAATGTGGAATCGTTTCACAACTCACGCCACCGAACACCTCGGTAATAACGGTGTGTCCGAACGTCAGAATCGCACTCTATTGGATATGGTGCGATCTATGATGTCTCTTCTTGATTTACCGCTATCATTTTGGGGATACGCTCTAGAGACTTTACATTCACTTTAAATAGGGCACCGTCTAAATCCGCTGAGGCGACACCGTATGAATTATGGTTTGGGAAGAAACCTAAGTATCGCTTTCTAAAAGTTTGGGGATGCGATGCTTATGTCAAGAAACTTCAACCCGAAAAGCTCGAACCCAAGTCGAAAAATGCGTCTTCATAGGATACCCTAAGGAAACCATTGGGTATACCTTCTACCTTAGATCCGAAGGCAAGATCTTTGTTGCTAAGAACGGATCCTTTCTGGAAAAAGAGTTTCTCTCGAAAGGAGTAAGTGGGAGGAAAGTAGAACTCGATGAAGTACTACCTCTTGAACCGGAAAGTAGTGCGGCTCAGGGAAAATGTTCTGTGGTGCCTACACCGAATCGGAGAGGAAATTAATGATGATGATCAAGGTACTTCGGATCAAGTTGCTACCGAACTCAGAGGGTCCACAAGGACACGCCCGCGCTGCAGTGGTACAGCAACCACATCTTGGAAATCATGTTGTTAGACAACGGTGAACCTTGAACTATGAAGAAGCGATGGCGGGCCCAGATTCCAACAAATGGCTTGAAGCCATGCAATCCGAGATAGGATCCATGTATGAAAACAAAGTATGGACTTTGATGAGACTTGCCCGATGATCGATGTAGCGATAGAAAACAAATGGATCTTTAAGAAGAAGACGGACGCGGATGGTAATGTTACCATCTATAAAGCTCGACTTGTCGCTAAGGGTTATCGGCAAGTTCAAGGGGTTGACTACGATGAGACTTTCTCTCCCGTAGCGAAGCTGAAGTCCGTCTGAATCATGTTAGCAATTGCCGCATACCATGACTATGAGCTATGGCAAATGGACGTCAAAACGGCATTCCTTAGCGGCTATCTTAAGGAAGAACTGTATATGATGCAGGAAGCTTTGTCGACCTAAGAATGCTAACAAGGTATGCAAGCTCCAATGATCCATTTATGGGTTGGTGCAAGCATCTCGGAGTTAGAACATTCGCTTTGATGAGATGATCAAAGCGTTTGGGTTTATCTTGAGACTTATGGAGAAGCCTGCGTTTACATAAGAAAGTGAGTGGGAGCTCTGTAGCATTTCTCATATTATATGTAGGTGACATACTTTTGATGGGAAATGATATAGAACTTTTGGACGACATTAAGGCCTACTTGAATAAGAGTTTTTCAATGAAGGACCTTGGAGAAGCTGCTTACATATTAGGCGTCAAGATCTATATGGATAGATCGAGACGCCTCATAGGTCTTTCACAAAGCACATACCTTGATAAGATTTTGAAGAAGTTCAAAATGGATCAGTCAAAAGAAAGGGTTCTTGCCTCAGACAAGGTGTGAGATTGAGCTCGGCTCAATGCCCGACCACGGCAAAAGATAAAGAAAGAGATGAGTGTCATCCCTATGCTTGACCATAGGATCTATTATGTATGCCATCTTGTGTACGGACACGATGTAAACCTTGTCGTAAGTTTGGTAGGAAGGTACCAAAGTAATCCCGCAAGGAACACTAGACAATGATCAAGAATATCTGAAGTAACCGAAAAGGACTAAGGACATGTTTCTTGTTTATGGAGGTGACGAAGAGCTCGTCGTAAAGGGTTACGTCGACGCTTAGTTTCGACACGCATCTGGATGACTCTAAGTCACAAAACCGGATACGTGTATATGTTAAATGGTGGGCGATGGTAGTGCGTGCAAAGCGGCAAGCGTCGTGGCGGGATCTACATGTGAAGCGGAGTACATGGCAGCCTGGGAGGCGCCGATGAAGCAATTTGGGTGAAGGAGTTCATCACCGACCTAGGAGTCATACCCAATGCGTCGGGCCGATCAAACTCTTCTCGTGACAACACCGGAGCTATTGCACTTGCCAAGGAGCCTGGTTTCACAAGAAGACCAGAGCACATCAAGCGCCGCTTCAACTCCATTCGTGAAAATGTTCAAGATGGGGACATAGAAATTTGCAAAGTGCATACGGATCTGAATGTCGCAGCTACGCTGACTAAACCTCTTCATGAGCAAAACATGGTCAACACCGTAACTCTATGGGTGTTCGATTCATCACAATGTAACTAGATTATTGACTCTAGTGCAAGTGGGAGGCTGTTGGAAATATGCCCTAGAGGCAATAATAAAAGTATTATTATTATATTTCCTTGTTCATGATAATTGTCTTTTATTCATGCTATAATTGTATTATCCGGAAATCGTAATACACGTGGTGAATACATAGACCACAATATGTCCCTAGTGAGCCTCTAGTTGACTAGCTCGTTGATCGACGAGATAGTCATGGTTTCTCGACTATGGACATTGGATGTCGTTGATAACGGATCACATCATTAGGAGAATGATGTGATGGAAAAGACCCAATCCTAAGCATAGCACAAGATCGTGTAGTTCGTTTTGCTAGAGCTTTTCCAATGTCAAGTATCTCTTCCTTAGACCATGAGATCGTGTAGCTCCGGACACCGTAGGAGTGCTTTGGGTGTACCAAAGCGTCACAATGTAATCGGGTGACTATAAAGGTGCACTACAGGTATCTTCGAAAGTGTACATTGGGTTGACACGGATCGAGATCGGGATTTGTCACTCCGTGATGACGGAGAGGTATCACCGGGCCCACTTTCGGTAGTGCATCATCATAATGAGCTCAAAGTGACCAAGTGTTTGGTCACGGGATCATGCATTACTGATGCAGTAAAGTGACTTCTTGAAGAACGAGATTGAACTAGGTATTGGGATACCGGACGATCGAATCTCGGGCAAGTAACATACCGTCGACAAAGGGAATAGTATACGGGGTTGATTGAATCCTCGACATCGTGGTTCATCCGATGATATCATCGAGGAGCATGTGGGAGCCAACATGGGTATCCAGATCCCGCTGCTGGTTATTGACCGGAGAGCTGTCTCGGTCATGTCTGCATGTCTCCCGAACCCGTAGGGTCTGCATGTCAGTCGGTGGAACCTGTCTCACGTAAGCGTACGTGTAAGGTCGGTCCGGGCCGCTTCATCCCACAATACCGCTGAAGCAAAATAAGACTAGTAGCGGCAAGAGAGTTGACAACATCTACGCCCACAACAAATTGTGTTCTACTCGTGCAATCGAGAACTACGCATAGACCTAGCTCATGATGCCACTGTTGGGTAACGTGCATAAAATAAAAAATTTCCTAGGTTCACCAAGATCCATCTATGAGTTCATCTAGCAACGAGTGATAGGAGTGCATCTACATACCTTTGTAGATCGCGAGCGGAAGCATTCAAGTGAACGGGGTTGAGGGAGTCGTACTCGCCGTGATCCAAATCACCGATGACCAAGTGCCGAACGGACAAAGACCTCCGCTGCTCAACACACGCACGGAGCATATGACGTCTCCCGCACCTTGATCCAGCAAGGAGGAGGGAGAGGTTGATGAAGATCCAAAGAAGACGACGGGCGTGGTGGTGGATGCGGCAGATTCCGTGAGCCACGAGCTTCTGCGCGCGGGAGAGGTGTAGCAGGGAGGGGAGGGAGGCGCCAGGTGTTGGGTGCGGTGCCCTCCCCCCCCCCCCCCCTCTTTATATAGGGAGCCCAGGGGGGCGCCGGCCCTAGGAGATGGGATCTCCTAAGGGGGGGGCGGCCAAGGGGTGGAGTGCCCCCCAAGGCAAGTGGGGCGCCCCCTCCCCTAGGGTTCCCAACCCTAGGCGCATGGGGCCCAAAGGGGGGGCGCACCAGCCCACCAGGGCTGGTTCCTCCCACTTCAGCCCACGAGGCCCTCCGGGATAGGTGGCCCCACCGGTGGAACCGGGACCCTTCCGGTGGTCCTGCATAACAATGGTGACCCCTAAACTTTCCCATGGTCAAACAGCAGTTCCTATATATAATTCTTTACCTCCGGACCATTCCGGAACTCCTCATGACGCCCGTGATCTCATCCGGACTCGAACAACTTTCGGTTTGCTGCATACTCATATTCATACAACCCTAAGCGCCACCGAACCTTAAGTGTGTAGACCCTACGGGTTCGGGAGACATGCGACATGACCGAGACGGCTCTCGGTCGATAACCAACGGCGGATCTGGATACCCATGTTGGCTCCTACATGCTCCTCGATGATCTCATCGGATGAACCACGATGTCGAGGATTCAAGTAACCCAGTATACAATTCCCTTTGTCAATCGGTATGTTACTTGCCCGAGATTCGATCGTTGGTATCCCAATACCTCGTTCAATCTCGTACGGCAAGTCACTTTACTCGTCAGTAATGCATGATCCCGTGACCAAACACTTGGTCACTTTGAGCTCATTATGATGATGCATTACCGAGTGGGCCCATGGATACCTCTCCGTAATGCGAGTGACAAATCCGATCTCGATCCGTGTCAACCCAATGACACTTTCGGAGATACCGTAGTGCACCTTTATAGTCACCCGATTCACGTTGTGACGTTTGGTACACCCAAAGCACTCCTACGGTATCCGGAGTTATACAATCTCATGGTCTAAGGAAAAGATACTTGACATTGGAAAAGCTCTAGCAAAACGAACTACGATCTTGTGCTATGCTTAGGATTGGGTCTTGTCCATCACATCATTCTCCTAATGATGTGATCCCGTTATCAATGACATCCAATGTCCATAGTCGAAACCATGACTATCTTGTTGATCAACGAGCTAGTCGACTAGAGGCTCACTAGGGACATATTGTGGTCTATGTATTCACACGTGTATTACGATTTCCGGATAGTACAATTATAGCATGAATAAAAGACAATTATCATGAACAAGGAAATATAATAATAATCCTTTTATTATTGCCTCTAGGGCATATTTCCAACACTTATGTCATTGTATATTATCACTATTTCGAAACTGGTAAATGTTATATAGCTCAAATTTGTCGTTTCTGATTGAAAAATTGTTTTCACATAAATAGTGCATGCTATGTATTGAGAACTTCAAAACTAGATCTCATGTTGGCATGCGTTGATCACTTTTTGGTTGAATGTTACCATAAGTTATCAGTTATGTTATATGTATATTAACATGTTATTTATGTAGAAGTGACCGGGGGTGTGTTTTCAACGAATTTTCCCCCCGGGTCAAAGTTACCATGGTATTTTTTTACCGGGTCAAAATGTTATCATGGTGTTTGTACGTGAGTTATCAACTCTGTTGTGCGTATATTCCCATGTTATTTCCACAAAAGTTATGGGGGGGTATGTTTTCAACAACAAAAATCGCCCGGTCAAAGTTACCGCGGTGTTCCGAGTAATTGTATATTATCATGCTATTTCTACAGAAGTTATCGGGTATGTTTTCAACAACATTTTTCCCTTGACAGATATTATCGCAGTGTTTGTGTGTAAGGTATCACGTTTGTGGGGGTATGTTATCAAGTCGAAGTTACCACCTTATTTCCACAGAAGTTATCGGAGGGTATGTTATTAGGTCGTAGTTAGTTATTGCAGTGTTTGTACCTAAGTTATCGAGTATATGATACGTGTATTATCATGCTATGGCAAAGAAGTTATCAAAGACCACGTAAAAGTGTAGGTAAAGAAATAGTGTGAGCTGATGGAGGACATAGAGAAAAAACAATAGAACTATGTGAACTAGTGTACAACATGCAGAAGAAACGGTGTAATTGGCAGCCTGACTGTTTATTTTTGTTTTATTCAAACTCATAATATCCAACGTATAAGTATGATGTGACTTGATTGTAAACAAATTGATTGAGCTGACCTAGTTGTTAGTGAAGTAAGTAATATTTACCTGAGATCATGGGTTCGACTCCTAGTCAGCACAATGATTTTTTAGCATTTTTAACTTTTTAAAAAACAGAGAAAACAAGCTTCTATTTTACCTGGCTGGGAACATGGGCCTAATGATGGAAACGTGAAAAAAAACTGTCACAACATGGGCTTAATCGAGACAAACTGTCGCAACGTGGCCTTGGTCGAGGGCGGCAAAGCTGGGGTCGAGCGGAGAGATCGAGCGGGAATTGTGGATCACGGGAAAAAGAGATGCAGCTGGAGCGGATCGTGCGAGCTGTCAGATTCAAAATGAACGACATCCAGGTCGTTCGTGCCTGTGGCTAAATTCCTGCCGACAGGAAATTAGCTTTTCCGGGAGGGTGTTGCAGCAGCAGTGCCTCTCTTTGGGTTGCAAGTAAGTTTCCCCACTCTGACATAGAGACAGAGCCCATTATAATCCTAACCAAACGAACCCAGTTACACAAATTTTAAGTAGCCTTTTGATTTGCATATTTCAAATACACGGGAATAGGAAATGGACGGGATATGAAATGCTGGGGCTATTGAAACCTACTGAAATTTAAAACAAAGGAATATGGAACCGAAGTTATTTGGTTGCATCATCATCATAGGAGAAATACGTGAATTTTCTTTGGGGCCTATTCAATTTGCAGAATTCTCAAAATGCCCGATGGATAAAACACATGAATTGGATGTCATGACATGCCATTTCTACATAAATAGGAACCACATGAATAAGCAAGAACAAATAGTTTGCTGTGGCATAGGAAAAACACATGACTTTTTGAAGGATTAGGTGCATAAGACATAATTGACATTTAAACAAAGGAAAACTTTCAATAAGTTTGATCATGAAATTTTCCCCTTTTTTCAATTGAGAGCACAGTGGGCCATATGAAAACTTCCCAAATACAGTACAAATCAAAGCGTCATGAAGAATAATTATAAAGATTCTATTCCCATAATTTTCTGTGAAATTATTCTGAATCAAAGATCAAGAATTAGTTGCGTGCCATAGTAGCCAAAGATACATTTCCATGAGACAGGAGCCAATGGAAACTCGGTAATAGAATGCGGTGCATCAATTTTTTCTATGTGACACAATCCTGCAATTAAAACAATGTTCAAGATCTCACCGCTGAGGAAGGAGATTAAGGTAACAATGCTCAAGTCCTTTTGTTATACAACTAAACAAAAAGAATGTCATTTTCTAGTGAAAGACCAAACAAGAATGCATTGTACTATTACGACCTGGAATCCTGGATGTTGGTGCTTGATGGAATGCATTCTAATTTTCTTTGCCATACCAAGTGATGGTGATACTTGGTCTAGCATATATGCGCTTATATCACATGGAACAAAAGCACTATAAACATGAATTTTGAGTCTAGCATATAGTATGTGTTTATATTGAGTATTCATATGTCTGCAGGAAACCCACAAACTTGCACATTCATACAACTGTAGAAACATGCAGACTTGTAACGAGATTTACACCAACAATTTTCACATATCTTTTGTTGAGCACTTAGGGGCATCTGAATTAAAGCAAAAAGACTTTCAATTGCAGATGGCCTGTGATGGACACAATCGCCTCTCTTTTCACCCATTTTCTCTGTTTCTTATCTGACAAAAGTTTACAGAGACGAATGCAACTCCAGAGTTTCATAAGTTTCCTGTTCTGAACAAAAAGGTCGGTGGAGTTTCAAACAGGCATTAAGCAGCAGGACGCAATATCAAGTACTGATCTCTAGTTTGAATGGCATAACCTAAAATTTTGCACCAGTAATTCATAATACAAATTTCCATTAGTACTGTTTATTTATTATTATGTTGACAAAGTAAACATCTACTAATTTCGCGGCACGTACATCATTCATGGTGATGGGTCCGGAGCAGTATCGCCTCTTGGGGAGACAGCAACGATGGGGCTGCGCACGACATGCCTCTCCGATACCCAGCTCAAGCTTCCCTCCACGTGCAGCTCCTCGCCCAAGCCGTGGCTGCTCACAGACACGCTGAAGGTCTTCTTCTCTCCAGTTTTGGAGAATGCCAGCGTCTCCGGGGAGACACGCACTGTCAGTGATCTTGGCGCGTCCACCTTCGCCGTGAACGCCGAGTTTGCTGGCCCAACGTTCGTCACAGTCCGCTTCACTGTGAATGGCGTCGATGTCGCTGACACGGTTATCGCCGGGCAGTTAAGCTGCACGGCGTGGACCTATGGGCAACCGCACAGGTCAAGCTTGAGTTGCGCACGATGGTTGCTAGGCCGCTGTCACCGAGGAGCCAGCAGATGTAGCCGGGCGTAGTCGGTGACACTGAGGTCGCATACCAAGCCAGGATCTGCGGTTCTGGTCGGGTTCACATGGCGGCGCCTGTGTCGCATACACGCCAGCCTTCCTATGTTGCTCGTCCAAGATTGAGCCACCAGTGCTATTAACGATGTCCGACGTCGTTAGGATGGCAGACTTGATGGCGGCTGGCGACCAGTCAGGATGGATGCTTTTGATAAGTGCAGCGACACCACTGACGTGTGGCGCCGCCATGGATGTTCCTGATATGATGTTGAAAGTGCCTTCCAGAGCCCGTGCTTGGCGGCCACGCTGGGCGAGGATGTTGAGGCCTGGTGCCAATATATCCGGCTTTAGGATGCCGACGGGCGGCGACGCTTTTGGACCATGGGAAGAGAAAAAGGGCACGATGGGGGCCGGACGGACACCAAACAGTGTGTTGTTGTAGATGAGAGAGGCCACGGAGCTGCTCTCTGATGACGCGGCATAAGCTATGAGGACATCGCCGTCGGCCGCGCTCACCTGTACAACACTGGAGTTGTAATCCTGAACCATGGTGCTGTAGCCGCTGATTTCATCGTTGAACAGCACCACACCAGCCGCACCAGCACCCACTATTCTGTGGATGTTGGACCGTTGAGTCTTCGACCTAGTGCCTTCGCAGACCAAGATCTTACCGGTGATGCCACTGCCACTCTTGTAATTGCAGTACCGTCGTTCCTCGGAGTAGAGGAGAGGGTGTGACTTTGAACTTGGACTCACTTTCTGGGTAAGTGCTTGTCCGTCGATGCTCTTGCCATTGCCGAGATGCAGGCTGGCAGCAAAGCTCCGATCCACGGAACCGGCGGTGACCGTGAGCAACCACGGCGCCTCGTTGGTGATCGAGCCCGGCCTCGGACCGCTATTGCCGGCGGCGCACACCACGAGGATGCCCTTGGACACAGCACTGAATGCACCAATAGCAATGGGGTCATCATCGAAGCTGGCACTCGTGTCACCGCCAAGGGAGAGCGAGAGCACGTCCACACCATCCTTGATGGCCTCTTCTAGGCCGGCCAGTACGGCAGATTGCTTACAGCGTTTATTGGCGCATACCTTGTACATGGCGATGTGTGCGCCAGGAGCAATTCCGGCCGCGGTACCCTTGCCCACGCCCGCACCATGGTATGATGCGCCGGTGACGAAGTTCCCGGCGGCAGTGGACGAGGTGTGCGTTCCGTGCCCCTCTTCGTCGCCAAATTCATCACCCTGAATGAGTGACTTGGCACCGATGAGCTTGTTGTTGCACCGGGCCGCCTTGCACGAGCCCTTCCACCTTGTTGGGGGTGGCGAAACTCCATGGTCGTCAAAGGAAGGGTGCATCGCATAGAGACCGGTGTCGAGTAGTCCAATGATGACTCCCTTCCCGTAGCCAGCCCGGCTCCAGAACCCGGTGCCGTTCTTTAGCCCGAGGAACTCCGGCGTGTGGGTGGTCATGAGCTGCAGCGTTCGGTCCGGGAATGCACGCACGAACCCTGGCTTCTTAGCCATAGTGTCGAGCTCGGAGTCAGTGAGCCTCACGGCGAAGCCGCTGAACACCTCGGTGTAGGAGTGGAGAAGGCGCGACTCGCTGGACTCATCCGCCAACGAGGTCGGCAAGAAAGACTCGTGCCACTGGCGGTGGGCGTCTTCGCCGGCATTGGAGCGTGGTGGCTCTACGAGCACGATGTAAGCACGAGAAGCAGAGGATTTTGTGGCATTTTGGTGTACGCTTGTGGCATCTGGACTGATATAGCAGAGTGCGAGCGTAGGAAAGAGGATGGTCAGCAAGAGAAGTGGCACGGAGAGGTTCCTAAACGACGCCATTCCTCAAGCCACGAACAGCTACACGAGGAAGATGATGGCAATGCTGGAATTGGATCAATCACCGGGTAAACTTTATACAGCACGAATGATTAATGCGTTGTCTTATTTTTGGCATGTATTAATCACCGGGTAATCTTTATACAGCACGAATGATTAAATGCATTGCCTTATTTTTGGCATATCTTAATCATCAGTTGATAAATCCAGCGCATCTTTGGCAACACATTAATGACTTTAATTTCCGCTAAATCTGGAAGATATGATAAGGTTACTGGGATGGCAGGAACGTGGGTAATGCATCTACCCGGTTTTATGGTGCAGGATAGGGGATATGGGGAAAGATATCTTCCATTCTCTTGATGATATTGAATAAATATACTCCTACTGAAGTATCTGCAAAATTGGAGGACAATTAATTTTTCAAAGTTAATACGTGCTGGTTCTGTATCCCCAGCTATGATCTGCTATCATCTCATAAATGAGTACGTACTATATGTCAACAGATCCTTGAACAAAAATAACGTAGTAAATGACAATATCTTAGTCAGGAAATCAGGTGAGGTTGAACGGGTCATTTCTATTGCGCTCAAAACGAGTTCTATCAACATATTTTTAAACGAAAATTAGCAGGAGCTGCATCAAGAAATGGGAGAAAATGACACTGACCGAGTGGGTGCATGGAACGTCTGGCCTTGGCGTTCCAGTGGACCAACCTTCTGGTGCTCAGCGAATCAGATTATACTCTACAAACAGGCAGAAACACAAGATAAGGATTGAACCAAGATGAGACGACCTCCTTGGAAAAGGAACCCGGGTTTTGGCCATTCCTAGTGCTGGGGAAGAAGGCCGTACCTTTTGCTTTGGCGAAGAAGCTCGAGAGGGAATGGGACACAGCACCGGATTCTGTTTCTTAGACCCCGTCGCCAATACCGCCATTGCCATCACCTTGCCAGAAGACGATGATCCCCGCACCTGTAGCAGCATGTACAGAAGAGAAACACTGAGAAAGATAAGTTGTGATTCGGGTCTTGAACTGGGGTCACTCAACAGCATCATCGCCTTCATTAACAGCAATAGACTTTTTTTAATTTGTTTGACGAAAAGCAACAGCGTCGCGATGCAGAGATTAAGAAGGGAAGAGCAGTTTACAAAGCTCACAAGGAGCACAACAACAACCCAAATTCTCCAGGGAGAAGAGAGACGACAACATACAACAAACACAAACACACTACAAGGAGCTTGGCTTTGGCTTCAGAGGTCTCGGCGGGCGCCTTGAGCTTTGGCCGCCTAAATGCCACCCGGCAACACTCCTCAAAGAGAGGGAGGTGTCTCAGTATGGGAACAAGGTGATCCAATGGGGATCACAACTTGCTAACGCGGCTTGGCTTACGATGAAAACACAGACCTTGATCAGGCACCCATATAACGTCAGACAACAGCAACAGACAACATTGCATTACTAAATCCTTGATAGGAAACATCTAAGCTGAGACCTCTTATTATTGCAGACGCGTTTCACAATGCAGCGAATGATAATCATGTTTGCTGGACCAGCCTAGCTAAGAAACATCTAAACTGAAGGTCTGAAGCGTGGAAAAAAGCAAACCTAAACAAAGTGGCACCGGTCGTGTAACCATCGATCACCAAGCCTCCCCCATCTTCGTCTGGTCGAAGTAGCAGCCAGTGGGCCCGTCACCAGGCGCCAGCGCCAGCATCACCGCGCCCCTCGCGCCTTCCTCCGGCGGGAGGACCCCCGTGTTCCAGTTGATCTCCGTCTTGACGAACCCAGGGTGCACGCAGTTGACGCGCATCTCCGGGTGGCGCCTCGCCAGGATCCGGGTGTAGAGGTTCACCACCATCTTGGACATGCTGTAAGCTGGCAGCATCATCGGCCACCCGGCCGCCTCCAGCCGCCCGTTCTTCATGTCCTCCAGGAACTCACTCAGCATGGCCTCGATCCGCCCCTCATCCCAGCTGTCGGCGTCGCGCAGGGACTCCCGCAGCTTCTCGTTCGGCATTCTCTGGTGGACACAGTACAGGTGCGGTTAGGCCGGGTGACTAAAGTCGCCATTTACATTTTTGACTACAGTTATTGTTGCTGCAAGCGATAAACCTGCAGCTCTGAACGAAGGGAGGAGGTGTTGATGATCCTTGCTCCTGATGTGGATTTCTTCAGTAGCGGAAGGAGAGCTTCTGTTGCCCATTTCAGTCCATAGTAGTTGGTGTTTAGACATTTTACTGCCTCATCGTATGTTTGTACAATCACCGATTCAATCAGATGGGCTGCTTTGCCCGATAGCTGAACCAGAAAGGCATATCAGAAACGATATTGTAATTAAACACATAATTCAAAATCTCCCATGAGCACATTGTACCAAAATCAGGCATGAGTATTCTGACTACAGTTGTAGGAGGCATACAGATGCAAATGTGTGCTTTTGTGCAAGATTTGCAAGTTCCATCCAAAGTAAGTCGACAAGTTACAAGAAATCACTAAAAGACATGCTACTAAGTAGGGAAAGGATACTATTTTGTACTCCCTCTGTCCCAAAATTCTTGTCTTAGATTTGTCTAAATACGGATGTATCAAGTCACGTTTTAGTATTAGATACATCCGTATCTAGACAAATCTAAGACAAGAATTTTGGGACAGAGGGAGTACTGTATCAGTCAGATAATTCACTTCAAATTCAATGTGCTTTTTGAGATAAAAACACAATTTTGTAACAGCATCAATGCTTAGTAAGGTAGTAGTATTACTAAACACACTTGAATTGTATGCCACTCAACATTTGTGGAACCCCTCATTATGTCACTAACGAGGTGGGTCCAGCCCATATGTCCATGAGACAGTGTGTGGCATGCGAGGGAGGAATAGGTCCATTCTAGTCGATCGAACATTCAAGCAGTTCAAAGACTGGTTTTGCTAACATGGATCCAAATCAGCATTTCATTTTCCCATGTAAGAAGCCACATCAGTGGATTTTGCCACATCAGCCCATCTGTATCCCTCCGATATTTGGGTTGAAGCACAAGTTCAGAAAATCAGTTGAAAGTTGTTTTTAAATCAAAGCTGAAAGTCGGAAAGGTGTCAAATAGAAAGTTTTTAGTTCAATTTGGAAATTCAAAAGCCTACAGGGTGATGTTCTGTCTGATTCCCCTTTCTCATGGACGGTATTGAAATCATTCTCAGGTCTACACACCCACATTTTTCTTTCTTTTCCGAGAAATACATACCCACATCTTAGGATCAATGTTGAGAGCTCTCAGGCCTTCCTGGTCTACTGCCACCCCTCCAACACCTGCATTGTTCACCTGCATTGCCCATTCATTCTATCTTCATTATAGGGTCTCATAGAAGTACAAACGGTAAGACATCCACTGCAGAAGAAACAAATGATTTTACCAAAATGTCGAGCTTCCCATATCTGGTCTCGATATGTCGTGCTAATAAGGCACGGCTACCAGCATCCAGTATATCAAGCTGATGGAAGATTATGTTGGAGAGGTTAGATTCACGGCAAAGGGACTCGACCGCAGCTTTTCCTTTCTCCTCATCTCTTGCTGTGAGAATGACTGTCACACCTTGGAGAGCAAGCTGGCGGCACACCTCTATGCCGATCCCTCTGTTTCCACCAGTGACCACAGCAAGCCTGAATCACACAGGGAAAAGTTTAGCATCCTTGCTCGTCGTCATTAAGAGGAAAACAATAGATGACGCTGATCACCTTTCAGGGATTGCCTCATGGCCACTCATTTCCTCGAGCCTACAGAACGATCAAAGCAAGTTTTGTTTCGTCAGTTAGCTCACAGAGTAGACGCAACTAGTAATTCAGTAAGTTGTGCTGGAAAAGTGGTGCTGGTGTGGGTGGGTCTTGATATAAAGATGCAAAAATGTGCGTGCATTTTCCCCAATCATTGAACTACTTCTTTTTTTAATAAATTATTGAACTACTTGGTACGACCGAATCATCTGAGATGCTAATCTGACGAAGATGGTTTTGTTACATTCAGTGCAGCTTCCTGCGCCGGATCTGCTGCTACGACTACATCCCGACAAACGTGTACAGTTTTCTTGCTACCGTTTACCGCAGGTAAAAAGAGGGGGGCCTGAGCCTGACCTGTGCAGCAGGGGTGATACCGGCGACGCCGCAGCGGCGGCCACTGAAGGTGCGGCCTTCCTCTCTGTGCGAGTGGCAACGAAGTTAGTCTGCTGGAACAGCGCGCTTGGTCGGTGGAGCGGCGACGGGAATGAGGTTAAGCTCGGCCGGCGGCTGGGAGACGAGCCAGCGGCGGCGGTGGTGGCGGCGAGGTGATGGCTCATCTGGATGGGTCAACGAGCTGAGCGAGTGGGGAAAGTGAAGGCGCCCACATTCTCTCCTAAGAAAACAAAAGGGACGAGATAACAAGGCTTTCAGGCCCATCAAAAACATTGTCCTTTTTTCGTATACATCAGAAACTTTTTTTATGCATGTTTAACATTTTACAAGTACATAATTAATAATTTTTTCAAATATATGCTTTGATGTCTTCTTTTTTCACACACAATGTACATCTTTCATATACATCAGAAATATTTTCAATACACACTTCCATTTTTCAAATACATAACTAACATTTTTATAAATATATATTTTGATGTCTACTTTCTTTATGCACGTTATACCTTTTTCATATACATCAGCAAAAACAAATTTATACACAATTAATATATTTTAACGATTTTTTCATATATGTTTTAATGTCTATTTTCATATATGTTGTACATTTGTCATATGTATCAAGACCGTTTTCTATAGAAGTTTAATACTTTTAAAATACATTATTAGAAAAACTATAATGTCACATACATTTTTTTCACGTGAATAAATTTTGTACCAATGTTTTAGTGCTACCAACATTTTTTTTAAATACACTATGAAATTTTGAACAATGTTTTAAACAATTTTCAAAATCATGGGTTTTATTTAATCAAATGCAAGTTTTGGTGTTTCTTTCTGAAACATATATTTTGATGTCTGCTTTTTTCATGAACATTCTTCATTTTTTGTGTACATCAAAAACAAATTTATAAACTATTACCCCTCCGATCCATAAGTAAGTGCGTTGTTTTAGTTTAAATTTGACCTAAAACCACAACACTTATTATGGATAGGAGGGAGTAATATTTTTTTAAATACCTGATTTATTTTTCCCAAGATATGTTCTAATGTCTGCTTTTTTCATACATGTTGTACATTTGTCATATACATCAAGACCAATTTTATAAATTTTAAATATATTTTTAAATACATTATTTAAAATTATAATGTCACATACAATTTTTTTAAACCCGTGAATGTACCAAAAATAATAATGCTATCAACATTTTCTTAAACTATGGTAACAAATTTTAATTCGCTTTATCATTTTTAAAAATCATCATTTAAAAAGTCAAATTAAAGTTTTGGAATATATGTACTCAAAAACTGTTCACATATTTAATTCATAAACTTTTTCTGAATTCGTCACTATCCAAAAAAATCGCTATAGGTAACCAACGTTGAAAAAACTTAAAGCGAGCAGACAAGCGAGAGAGACATGAGCTGGTGAGAGAGAAGTCATTCGCACTAATATAGACATGTATTAGAAAAAATAAAGAAAAAGAAAAAAAAGAAAAATAAAAAAATGGTAAAAGTGTATAAAAATATTCCTGGTGTACATGAAAAATTATAGACATGTGTTGAAAAACAGACTGAAAAAAACCTAAGATGACCGATGGAAACCAAAGAAAAAACAAAGAAACCCAAGGAAAAACTGAATAAAAAAACACAAAAAAGCCATTGCAAACATGGAAAAAATCGATAAGAAAACCACATAGAAAAAAAATCTTGCACGGGAGGTACAGTACTGGGTTGGCCCAGTAGCACCGGGCCAGAGGCGAGATGAAGTTACATCTCATAGTAAGTGACACATAGTCCTGATGCTCGCATTATTTTTGGATTTATTTCAGGATTTCCGGCGATGCGTTTTCAGTGGGAGTAGACGTTCCCGCCGACGACGAGGCGCTTACGGTGACTTCGTAAATCTCAAGATGATATGCCGGCTCGGTCTCTCGAAGGTGCTCATAAGGGTAGGGTGTGCGTATGTGCGTTCATAGGTGTGAGTGTATGTGCGTATGCATGAGCGTTTGCGTCTGAACTGTGTTAAAAAAAAGCTCCCACGCTCGCGTTCTTCTCAAAAAGAAAAAAAACTCCCGCGCTTACCAGCTATCTGAAGTCTGAAGTTGTTTTCATGCTTCTTTTCAAAAAAGAACTTTGCGTCGGTACACCTTCTATAAATGTTTATGGATTTGATGTCGATTACATGTAGAGATTAGAAGGTATCCCTTCAATCATCAAAAAGAATAATATAGTCTTTTGTATTCAATCAATTTATTCAATAACTAGCTGCACGTGGCGCTCTGTTAGGGGATGGAGATCGTGAGGTCTGGATTGGCCATCTACCACAGTTTGTACTAAACCTGTGTGCTGGTGATATGCCCATAACACCAGTTTAATGGAATACATCTGTGTTCTTTTCAAAAAAAATATTCAATGTGTTTGATCTACAGGCTAATATGGCGATAGTCTTTTTAAGTAACTTTGAAATTCGCGCAGATTTTAAAAAGTGATGCACTGAAGCAAAACTCTTAATAAAAATCATCTTCATGTCACTGTAAAAGAAAAGGTATGTTATCTTAGTACTTCCTCCGTCCGAATATACTTGTCCTAGAAATTGATAAAATGAATGTATCTATAAATAAAATAAATCTAGATACAACCAATTCTAGGACAAGTATTTCCGGACGGAAGGAGCACTAACAAGCAATTGGCATCCATGCCCAGATTCCCCAGGAGTTAACTGAACATGGACAGAGGGTTCATGATTGCACACGATCCAAGCACAAGCAACAAATCCGGACCTCCAATGCCATCCCTGTGCAGCGAACTGATCGAACGCGACTTACAAGGAGACAATCGATCTACCTAAGATTCGACAAGATCCAGAGTGATCCTGCATGCCTAGCCAGAAGGGAGCACGCACGCCATCTGTTGCTGCCGATTGTAACTTTGCTCGCCCCACTCTGGGAGATCGCATTATGTATCCTATACAACCAGTTCGTTGTTCAGAGAACCTGTACGCTCTGAGGAAGAAGATCGCATGTGCTTGGCACTTGGCAGACTGGCTGGCCCGTCGGAGAAGCGTCCATTTTTCTAGGTCGATCCGTACAGGTTCGAGATCATCTCGGTTACAGCAACCACTACGTGAGCTCGTGTTATACTGACAGAAGCTGAAGGAAAGGCCGTATGTCAACTCAAATTATGTATCGATTGACAGTATTAGGGAACTGAAGCGCAGCTATCGTGAGATCACTTTGGCTTGATTATACACATTGCTGTTGATACACACCCCTGACCTGCAAGTTGCTGGCGCTAGTTGACCTGCCCTCGTTCTTAATCCAACCATCAACGTCCCGGCCATAAACATAGCTGCACACTTGTGCGGTCCTTTTCTCCCTTCTGGAGTCTGATCCTGTGGATCATTCACTCGATTATTCTGCATATTAATTCCAGCTGTCTCACTCCAAAGTCTGAGCAGATGTGGTTGAGAGTTGAGATTTGAAGAGGCAGCGAAACGGTGAAGGGCAGCCGTCGTTGTTAATTTGTGTGAGTTTTGCCAGTGTGCAACTGTGGAGGCGGCTGCTGACCTGGCCAACCTGCCGACACCTAAAGAAAGATATCCACATGGCGAAATGGTACGCGCCTGCGTGGGGCCTGCGAGAGATATGTGTGTTCGCGCGATCCATCGATCGAGCTCATCGTGTAGACTAGACAGAACCAGCCTGGTAACGGCAGCGAGGCCGATCTGGATAAGTTAATGTGTGGCCTCCCCAACAGTTGTTGCAGGCCACTCGGGACTGCTACATGTGGGCAGGACCAGCTGATGGTCGTCTTGTTTTGAAATTAACATGTGAGAAAAGGCAAAGGACTGCCTATACGGCTGTGCGTACGGCAATCATCTAATTTTTGTCCTGCCCCCCGGTTCATTCTGCTTTCCCGCTCAACCCTAACCCTAGTACATCTAAACTCTTTTTTGGCGGCAATGTATCGCCAGCATATTTGTGGCAACAATTGCAAGATAGTACTTGTAGACATGTCAAGTTAAATGAGGAGAGGGACGGTTGTGTGTGGACGCTTACTTCTTCTGGCCAGTTTTTCAGTCAAGTCAATGTATTTAGTGCCAAAGGCCTTACAAGTGAAATTCCTTCTAGAAAACTTTGGTTCCTGAAAATTGCCTTCAAACATTGAAGTGTGCTTGTGGTTAGAGCATCTACAGCCGGACGCCTCAAATCATCCCTTATATGCCCGCGGACGTGCCCGGTAAGAGCAACTCCAATGGGGCGACCCAAACGGACGGCGATTTCGTCCGCTTTTTGTGCGTTTGGGTCGGCCATACCGGCCGTCCGCCTCGCTTTTTAGATATGGGTCATAGGCGCAACGCCGACCCATATATGCCAAGGGCTGCCCCCTTTTTTTTGCATGATTGCATAGTTCAAAATAAAATCATTTTGAACCGAATAAAATAGCGTAGTCTATTACAAGCCAAATGAAAATAAAAAGGTCTCACATAGTTTTGCAAACGAGTAAAAGAAGAACATCTATTGGTTGCCAACATGAGCCCGCATATGCTCAACCAAATCATTTTGCAGTTGCACGTGAGTTTCCCAATCACGCATGTCTTGATGAAATTGGGTGAACTGTTCAAACGTTGCCGCCACTCCATGCTCAGGCACAACATTCTCACGCCCTTGATCATACAGACGTTCCGGGCGCTCGTCTTCTACGATCATATTATGCATGATCACACAAGTAGTCATCATCTCCCATAGTTTTTGCGTGCTCCAGGTATTAGCAGGATACCGAACGATGCCCCATCGAGATTGCAAAACACCAAAGGCCCGTTCGACATCCTTCCTAGCACTCTCTTGCTCTTGGGCAAATCTTTTCCTCTTCTCTCCGACAGGGTTGGGTATTGTCTTGACAATAATGGTCCACTGAGGATAGATACCGTCGCCCAGATAGTATCCTTTGTCGTAGGTGTGGCCGTGCTGATAAAAGTTCACCGGTGGGTCGTTGCCTTCGGCAAGCCTAGCAAACACCGGCGACGTTAAGGCCACGTTGATATCATTGTGTGATCCGCCATGCCAAAGAAAGAGTGCCGATCCAGAGATCTTGAGACGCCACGGCCTCAAGTATGACAAAGGCAAGCCACGACATGGTTATCTTACACCGCCTTGCCAAGCAAAAGGGCAGTTCTTCCACTTTATGGGGTGTTCATGGCAAGCCGGAAGCTAAAGCAGTATTTCCTGGGTCATCCTATAACTGTGGTAAGTTCAGCCCCCTTGGGAGACATCATCCAGAACAGGGAAGCCACAGGACGGGTTGCCAAGTGGGCCATCGAGCTTGGGCCTCACGGTTTGAAGTATATGCCGCGCACAGCTATCAAGTCTCAAGCCCTAGTGGACTTTATCAATGATTGGACGGAATTGCAGGCACCAGAGGAGAAGCCGGATAACACATATTGGACTATTCATTTCGATGGGTCTAGTAGTTGGAAGGCTCGAAATTTGGAGTCGTTTAACTTCCCCGAGGTGACAAATTTTGTTATGTGCTCCGCTTATGTTTCCCTGTACTAACAATGCGGTGAATACGAGGCTTTACTCCATGGCCTCCGGATGGCCAAAGAGATGAACTTGAGCCGGTAAGATGCTTGGGCGATTCGGGACTCGTCGCTCAACAGTGTCGTGCACGTGGGATTCTAAGGATCCCTTATGGCAGCTTATCGTCGCGAAGTTGATGCGGTGGTCGGGCACTTCAAAGGTTATCAAGTAGAGCACATTGATCGAAGGAAGAATGAGGCGGCCGATGCTTTAAGCCGGTGGGTCTCGGCGTAAGCCGGTGCCGCCTAATACTTTCCTTGACATTTTGCATAACCCTTCGTCAGAGTGCCTACAGAGGAAGAGCTTGCGATTGCCGGAACCCTGAGGCCTTGTTGGTGGCGGCTCTCCACGTCATCCCGGATTGGACGGTCCCATATTTGGCCTATATGACCCGGGGAGAGTTGCCTGATGATGAGACCTTGGCAAGACAAATCATCAGGCGGTCCAAATCCATGACAATTGTTCATGGCGAGTTGCATCACCGCAGCGTCACTGGGGCGTTTCAACGTTGTGGGTCAGGAGATACTTCGTGAGATTCATGAAGGTGATTGCGGTCATCATGCCGGTTCAAAATCTCTGGTAGCCAAGGCTTTTCGTCATGGTTTTTATTGGTTGACGGCTCATGCTGATGCGGAGGATCTGGTCAGCAAATGTGACGGATGTCAAAAATTCTCACGACGAGCTCATGTGTCGGCTCAAGAATTGAGGATGATTCCGATTACTTGGCCGCTTGCAGTCTGGGGGCTTGATATGGTTGGACCTTTCAAAAGGTCTAAGGATAAGAAGACACACCTGTTGGTGGTAGTGGATAAATTCACCAAGTGGGTTGAAGCAGAGCCGGCCAAGAAGTGTGATGCAGCCACGGCGGTTCAGTTCATCAAAAGGTGATCTTTCATTTTGGTTTTCCGACAAAGCATTATAACCGATAATGGTACTAATCTCTCCAAGGGTGCCATGGAAGAGTTCTCACGACAAGAGCACATCCGGCTTGATGTTTCGGTTGTTGCTCACCCCTCAGCCTAATGGTCAAGGTAAAGAGCTAATCAAGAGATCTTGAAAGGTATCAAACCCGGCTCTTAGTTCCCTTGCAGCCGAACTCTCCGGGTTGTTGGGTGGAGGAGTTACCCTGCGTGCTATGGAGCATCAACACAACGCCTAACAGGTCTACTAGTTATACACCTTTCTTCATGGTGTCACGGAGTGAGGCGGTTACGCCTAGTGATATCGGCATGATTCACCGGTGGCGACTTACGGTTAGGCTGATAATGAAAAAGCTTCGTCAGATGCACTTGACTTGTTGGATGAAGAGCGAGACTTGGCAATAGCCCGCTTCGGCGATTTATCGACAAGAAGACTTGCGCCGTTATCATAGCCGCCGGTCGGGCGTAACTTTCCAGAAGGCGATTTAGTGCTCGGCTCATCCATGATCAACTGATATGCACAAGCTGTCCCCTCTTTGGGAAGGACCTTTTGTGGTCAAGAAGAATCTCAACAACGGGTCATATTACCTCATCGATGTTCGAGAGCACAAAGACTCACGTAAGTCGGAGGAAGAGACCCGCCGGCCGTGGAACATAGCGCATCTCCGGCCCTACTATACTTGAGCCACCGGCTCTGAGAGTATATTTGTTTTTCTTTTTTAACAATGTATATATTATATAAAGCAATAAAGCATGACCTACATCCTTTTTCACCCTCAAAAAAGTGTATATGTCTTTTTGACAGGTGGTGGAAACAACCAATAGGGACCGGATCATATCTGAATCCGGCTTTACCTTTGGTCCAGCTTATGATCATATCTGAATCTAGCCATGGTCATTTGGGGGCTTCCTGTTCAAACATAGGTCGTATTCGAACCAAAGAGAACATAGCTGTCGATACCCACTTGATCGGCATACTTGCCAAACCTACTTGGGGGCTTCTTGATCATATTTGAATCACAGCTTAACCCCTCTGGGTCTGACGTGGATCGTATACGAATCAGCGTCATTAAACAAATCCTATGGTCACTTGGGGGCTTCCTGTTCAAACATAGGTCGTATTCGAACCAAAGAGAACATAGCTGTCAATACCCACTTGATCGGCATCGCCAAGCCACTGGGGGCTATATGATCGTATCCGAATCTTAGCTTAACCCTTTTGAAGCGGTTTCTTCGATCGTATCCCAATCGTAAGTTCAGAAAGTATTTTGATAATCCTGAAACCTTGTGTAAAGAATTATGAGATGTTTTTGTCTTGCCGGTTTAATATTCGTCACCCCGGGTTGTTATGTGCCGGGTGAACATTATATGAGCCGGAAAGAATATCAAAGGGTCGCAGGTATGCTATTATGCTAGCCTGCATATAAGTCTTTTGGTTTGTGTTTCGGGTTATCAATATTTCTGTGCAAGGATACGGCAAGCAAAATTTAAACGCCAAGGAAAAATATACAGCCATGGCGGCTTACGGAAAATATTAAGCAATAAGAACATGCACGAAGGCATGACGAGCATTGGGAAGTTCTTTCTACCCTATTACTAGACTCTGAGTCTGAATAGATGAAGCATTGTTTTTGGCCAAACACCTGGCGATTCACTCCTTCGGCGGGCTTGAGGGCTCCGGGTTATCCTTCTCCGCTTCTCCGTCGGCTGTTTTGTCCTAGAAAGTTGACGAGGCCCAGTCAATGCCACTTAAAGCTTCAAACTCAGCTTCATCATCTATTAAACCCGCCGGGTCCACTTCAGGGGCAAAAGTATGCTTACGAATTGGAGGGATCAGGCTGATTTGATCATATGGAGCGTGTGGGATTCTCCGGTTTTCATTGTCATAAGCCGGCGCATACTTGCTAAGGTCAAGATCGTTTCCAATAAGGGTTGCCACGGACGTATGGCTCGACGCAGCGGTGAAATCATGGTCATCAAATGCAGTACCGTCTTCCTTTAGACTTGGGTACCCAAGGGCAAGGTCGGCCGGGTCTAGTTCTGGGAGCAATGCTTTAGCCCGGCTCAATGCGGCCACGGCCCCGGCTCTTGAGGACGCCTACTTAAGTCTTGGATCCACTGAGGAAGAAAAGTGAGGCTCTTCAACACGTCTTGCGTAAAGGCGGGGATGTGGAGTTGATAACGCTTACAACGGCCAAGGCGTGTTGTGACCGTGAGTACACCGTTGTTCTACTAAAGTGTAAACCGCTTTAAGCTTGATCTGCATGTTTTGCTTGATTGGTACTCCTGGGCTGTATGGGCATAAGCATAATCACACCGGAGGTAATTAATGCAATAGTCATTATGAGGCTACAATGTTTAAATATGGTTCACGATAATCTCATCAAGATGGCTGAGACCATTTGAGATATATGCTGTTTTAAGTTGGTCACTTTCCGGTTGTTGCTTCGCAAGAGATGCTTCAAGCTTTCGCCCGAGTCACTGTGGAAGCCTTCTCATCAGCCCAAGTTTTCTTCTCCGACTCAAACTTCTTCTTTAGTTTCTCATTTTCGAGAGACCTTTGAATTCAAATTTGGAGTTATCCTTCCGTGTCTCAAGTTCTTGAGTTTTCAGACGACTCTTCAGACCGCAAGCTCTGATTCAAACCGACTTATGGCAGCCTGCATTAACACAAGGTTATGGTAAGAATTATATAGGTAACATTAAAGTCTCAAGCACCTTACAAGTAAAGATACTTGACACTTGGGGGCTAATGTATGCTGAAGAATTTTACCTTATCTTACCGGTCACATATATTAAAGTCTCAAGCATCTTACAAGTAAAGATACTTGACACTTGGGGGCTAATGTATGTTGCAAATTTAAAAGCCTTATGTTATAACCGGTTAAGTAAATTCTTCTTGAGCCGGATAAGTTAACAGTGCAAAGAGGGTTTCTAAAGTCTACAGCATATTTGTTCAATAAGCAATAGACTTGGGGGCTGGTACAAGATGTAAGACGCAGTGTAAACAAAGATAAGTAATACCTCGTGATTTGTGCTTTGTATTTGTTTTACCATGTCAATTTCAGTGTCACGGCTATTATGCACTTGATTCAGATAGCCCGAGACTATATCACCAATGCTTAAGTGAGTATAATCAATAATGTCACCTTGGCATTCGCCGGTGTTGGGCAAATTCTTCCTTGGCGGTACATTTGGCAAGGACGGTAGGCTGTCCTGGTTCAACAAACTGAGATTTCACAATTTCAATTTCCGGTTCATTTGTTTTGACCGTGCTAGGAGTTTCCGGGTCACTTGTGTGGAGAGTATCTTCGGCAGGTGGATCAGACATTGGCATTGGAATATCAGAAGCCGGGTCTGGCGGTGGCTGATGGGCAGAGCTGTCTGGAGCAGATGCATTAATCACCGGTTCATCTACGACCGGCTCTTCAGATGGCTTATTCTTCTTTGCCCGTTTACTGGGCTTCACTTGCATGCTGTTAACAAAAGAAGAAAGATGAATACGCAAGCATAGGTAAAGTAAAAGGGCATAAGGTTACATTACCCGGAGCCGCTTTTGAAAGTCGGCATGTTTGATCGCATGGATTCACGGAAGAAGGAGAAGTATCCCGATAATTGGAGTCGGACGAATTAAGAGGATGACGAATTAAGCCCGCTAAAGGTAAAGCAGTAACGTAAGTCGGAGATAACCTCACCGACGCTTCACAGTTACGTCGCTTAAGCGAGGAGATTACGCATCCTTGTTGTTCCGGGTTCGCCTCCGGCTCTCAAACTGTTGTAGCTTCAAAAGAAATTGAGGATCTTGATAAGCAAGTGCATGTGAAAATCTTACTTTCCGGGTCACCCTTCGGATCTTTTGCTTTGGCAAAGGCTCTGAGTCGGAGGAGATTATAGTTACCTTTTCATTGGCTGCTCGACTGTTCCCCGTATCCTCCTGAAGGGATAAAATGTCAGACAGGTGATAAGAAGGGACTTAAGAAAATTTAAAGATTACCTCTTCCTCATCGAAGAGCTATCCTCCAATCTGAGTAAGTCGGAGGCGCTGGGTTTCTTCTTTTTTGAGGTTCCTATCTTGGCGGCTTTTCTTTCAGCCTTCTTGGTCGCCCCGCTTGTTTGGCAGCTTCATGATCATATTTGGCTTTCCGTGGTTATCATCGGCCCGTGGAAAAGGTGAAGGAATTATGAGTATCAAAAAAGGTATAGTATAGCAATAAGTATTTGTTACGATTGATAACTTACTGTGGGGGCCGGGTTATTCTTGCAAAATGGGAGTAAGCCGAAGGTGTTGCTTGTCACAGTGCCTTCCTTCAGCAGTGACTGGGTCGTAGCATCCACTACGTCATCTGGTAGGTCGTTAGGGCTATGGCGTAATGGATCATTCTTTTCGCCTGTATAAGTACACATTAAGCCGGGACGACGACTTAATGGAAGTATTCACCAGGTGACCCAGACTCGGACCAGGTCGATGCCGTTTAAACCATTTCCCAAGAGAGCTTTAATCTTCTTGATGGTGGAATTGAGAGGCACGCGTTCAAGGGTTGTCAGCTTGTCTGGTAGCGGATGATTAGACTCAAGGCGCAGGGCGCGAAAGCCGGGCAGAGGTTTTTCATCAGCCGGAGAAGTGTCCTGGCAGTAGAACCATATGCGGTTCCAAGATTTTTGGGTGGCTCGGCAACTCAGCATAAGGGAAGAGACAGTCTCTCCGTCGCTGGATTGAGATGCCGCCAAGCTCAAGACTGGGCCCGTTGGCACGCTCATTTTGCCGGTTCATGTAAAAAAGTTCCCTGAACAAAAGCATAGTTGGCTCCTCTCCCAGGTACACCTCGCAGAAGACTTGAAAATTGCAAATATTTGACACGGAATTGGGTCCGATGTCTTGAGGTCTAAGGTCAAAGAAATTTAAAACCTCTCCAAGAATTTTGAACCGGAGGAGCAAATCCACGGCTCATATGATCCGTAAAATTATTACTTCCCTGCTTTGGGGTGAGGCTTTTCTTCAGATGGGTCAGGCACGGTAAGACATGACATCCTTTTTTGGTAGATGCCTGACTTTACAAACTCAGCTAGTTTGCTATTGGTAACTATGGATGGAACCCAATTGCAAGTTACAGGGCCTTGGTAGCCTTAGGAGCCATCACAGAAATTGGCCTATGGAAAAACAAGAAGATCCGGTTCAATTTTAACCCGGGAGAAAAATCTTAATTATTTAAAGTGGCGGCTTAATGAGGGGCCTAATGATATAAGGATGACTGTGCAACAATATTTAAGCCGCCATACAAGTATCAAGTGCAATTCAAAAAATTTCGGGTCATGAGGAGCAATTAAGGTTCTGTGGTCATTTATTTAAGCGGACATCTCGACAGTTGTGTTTGTGGCATTTACGAAGTGGTTTTTTCCGGTGGTAAAAGCAAGTTTCACAGCTAACAGTTATTACTCTGGATCAAAATATTGCTCTGAAAAGAAATATTTTCTAGACCTAAAACAGGGCAGAGAAGTTCATGCACTCGAAGAGGGTTTCTGAACAAGAGAAATGAGATCTATTTTTATGCAAGATCAACACAAACAAGCACCGCAGCAGTTCTACGTAGTTTTTACGATCTAAACAAGGCGTTGGAAGGAACTAGCGAGCGTTTGGCCATGAGGCGTTGATGAACACCCCATTTAACTCAGCAAGGACCTAATGCAGATCCGAGAAAAGGGAATGAGAGGAACTCACGGATGCGGACGAAGCAGAGGTTCGCCGTCGATCTTTGGTCGAGTCGAGGTTGATGCGGCCTGAGTCGGTGAAGACGAGGGGTCTGGACGGTGGCGGCGGCAGAGCTCAGGAGGAGGCAAGAGGAAGAAGACGACTGGGGGAAACACCTAGGTCGCCCTATTTATAAGAGAAGACTAACCAAGAGGGTGCGGAAAACAAGGAGATAACATTTATTATCCAGCGGCTCTGGCGCCTCGATTCTCGGAACGGACAATAAAGACAGAGATCCGTTGGGCGATACGGCGAAATAAAAAGGAAAGATGACGTCATGACGGGTTAACACGGATCCAAAAAGAATGACGTCATGGCGGGTTAAAGAAAGTCTTTTTCGGCGATCTCGAAGGCGAAGATTTATGTTTAAGATTTTTAAGATTGATATAAACAGGTTCAAATCAATCTGGGGCCTAATGTTGGGGATATAACTATTTGTGTAAGCCGCCCGGGAGGGGCCGAGTTACGTAAAGAGATTACCAGACAGAAGCCCAAGTCCAAGCATGAAGATGGCGTCTCAACCAAGGGGCCTAAGGCCCACAGGCGACTTAAGGCCGTTGTAGTAAACCGCCATAATGGCAAGATTTGTATCATAAGGTAGACTTGACTAGTCACCGAGCCGGACATTGTTTATAAGACGGCCGGGACTCTGTAGGCTACAGGGCGTCAATCCGTGTATATAAGGGACCTGCGGGCGATTTAGGGCAAGAAACAACCAATCGAGAACCGGGCATAGCGTATCTCGCTCCCTGGTCATCGAAACCTCAAGCAATACCAACCAAACTAGACGTAGGCTTTACCTTCACCGTAAGGGGCCGAACTAGTATAAAACCTCTCGTGTCCTTTGTCCGATTAACCCCTTTAAGCTTCCTAGTTGCGATGGCTCCTCGACTAAGTCCTTGCAAGAGGACATCTGCCGTGACAATTCCACGACAGAATGGTCTAGGATTAAAGTTTCCTCTATAAGCATTGTTACCAAAATCATTCCTACCAACAAAATTCACATCCATAGATTCATTATTATTCTCAATCAAAGTAGACAAAGGCATATCATTGGGATCAATAGAAGCACTCTTAGTAGCAAACAATTTCATAAGTTAATCCATCTTTCCACTCAAAACATTAATTTCTTCTATAGCATGCACTTTTTTACTAGTAGATCTTTCGGTGTGCCATTGAGAATAATTAGCCATAATATTATCAAGGAGTTTTGTAGCTTCTCCTAAGGTGATTTCCATAAACGTGCCTCCCACGGCCGAATCTAAAAGATTTCTAGAAGCAAAGTTCAATCCGGCATAAATTTTTTGTATGATCATCCATAAATTCAAACCATGAGAGGGCAATTGTGAATCATCAATTTCATTCTTTACCAAGATTGGGCAACATGCTCATGATCAAGTTGTTTAAAATTCTAATATCGTTCCTAAGAGAGATGATCTTAGCGGGAGGAAAATACTTAGAGATAAAAGCATCTTTGCACTTATTCCATGAATCAATACTATTCTTAGGCAAAGATGAAAACCAAACTTTAGCACGATCTCTAAGTGAAACAGAAATAACTTCAATTTAACAATGTCATTATCCGTATCTTTCTTCTTTTGCATCGTACACAAATCAACAAAGTTGTTTAGACGGGTAGCGGCATCTTCACTAGGAAGGCCGGAGAATTGTTCTTTCATAACAAGATTCAGCAAAGCAGCATTGATTCCACAAGACTCAACATCATTAAGAGGAGCAATCGGAGTACTAAGGAAATCATTATTATTGGTATTGGAAAAATCAGACAATTTGGTATTATCTTGTGCCATTGCGACAAGTAATCCAACACACAAGCAAACAAAAAGGCAAGCGAAAGAGAGAGGAGATTGGGAAAGAGAGGGCGAATAAAACAGCAAGGGTGAAGTGAGGGAGAGGAAAACGAGAGGCAAATGGAAGATAATGTAAATGCGAGGGAGATGAGTTTGTGATGGGTACTTGGTATGTCTTGACTTGAGCGAAGACCTCCCTGGCAACGGCACCAGAAATCCTTCTTGCTAAATCTTGAGCTTGCGTTGGTTTTCCTTGAAGAGGAAAGGGTGATGTAGCAATAGTAGCATAAGTATTTCCCTCAGTTTTTGAGAACCAAGGTATCAATCCAGTAGGAGGCTCCTCAAAAGTCCCACGCACCTACCCAAACAAACAAGAACTCGCAACCAACGCGATAAAGGGGTTGTCTATCCCTTCACGGCCACTTGCGAAAGTGAGATCTGATAGAGATAATATGATAAGATAAATATATTTTTGGTGTTTTATGATATAGATTGGAAAAGTAAAGATGCAAATAAAAGTAGATTGAAAGCTTATATGATAAAAGATAGACCTAGGGGCCATAGGTTTCACTAGTGGCTTCTCTCAAGATAGCATAAGTATTAAGGTGGGTGAACAAATTACTGTCGAGCAATTGATAGAAAAGCAAATAATTATGAGATTATCTAGGCATGATCATGTATATAGGCATCACGTCCGTGATGTAGACCGACTCGCCTGCATCTACTACTATTACTCCACACATTGACCGCTATCCAAAGATGCATCTAGAGTATTAAGTTCATAAAGAACAGAGTAACGCATTAAGAAAGATGACATGATGTAGAGGGATAAACTCATGTAATATGATATAAACCCCATCTTTTTATCCTCGATGGCAACAATACAATACGTGCCTTGCTGCCTCGTTGTCACCGGGAAAGGACACCGCAAGATTGAACCCAAAGCTAAGCACTTCTCCCATTGCAAGAAAGATCAATCTAGTAGGCCAAACCAAACTGATAATTCGAAGAGACTTGCAAAGATAACTTAATCACACATAAAAGAATTCAGAGGAGATTCAAATACTTCTCATAGATAAACTTGATCATAAACCCACAATTCATCGGATCTCGACAAACACACCGCAAAAAGAGTTACATCGAATAGATCACCAAGAAGATCGAGGAGAACATGGTATTGAGATTCAAAGAGAGAGACGAAGCCATCTAGCTAATAACTATGGACCCGAAGGTCTGTGGTAAAATACTCACAACTCATCGGAGAGGCTGTGGTGTTGATGTAGAAGCCCTCCGTGGTTGATTCTCCCTCCGGTGGAGCGCTGGCGAAGGCTCCAAGATGGGATCTCGCGGATACAGAAGGTTACTGAAGGAAATATGCCCTAGAGGCAATAATAAAGTTATTATTTATTTCCTTATATCATGATAAATGTTTATTATTCATGCTAGAATTGTATTAACCGGAAACATGATACATGTGTGAATACATAGACAAACATAATGTCACTAGTATGCCTCTACTTGACTAGCTCATTAATCAAAGATGGTTATGTTTCCTAACCATAGACATGAGTTGTCATTTGATTAACGGGATCACATCATTAGTAGAATGATGTGATTGACTTGACCCATTCCTTTAGCTTAGCACTTGATCGTTTAGTATGTTGCTATTGCTTTCTTCATGACTTATACATGTTCCTACAACTATGAGATTATGCAACTCCCGTTTACCGGAGGAACCCTTTGTGCGCTACCAAACGTCACAACGTAACTGGGTGATTATAAAGGAGCTCTGCCGGTGTCTCCAAAAGTACATGTTGAGTTCACAGATTTTCGAGATTAGGTTTTGTCATTCCGGTTGTCGGAGAGGTATCTCTGGGCCCTCTCGGTAATGCACACCACTATAAGCCTTGCAAGCAATGTAGCTAATGAGTTAGTTACGGAATGATGCATTATATAACGAGTAAAGAGACTAGCCGGTAACGAGATTGAACTAGGTATTGAGATACCGACGATCGAATCTCGGGCAAGTAACATACCGATGACAAAGGGAACGACGTATGTTGTTATGCGGTTTGACCGATAAAGATCTTCGTAGAATATGTAGGAGCCAATATGAGCATCCAAGTTCCGCTATTGGTTATTGACCGGAAACGTGTCTCGGTCATGTCTACATAGTTCTCGAACCCGTAGGGTCCGCATGCTTAAAGTTTCGGCGATGCTTATATTATGAGTTTTGATGTACCAAGGTTGTTCGAGTCCGGATGTGATCACGGACATGACGAGAAGTCTTGAAATGGTCGAGACATGAATATTGATATATTGGAAGCCTATATTTGGATAACGGAAGTGTTCCGGTGAAATCGGATTTTACCGAGTACCGAGGGTTACTGGAACTTCCGGGGGCTTAATGGGCCATGGTGGGCCTTAGTGGAGAAGAGGAGAGGCGGCCAGGGTTGGGCCGCGCGCCCCTCCCCCTAGTCCGAATAGGACAAGGAGAGGGGGGCGGCGCCCCCCCTTTCCTTCCTATCTCTCCCTCCTCTTTCCCCCCTTCTCCAAGTCCAACAAGGAAAGGAGGGAGTCCTACTCCCGGTGGGATCGGAGTAGGACTCCCCATGGCGCGCCCCCTCCCTGGTCGGCCGCCCCCTCCCCCCTTGCTCCTTTATATACGGGGGAAGGGGGACACCTCTAGAGACACAACAATAGATCGTTGATCTCTTAGCCGTGTGCGGTGCCCCCCTCCACCATAGTCCTCCTCGATAATATTGTAGCGGTGCTTAGGCGAAGCCCTGCGACGGTAGAACATCAACATCGTCACCACTCCATCGTGCTGACGGAACTCTCCCTCGACACTCGGCTGGATCGGAGTTCAAGGGACGTCATCGAGCTGAACGTATGCTAGAACTCGGAGGTGCCGTACTTTTGGTGCTTGATCGGTCGGGCCGTGAAGACGTACGACTACATCAACCACGTTGTTCTAACGCTTCCGCTTTCGGTCTACGAGGGTACGTGGACGACACTCTCCTCTCGTTGCTATGCATCACCATGATCTTGCATGTGCGAGGAATTTTTTGAAATTACTACGCTCCCAAGAGTGGTATCAGAGCCGTGTTTTATGCGTAGATGTTATATGCACGAGTAGAACACAAGTGAGTTGTGGGCGATACAGCCATACCGCTTACCAAAGCATGTCATACTTTGGTTCAGCGGTATTGTTGGATGAAGCAGCCCGAACCGACATTACGCCAGACGCCACGCCGAGACTGGTTCTACCGACGTGCTTTGCACATGGTGGCTGGTAGGTGTCGCCCAACTTTAGTTAAACCGAGTGTGGCTACGCCCGGTCCTTGAAGAAGGTTAAAACAGCACTAACTTGACGAACTATCATTGTGGTTTTCATGCGTAGGTAAGAACGGTTCTTGCTCAGCCCGTAGCAGCCACGTAAAATTTGCAACAACAAAGTAGAGGGCGTCTAACTTGTTTTTGCAGGGCATGTTGTGATGTGATATGGTCAAGACGTGATGCTATATTTTATTGTATGAGATGATCATGTTTTGTAACCGAAAGTTATCGACAACTAGCAGGAGCCATATGGTTGTCGCTTATTGTATGAAATGCAAACGCCTGTAATTGCTTTACTTTATCACTAAGTGGTAGCGATAGTCGAGAAGAAATAGGTGGCTAAACGACAACGATGCTATGATGGAGATCAAGGTGTCGCTACCGGTGATTTATGGTGATCACGACGGTGCTTGGAGATGGAGATCACAAGCACAAGATGATGATGGCCATATCATATCACTTATATTGATTGCATGTGATGTTTATCCTTATGCATCTTATTGTGCTTTGATTGACGGTAGCATTATAAGGTGATCTCTCACTAAATTTCAAGAAGTGTTCTCCCTGAGTATGCACCGTTGCGGAAGTTCTTCGTGCTGAGACACCACGTGATGATCGGGTTTGATAGGCTCTACGTTCAAATACAACGGGTGCAAAACAGTTGCACACGCGGAATACTCAGGTTAAACTTGACGAGCCTAGCATATACAGATATGGCCTCGAACACCGAGACCGAAAGGTCGAGCGTGAATCATATAGTAGATATGATCAACATAGTGATGTTCACCATTGAAAACTACTCCATCTCACGTGATGATCGGACATGGTTTAGTTGATTTGGATCACGTGACCACTTAGATGACTAGAGGGATGTCTATCTAAGTGGGAGTTCTTTAGTAATATGATTAATTGAACTTAAATTTATCATGAACTTAGTACCTGATAGTATTTTGCTTGTCTATGTTTGTTGTAGATAGATGGCTCGTGCTGTTGTTCCGTTGAATTTTAATGCGTTCCTTGAGAAAGCTAAGTTCAAAGATGATGGTAGCAATTACACGGATCGGGTCCGAATTTGAGGATTATCCTCATTGTTGCATTGTAAGAATTACGCCCCGGAAGCACCGCTGGGTGCCAGGCCTGCTACAGATGCAACCCATTTACGTTAAGAACGTCTCGCAGAGCAAAAGCTGATGACTACTTGATAGTTCAGTGTGCCATGCTTTACGGCTTAGAACCGGGACTTCAACGACGTTTTGAACGTCATGGAGCATATGACCTGTTCCAGTAGTTGAAGTTAATATTTCAAGCAAATGCCCGGATATAGAGATATGAAGTCTCCAATAAGTTCTATAGCTGCAAGATGGAAGAGAATAGTTCACAAGGAACATATACTCAAAATGTCTGGGGTATAATAATCACTTGATTCAACCGGGAGTTAGTCTTCCCGATGATAGTGTCATTGATGTAATTCTCCAATCATCGCCACCAAGCTACAAGAGCTTCGTGATGAACTATAATATGCAAGGGATGGATAAGACTATTCCCGAGCTCTTTGCAATGCTAAAGGCTGCGGAGGTAGAAATCAAGAAGGAGCATCAAGTGTTGATGGTCAATAAGACCACCGGTTTCAAGAAAAAGGGTAAAGGGAAGAAGAAGGAACTTTAAGAAGAACAGCAAACAAGTTGCTGCTCAAGAGAAGAAACCCAAATCTGGACCTAAGCTCGAGACCTGAGTGCTTCTCACCGCAAGTGCGATCGTCACCGAAGCGGAATGGCCCAAGTATTTGGCGGATAAGAAGGATGGCAAGGTGAACAAAGGTATATGTGATATACATGTTATTGATGTGTACCTTACTAATGCTCGCAGAGCACCTGGTATTTGATACTGGTTACATTGCTAATATTTGCAACTCAAACAGGGACTACGGATTAAGCAAAGATTGGCTAAGGACGAGGTGACGCGCGCATGGGAAATGGTTCCAAAGTCGATATGATTGCTTTGCACGCTACCTCTACATCTACCTTCGGATTAGTTTTAGACCTGAATAATTGTTATTTGGTGCCAGCGTTGAGCATGAAGATTATATCTGGATTTTTTTTATGCTAGACGGTTATTCATTTAAATCAGAGAATAATGGTTGTTCTATTTATATGAGTAATATCTTTTAAGGTCATGCACCCTTGAAGAGTTGTCTATTTTATTAAATCTCGATAGTAGTGATACATATATTCATAATGTTGAAACCAAAAGATGCAGAGTTGATAATGATAGTGCAACTTATTTGTGGCACTTGCCGCTTTGGGGTCATATTGGTGTAAAGCGCATGAAGAAACTCCATACCGATGGACTTCGAATCACTTGATTATGAATCACTTGGTACTTATGTAACCGTGCCTCATGGGCAAGATGACTAAAACGCCGTTCTCCTAACTATGGAACGAGCAATGACTTGTTGGAAATCATACATAATGATGTATGTGGTCCAATGAATGTTGAGGCTCATGGTGGATATCGTTATTTTCTCACTTTCACTGATGATTTGAGCAGATATGGGTATATCTACTTAATGAAACACAAGTCTGAAACATTTGAAAAGTTCAAAGAATTTCAGAGTGAAGCGGAAAATCATCGTAACAAGAAAATAAAGTTTCTACGATCTGATCGTGGAGGAGAATATTTGAGTTACGAGTTTGGTTTACATTTGAAACAATGTGGAATAGTTTTCAAGAACTCACGCCACCCGAACACCACAACGAAAATGGTGTGTCCGAACGTCAGAATCGTGATTTTACTAGATATGGTGCGATCTATGATGTCTCTTCTTGATTTACCGCTATCGTTTTGGGGTTATGCTTTAGAGACAGCCGCATTCACGTGAAATAGGGCACCATCAAAATCCGTTGAGACGACGCCTTATGAACTGTGGTTTGGCAAGAAACCAAAGTGGTCGTTTCTTAAAGTTTGGGGCTGCGATGCTTATGTGCAGAAACTTCAACCAGATAAGCTCGAACCCAAAATCAGAGAAATGTGTCTTCATAGGATACCCAAAAGAGACTATTGGGTACACCTTCTATCACATATCTGAAAGCAAGACTTTTGTTGCTAAATTCGGATCCTTTCTAGAAAAAGAGTTTCTCTCGAAAGACGTGAGTGGGAGGAAAGTAGGACTTGATGAGGTAACTGTACCTGCTCCCTTATTGGAAATTAGTTCATCACAGAAACTGGTTCCAGTGACAACTACACCAATCAGTGAGGAAGCTAATGATATTGATCATGAAACTTCAGATCAAGTTACTACAGAACCTCGTAGGTCATCCAGAGTAAGATCCGCTCCAGAGTGGAATGGTAATCCTATTCTGGAAGTCATGTTACTTGACCATGGCGAACCTACGAACTATGAGGAAGCGATGATAAGCCCAGATTCCGCAAAATGGCTTGAGGCCATGAAATCTGAGATGGGATCCATGTATGAGAACAAAGTATGGACTTTGGTTGACTTGCCCGATGATCGGCAAGCCATCGAGAATAAATGGATCTTCAAGAAGAAGACCGATGCCGATGGTAATGTAACTGTCTACAAAGCTCGACTTGTTGCGTAAAGGTTTTCGACAAGTTCAAGGAGTTGACTACGATGAGACTTTCTCACCCGTAGAGATGCTTAAGTCTGTCCGAATCATGTTAGCAATTGCCGATTTTATGATTATGAAATATGGCAAATGGATGTCAAAACTGCATTCTCGAATGGATTTCTGGAAGAAGAGTTGTATATGATGCAACCATAAGGTTTTGTCGATCCAAAGGGTGCTAAAAAAGTGTGCAAGCTCCAATGATCCATTTATGGACTGGTGCAAGCCTCTCGGAGTTGGAATAAATGTTTTGATAGTGTGATCAAAGCATATGGTTTTATACAGACTTTTGGAGAAGCCTGTATTTACAAGAAAGTGAGTGGGAGCTTGATGTCTACTACGCAACCTTCTTCTTGTAGACGTTGTTGGGCCTGCAAATGCACAGATTTGTAGGACAGTAGCAAATTTCCCTCAAGTGGATGACCTAAGGTTTATCAATCCGTGGGAGGCGTAGGATGAAGATGGTCTCTCTCAAACAACCCTGCAACCAAATAACAAAAAGTCTCTTGTGTCCCCAACACACCCAATACAATGGTAAATGCACTAGTTCGGCAAAGAGATGGTGATACAAGTGCAATATGGATGGTAGATAAAGGTTTTTGTAATCTGAAAATATAAAAACAGCAAGGTAACTAATGGTAAAAGCGAGCACAAACGGTATTTCAATGATAGGAAACAAGGCCTAGGGTTCATACTTTCACTAGTGCAAGTTCTCTCAACAATAATAACATAGATAGATCATATAACAATCCCTCAACATGCAACAAGGAGTCACTCCAAAGCCACTAATAGCGGAGAACAAACGAGAGATTATGGTAGGGTACGAAACCACCTCAAAGTCATTCTTCGGATCGATCTATTAAAGAGTTCGTGACTAGAATAACACCTTAAGACACAAATCAGCCAAAACCCTAATGTCACCTAGGTACTCCATTGTCACCTCAAGTATCCGTGGGCATGATTATACGATATGCATCACACAATCTCAGATTCATCCAACCAACACAAAGTACTTCAAAGAGTGCCCCAAAGTTTCTACCGGAGAGTCAAGAAAACGTGTGCCAACCCCTATGCATAGGTTCATGGGCGGAACCCGCTAGTTGGTCACCAAAACATACATCAAGTGGCACGTGATATCCCATTGTCACCACAGATAAACACGGCAAGACATACATCAAGTGTTCTCAAATAAAGACTCAATCCGATAAGATAACTTCAAGAGAAACTCAATTCATCACAAGAGAGTAGAGGGGAGAAACATCATAAGATCCAACTATAATAGCAAAGCTCATGATACATCAAGATCGTGCCATAGAGGGAACACGAGAGAGAGAGAGATATCAAACACATAGCTACTCGGTACATACCCTCAGCCCCGAGGGTGAACTACTCCCTCCTCGTCATGGAGAGCGCCGGATGATGAAGATGGCCACCGGTGATGGGTTCCTCCCAAGTAGGTGCCGAACGGGTTCGAGAGGTTTTTGGTGGCTACAGAGGCTTGCGGGCGGAACTCCCGATCTATCTTCTCCGTGGATGTTTTAGGGTACGTGGGACTTTATAGGCTAAAAGAAGTTTGCTGGGGGTGCTCGAGGTCCACGAGACAGGGTGGGCCGTGGCCTTGTAGGGGGCGCCCCTATCTCCTCGGGCTCCTCGAGGATCTTCTCGACTTGATCTCCAAGCCTGTGATGATGATATTCTTCCAAAAACACGTTGTCAAGGTTTCATTCCGCTTTGGACTCCGTTTGATATTCCTTTCCTTCAAATAATCAAACAGCAATAAAACAACAATATGGGCTGGGCCTCCGGTTAATAGGTTAGTCCCAAAAGTAATATAAAAGTGTATAATAAAGCCCAATATTTCCCAAAACAGTAGATAATATAGCATGGAGCAATCAAAATTATAGATACGTTGGAGACGATCAAGCATCCCCAAGCTTAATTCCTGCTCGCCCTCGAGTAGGTAAGTGATAAAAGATAATTTTTGATGCGGAGTGCTACTTGGCATAATTTCAATCTAATTCTTCTTAATTGTGGTATGAATATTCAGATCCGAAAGATTCAAGACAAAAGTTCATATTGACATAAAAATAATAATACTTCAAGCATACTAACAAAGTAATTATGTCTTCTCAAAATAACATGGCCAAATAAAGTTATCCCTACAAAATCATATAGTCTGGCTATGCTTTATCTTCACCACACAAAGTATTTAAATCATGCACAACCCCGATGACAAGCCAAGCAATTGTTTCATACTTTTGACATTCTCAAACTTTTTCAATCTTCACGCATATCTGGGAGGCGTGAGCCATGGATATAGCACTATGGGTGGAATAGAAGGGTGGTTGTGGAGAAGACAAAAAGGGAGAAGATAGTCTCACATCAACTAGGCGTATCAACAGGCTATGGAGATGCCCATCAATAGATATCAATGTGAGTGAGTAGGGATTCCCATGCAACGGATGCACTAGAGCTAGGCTATGGAGATGCCCATCAATAGATATCAATGTGAGTGAGTAGGGATTGCCATGCAACGGATGCACTAGAGCTATAAGTATATGAAAGCTCAACAAAAGAAACTAAGTGGGTGTGCATCCAACTCGCTTGCTCATGAAGACCTAGGGAATTTTGAGGAAGCCCATCATTGGAATATACAAGCCAAGTTCTATAATGAAAAATTCCCACTAGTATATGAAAGTGATATTATAGGAGACTCTGTATCATGAAGATCACGTTGCTACTTTGAAGCACAAGTGTGGTAAGAGGATAGTAGCATTGTCCCTTCTCTCTTTTTCTCTCATTTTTTTTGTTTTTTTATATTTTTTTATTTGGGCCTTTTCTCTTTTTTTATGGCCTCTTTTTTTTTGTCCGGAGTCTCATCCCGACTTGTGGGGGAATCATAGTCTCCATCATCCTTTCCTCACTGGGACAATGCTCTAAAAAAATGATGATCATCACACTTTTATTTTCTTACAAGTCAAAAATTACAACTCGATTCTTAGAACAGAATATGACTCTATATGAATGCCTCCGGTGGTGTACCGGGATATGCAATGACTCATGAGGGACATGTATGAAAGAATTATGAACGGTGGCTTTGCCACAAATACGATGTCAACTACATGATCATGCTAGCAATATGACAATGATTAAGCATGTTATAATAAACGGAACGGTGGAAATTTGCATGGCAATATACCTCGGAATGGCTATGGAAATGCCATGATAGGTAGGTATGGTGGCTGTTTTGAGGAAGGTATATGGTGGGTGTATGATCCGTGAAAAGGTGCGTTGTATTAGAGAGGCTAGCAATGGTGGAAGGGTGAGAGTGCGTATAATCCATGGACTCAACATTAGTCATATAGAACTCATATACTTATTGCCAAAATCTACAAGTTATCAAAGCAAAGTATTATATGCATGCTCCTAGGGGGATAGATTGGTAGGAAAAGACCATCACTCGTCCCCGACCGCCACTCATAAGGAAGACAATCAATAAATAAATCATGCTCCGACTTCATCACATAACGGTTCACCATAATGCATGCTACGGAATCACAAACTTTAACACAAGTATTTCTCAAATTCATAACTACCCAACTAGCATGACTCTAATATCACCATCTTCATATCTCAAAACAATTATCAAGCATCAAACTTTTCTTAGTATTCAACACACTCATAAGAAGGTTTTTACTATTTTTGGATACCTAGCAAATTAAGATTATTTAAGAAAATTACCATGCTATTTAAGACTCTCAAAATAATATAAGTGAAGCATGACAGTTCATCTATTTCTTCAAAATAAAACCACCTCCGTGTTCTAAATGATATAAGTGAAGTACAATAGCAAATGACAAACTACTCCGAAAGATATAAGTGAAGATCAATGAGTAGTCGAATAATTATACAACTATGTGAAGACTCTCCCATTTAATAATTTCAGATCTTGGTATTTTATTCAAATAGCAAGCAAAGCTAAAGAAAATGACATGACGCTCCAAGCAAAACACATATCATGTGGTGAATAAAAATATAGCTCCAAGTAAAGTTACCGATGAACGAAGACGAAAGAGGGGATGCCTTCCGGGGCATCCCCAAGCTTAGGCTCTTGCCACTCCTTATTCCATAGTCCATCGAATCTTTACCCAAAACTTGAAAACTTCACAACACAAAACTTAACAGAAAACTCGTGAGCTCCGTTAGCGAAAGAAAAAAAAACACCACTTCAAGATACTGTAATGAACTCATTCTTTATTTATATTGGTGTTAAACCTACTGTATTCCAACTTCTCTATGGTTTATAAACTATTTTACTAGCCATAGATTCATCAAAATAAGCAAACAACACAATGAAAACAGAATCTGTCAAAAACAGAACAGTCTGTAGTAATATGTAACTAACGCAAACTTCTGGAACTCCAAAAATTCTAAAATAAATTGGTGGACCTGAGGAATTTGTCTAGTAATCATCTGCAAAAAGAATCAACTAAATAGCACTCTCCAGTAAAAAGTTGAAGCTAATCTCGTGAGCGCTAAAGTTTCTGTTTTTACAGCATGATCATAAAGACTTCACCCAAGTCTTCGCAAAGGTTCTACTTGGCACAAACACTAATTAAAACATAAAACCACATCTAAACAGAAGATAGATGGATTATTTATTACTAAACAGAACCAAAAAGCAAGAAACTAAAATAAAATTGGGTTGCCTCCCAACAAGCGCTATCGTTTAACGCCCCTAGCTAGGCATGATGATTTCAATGATGCTCACATAAGACATAAGAATTGAAACATAAAGAGAGCATCATGAAGAATATGACTAGAAAATTTAAGTCTAACCCACTTCCTATGCATAGGGATTTTGTGAGCAAACAACTTATGGGAACAACAATCAACTAGCAGAGGAAGGCAAAACAAGCATAACTTCAAAAATTGAAGCACATAGAGCGGAAACTTGACATTATTGCAACTCCTACAAGCATATGTTCCTCCCTCATAATAATTTTCAGTAGCATCATGAATGAATTAAACAATATAACCAGCACTTAAAGCATTCTTTTCATGATCTACTAGCATAGAAAATTTACTACTCTCCACATAAGCAAAATTCTTCTCATTCGGAATATTAGGAGTATCATAAGAGACTTGAACACTAAAAATTGTTTCCACATTAAAAGAGTAATGTTCATAAAAGGATAATCATAATCATGACAAGATTTGTAAATATAATCATCACTACTTTTTATAGCATAAGTTTCATCACAATAATCATCATAAGTAGCAACTTCGTTCTCATCATAATCGATTGAAACCTCTCCCAAGATAGTGGAATCACTAAATAAAGTTGACACTCTTCCAAATCCACTTTCATATTCATCACAATAAAATTCAACATCCTCCAAAATAGTGGGATCACTACTTCCTAAAGTTGACACTCTTCCTAACCCACTTTCATCAATATAATCATCATAGGTAGGAGGCATGCTATCATCATAACAACTTTGCATATCAAAACTTGGGGTGCTAAAAATATGATCTTCATTAAACATAGCATCCCCAAGCTTGGGACAAACATTAATTTCAGCAAATATATTCTCAAATATTTCATCCTCATCAAACATAGCTCCCCCAAGCTTGGGCTCTTTCATATCATAAGCATAATCACTTTCATCATTAAAAATATGGATAGCACCAATAGTAAAGCAATTATCATCATCACAATGAGTAGAAGGAGCAACATCATTTGGGAGGGATACCTTTCTACCTTTGTTGCTCCTTCTTTTCTTTTTCTTCTTCACATTATGTGTAGGTTAAACCTTCCTCTTTGAGCTCCTTATTGATGAGATTGGTTGAATAGAAAGCTCCTCCTCGTTACCTAATTCATCATAAGAAATAATAGGAGGATATTGGGAAGTCTCTTCCCTTTCATTAGTATTCTCATCATCTTCTATTTGCTTTCTTTTCTTTAGGTAATTGGCAATATAAGGATTTTCGATGCAATTCTCCGCACAAAACATATAAATATTTTCTAGATCAATATCAAGAAAATGATTAAGATTAAATTCTGGAATAGGCGTAGTTAAACGTTTCAACTCTTCACAACCCAAAAGCAACCTAAGTTCATTGTAATGAGAAAGGGAGATCAAATCATCACAATTTTTGGACACGATCCGATCATGAAATAATTTGCATTGGAGATGTAAATGATCTTGTGTCGGGGGAAATCTGTCCCACCACGGACACCTATGGGACCGGAGCCCCTTTTCGGTTTGGCAGGGGGCGGAGGATGCACAAAGTGCAGATCGAGGCGATCACACGAGCGATTTACCCAGCTTCGGAGCTCTCCTGAGAGATAATACCCTCATCGCTGCTTGTCTGGTTGTATTGTGTTCTTGCTAGGGAGCGAAGAGGGCTACAAAACCTAGCCTGAGAGTCTGTGGCTTCGTACGAGCTGAACTCAACCAGCCGAACGGAACCTAACCCTTTCTACGTTGCACTCGGGCCTCCTTTTATATGCACAAGGGGTCACCACAGGTGGCAAGTAGACAGGGGTAAAATAGGAAAAACAGAGGTTGGTACACCGCTTTGTACAAAGGTACGATGATCTATACCTAACTCTGGCGGCAGGGGACAAGGGCCATAAATGCCCGCTCTAAGTCTCCCAAACAAAGGCAAAAGGTGGTCGCCACGGCGCCAATTGCCTGCCACGATAGTAGCTTGTCGCCGCCGCTTATCGCCGCTTCCTCACCGGCTGCATAGCTCATTGACACGCCGCACTGGAAAAGCCCCATGGCGACACGCTGACGGATGAGCTGGAGCGGAGATGAAGAGAGTTACCTGCCGCGGCAAGTGCCTTGCCGCGCAAGGTTCTTGTCGCGCCGAGCTTGTCGCTCCTCAAGCCTTTTCACGGCAAGCTCCTCTTGCCGAGGTCTTGTTTCCTGCATGCCTCGAGTAGCCTTCCGGCAAGCTCCTCTTGCCGGGCCTTCTGTGCCTAAGGTGGCCTTCCCGCAAGCTCCTCTCGCCGGGTCTCGCCTCTTTGACTAGAAGCACTTTGTTCTTGAATGGCTCCAAAGGAGTCACGAAGAATCTTGGTGATCATCAGGCAAGCCTTGCATGGGAAAAGTCGCTGCGATCGCTCGCGGCACGTAGTTCGGGATACTAGGGTACCCCTACTCTAGTACACCGACAGGAGCCCTCTGCTTCGGGCCATACACGATGCCGAAGCGCTGTTGGGCCAGCCCAAAACAAAGGCACGGGCACGCCGCGCCTGAATCACACCGCTATTTCACTCGTGACTCCACCACGCCCCCACTTTAACGGCACACGCCGAAAGCGGCGTTATGGGAGAAATCGTGGGGCGAGATCGGTGGGGGAATCTTTTCGCCAGAAGTGCGAAACGCTCGCCTCCTCTTTATAAGCAGAGGAAACAGGGCATTCTGTTCCCTCGCCATTTGCCGCTTGATCTTCGAAACCACCATTGCTCTCTCCTACTTCCCAAGCCGTAAAAGAGCAACGCCCGCCTCGCCGCCATTGCCTCCACCAACGCCGCCGGTCACCTCCAGCGCCCGCCATGGTCCCGAAGGTCGACAAGGGGAAAGGCGCTGAAGTCGGCCGAGGCGCAGCGGCTCAAGGGCTGCGCAAGGAACGGGCCCTCTTCGACCCCCAGCTCGACGCAAAGGCGCTATGGAGGAGTACTACCTCTTCGGTCGACGGAGACGCTGGCACACCCGCCAAGACGAGGGTGATCTCCGCCACGCATCCGAGAAGGTTTCCGCCGGGTACCCCTTCTTTCCGCTTTTTCATCAAGGGCTCGCCCGCCTTCTCCGAATTCTTTTGTGACGTTATGAACACATATGGCCTCCACTTCCTGATTTCACCTCAACGCCGCCCTCACCATGGCGGTTTTCGCACATCTTTGTGAGAATTTTGTCGGAGTCCACCTAAATGTCGCCCTCTTCCGTCACTTCTTTATGCCCCCGCTACGAGAGAGGAGAGCCGCTTGTCGGAGGGGTAGCTTGGGTTTCTAGGATCGGCAAGAAAGAAGCTTATTTGGAAGGGAGTTCCAGAGCAAATGGGACGAGTGGAGAGGCAACTGGTGTTGGATCATTGAGGAGAATCTGCAGCCCTTCACTGCCGTGCGCCAAACCCCAATAGTGCGCGGCAACGATTGGAGTAACTTGGCGCCAGAGGATGAGAGGCTGCAGATTGCCGTGACCCGGATCCTGCGCCTTAGGCTTGCCGGACTCACCGTAGGCGCAGTTGGCGCAGACTTCCTTCGCCGCCGCATTGCACCCTTGCAAGAGAGGGGGAGACCGCTTGGGAATTCAAGAATGCGGCAGATATCATGAGGTTGCGCCTGGCCTTAATCGAACTTCACAGTTTTGAGCCGACGGGCGATGCTGCAGGAGCTATTCAAGCATGATCCCGAGCACCCCGAGTAGTTTATGTTGCCGGAAGGAGTCGCCCCTTGTGCAACAATTGTCGCTGGACCGCATCCGCGCTTATGATGCCGCCAGCGATTCACATGGAATCGCTCCAACTGGCAGGAGCCTTCGGATGACATCGCGCGGCAGTTCTTCGACAACTTGGAGGAAGTCGCGGTCCGCGCCGATGAGAAGAAGTGGCTCACCCGGCACACCACCGACCAAGAGATGGCGCGATTGCCACAAGGTTGTTGAGGAGGCGGCAGCAGCTGCTGCCGCTGGTGTCTTCGGGTTTACCGTGGAGGAGGCAGAGGCATCCGAGGCGGCGAGCCTTGCCGACCGAGAAGAGCTTGTCGGCGAGGAGGAGCAGGTCGAGCTCGAGGTCGAGCCCAGCGAGCCAGCCGAAGACGCTTCTGCTCCGTCATCCAGCAGCTTGCCGCAACCGGAGCCCCCGGCTCCGCCAAGGAGGCGTCTTCGGAGGACCGGAGACGAGTCGAGACGGCAGACGGGCCAACAGCCGCAGCGCCGTGCGACAAGCTCTACCGCGGCAAGTACGGTTGCCATGGGAGCGTCCCACACGGCTCCCAAGAATCGAGGTGGGATCTTCCCGGCCGCCGCCACATTCCCCGCCAAGCGATCAAGGGAACCCACCCTCCACCTCTTCGCACCGGAGGCGAGCCGAGTTTGATCTCTCCGCTACCAGTTCCCGACGAGGAGGAAGAAGACGGTAAGTTTCCTGCTGCGCTTGTATTTCTTCAATTTCATTGCTTCATCTTGAATCTGATTTGCTCCATTCTCGACTTCTTTCTTTTCGTGACGCTGGCTCAAAGAGCGTCGAAAAGGGCTAAGACTCCGTTGGTCGCCGTCGAAGACGATTCTCTGCGGGCGCATGTGGAGGCACGCCCTGAGACTCCCTTGCCGGATCCGCAACCCTTCGACGAATAGCCCTCAAAGACAGCCCCTGGGCCAGTAAGTGTTTGTATTATCCTCACGGTTCGGGCGTGCTTGGGTGCTCCTTCTTCATCGATATCCGGCTTGTCGATTTTGTGTAGGAGCAGAGCAGCCTCATCGAGGTCCCAAGTCACCTCAAGTCACGCCTGCTTCAACTACGCCGCCAAGGGAGAAATCTCCGCCAAGGGAGCTGCCTCCGCAAGGGAGGCCTCTCGACAAGGGGAGTCTCCGACAAGGGGCAGCGCCGACAACCCTCCGTGGTGGAGATCATGCTACAGATCCCACCGCAGGTAATCTTCTTACTTGAGAATTTCCCTTGGGCTCTTTTCTTCTCGTTCTTCTTTTCAACATTTGCTTGACTCGTTCTTTCTTTTTCTTTCTCTCGACCTTCAGATCCATCTCACGGAGAGCCGATGGAGACCGACGTCAGCGGCGAGGAGGACGCCAAGGGCAACAATGACGACGCCACCACCATGGAGGAGGAGGTCGGCGCCGACGGTCTGCCGCCGGCCAAGAGGCTACCAAGATCGCTAGCGCAGAGGCAGGGAGGGTCCGTGATCGCATCGACGGCCCCGAGGCCGCAGGAGCGCCAGCGCCACGCCGACCACAGATCCCTCCGCCACCGATGCAGCACTGTGCCCGAGGAGCCCCAGCCGGCGCTTATCTCAAGGCCGGCGACGGTGTCTTCATCAAGCTTCCGTGGGCGTCAAGCTCCAGGACTCCGGTCGAAGGGGAGATCTTCGACGGAGAGTTGCTCACCTCTGCTGGGCTGTCACTGGTTGACGCGCCACGCAGCAGTGGCGATTCTGAGGAGGAGCAGCTTTTGAAGAAGCTGGTGTCGCTTACCGCTACCGACAAGCTAAGCTGGAGTCCAGGAAGCACTTGTCGCGAGGGCAGGAGCTGACATGGAGAAACGCCAGAAGAGCTCCGCGCGCTAACAACAAGGAAACTCTCCGGGACATAGCAGAGGCGCTGGAGCAGCTTCGAGGAGCGCACGACCTTCATCTTGGAGAAGGCCGAGGTCAAGAGCAGCAAAGGCTCTCCGCCAGAAGCTCTTCAGACAAGAAGCAGAGTCGGGCGAGCGGAAGATCAACCTCGACAGCTATGAGGAAGATCTTGCCGCGCGCGAGCAATCGATTGGCGGGGCACTCCAGGAGGCAAAGGACGCCGCCGCGGCTGCCGAGGCCGCCAAGAAGGAGCTGGAAACGAGGGTGGCACAGCTAGAGGCCACCCTCCGTAAGAGCGGGCGAGGAGGTCATCATGTTGAAGCACGAGCGCGAGAAGGACGCTTACACTCTTGGCGAAGTTGCAGGTGGCCGTCACGAGAGGATCAAAGAGATCGACGCTGCCAAGGATGTCAAAGCGGATCTCGAGTTGAAGCTGTCCACTCGAGCAGAGACGCTTAGACGGCGCCAAGGAGCGTAGAAGTGGGCTTGCCGGAGAAGATCAAGGCCAACGAGGAGCCGCTGACGAAGTGCCACAACTACCCATAACACCTTCAGAGAAAATGTGATGCATCGGATGAGGGCCTTGTGGACACCGGCCGCCACCATCGACAAGGAGTCAAGGAGATGGGAATGGAGGACCTCGGATACTCCTCCGACGAGCATCTCCAGCCCAAGAAAACTTAGCTTATTCTTCAAGGGCGTGTTGACCGCTCTCCGGCGGCTCCGAAGCGGCGATCCCCAAAGCGACCGCCGAGGAGTCACGCCAAATCTGCTCGGAAGTTCTCCAAAAGGTGCTGGTGAAGGTGGCTTCATCGCAACCCAGTGCCTCGACCTCACCAACGCCCTCAAATCCTTGCCACCGGATGTCGACGTAGAGGCGCCAAGGCCTTTGTCGCCCCATCGTGGACAGGGTCAACAAGGTCAAGAGGGTTGAGGGCGATCGTAGACTAGGCCGCCAAGTTTGTCTTTCCCTTGTCACTGCAGATCATGTTTAGGAAAACATTTTATTAGATCCGCGACAAGTTATTTTGTAATATACACTATCTTAGGTAATGATTGCAATGTTATTTCCTCTACTTGACTCCTTCCTTTGTATGCTACACCCTACGCTTTTAGGGAACTTCGAGCAAACACCTTTACCCATGAAAGGCCGAAAAGTGAACGCCAAGAGCCTTCGCCGGCAGTGTTGTTGCTCACGACAAGAAACCTTGTCGCTGCTAGCCGCAGCTCGCTTAAATTGTTGAGCGGACTCGAAACAAAATAAGGGCGCCGACTAGCTACGAGTTGGTTCCTCCGCCGCACAGGTTTTCCATACAAGGCACGGCCGTTCGAGGAAGATAACTCAAAAAATTTAAAACTGATTGCTCAAACTTTGGCAACTTAGCTTTTCTGCTGCTTGCTTCCTTCATTTTCCGGCAAGGCTTAGATTTTTTCGAGTGAAGACAAGACTTCTCGAGCGCCACTTGGTCCACACCATTATCTTCTCCTTCTCCTTCCCCTGGTTAACTTGTGCGCGAGGGAACTTCCTTTCTTTGAAAAGAAAGAAGAGAAAATAAGGTTATGGAGCCCGGTGGCTCGCTATTACTTACCGGATGTGGGTGCTGCACAAAGTGTCGATAACATATGCAATATAATAAAAAGAGCATAAATCGACAAAATGTGTGCAATGATAAACTTTTATCGATGCACGGGTTCACGCCTCGCTTTGTACAAAGGATTACATGCAACAGCAAGAAGACTTGTATAAAGTGGTTGCCGGAACGGGTCTAAGAACCGCGCCTTTATGGGTAAAACTTCATGAAGATGCTCTATGTTCCGTGAGTTGCTCACCGAACGCCATCTTCGGGTCTCAAGGCATGACAGCGCCAGCCTAGTGACTCGCTTTCACCCGATAAGGGCCTTCCCACTTTGGCGTCAACTTGTTGGAATTCTTGGCGGATTGAACGCTACCAAGAATAAGATCGCCTTCCTCGAGACTTCTCGCATTAACTTTGCGGCTATGGTAGCGGCGCAAAGCTTGTCGGTATCGAGCAGCTCGCATCTGCAGCCCCAAGACGGTTCTTTCAAGGAGCAGCGCGTCATCTTGCCAGCAGCTGCTCTTGCTCGAAGTTCATCATAAGTTTAGCACTCGAGGTGACCCGTGATACGAGGTCCGTGGGGATAACTGCCTCGCCCATAGACTAGAGCAAAGGGTGTCCGCCGCTGGCTCGATTTGGCGCCGCCTGATCGAATTAAAGAACCACCGGCACTCCTCGATCCAGCTTTCTTCCGCACTTGTGCAGCCCGTCGAAAGTCCTGGTCTTGAGTCCACGCAGCACTTCAAAGCATTCGCCTTCTCCGCTTGACCGCTGCTTCTCGGTGAGCAATGTATAAAGGTGCAGACCTTGGCGCCAAGGTCTTGGACGATCGCATGAAGGTGCGGCTCGTGAATTGAGTGCCGTTGTCGGTGATGACCCTATTAGGGATCCCGGTTACAAACAATCGACCAAGAACTTGATCACCGATCGTGGCTGTCACCTTCCTCACCGGTTCCACTTCCGCCACTTAGTGAACTTGTCGATTATGACGCATAAGTACTCAAAGCCCCGACAGCTCGGGGAAGGGGCCGAGGATGTCGAGCCCTGCACCGAAAAATGGCCAGGATAAAGGGATTGTCCGGAGAGCTTGAGCCGGTTGATGTATCTCGCTTGGAATGGAACCGCACGCTTCACACTTGGTTACTTGTGCATTGTATCCTCGAGGGCTGTCGGCCAGAAGAAACCTTGCCGGAAAGCTTTTGCCAAGGCAAGTGCTCTTGCGCCAATGTGGTGACCACATATGCCTCCATGTATTTCGCCAACAGCTTATGTCCATCTTCCCGCAAATACACTTCAATTTCACACCGTTGAGTCTTCTTATGTACAGATGTTGTCAACAAACCGGTACATACTTGACCGCCGGGCTACTTCTTTCCGCTTTCTTCTTGCTCTTCGAGAAGTTCTCCGTTCAAGGAAATGAACAATCATTGTGCCCATGCCGGAGCTTGTGGCTCGACAACAAGGACTAAAGGCATATTCATCGCTGGGAACATCCGCTTACGGCAAGAACTCGAGGCTCGCCGAGCTTGACATTCCCGCAAGATTGCCGAGCGAAGCTTGTCTGGAGCGTTTGCTTCAAAGAAACAAACCAGAAGGCTTGTCTGAGCAGATCGCTTCCTCAAAGACTATTGGCGTTGACTTTAGGGACTTTTCTTGGCGGCGGCTTCAGAAGCTCACGCCGCAAGTAGTCACCGGAGACCAACTTCCTTTTCTTGCTCATCCAGCTTGATGGTGCTACAGCTTGGTTGAGTCAGCTTGGGCACAAAGGTCCCCGGTTCCAAAGGTAACTTAAGCGCAGCCAAGACTTTTGACAGCCGTCAGCAATGTCATTCTCGAGCTCTTGAACGTGTTCCATTTGCAGGCCGTCAAAGTGTTCTTCTAGCCTTCTCACTTCACAACATAAGCTTCCATCAACGGACTCGATAACTCTTGTTTACTTGGCGGATAACAAGTTGTGAGTCACCCCCGACAATGAGCTTCTTGATCCCAAGTTCTACCGCGATCTCGAGACCGCAAGCAATCCTTCATACTGCAAAGATTGTTTGTTGCTTGCTCCTTGGGAAAGTGCATCCGACCACGTGACTTTAGGTGCTCTCCGGTGGTGCAACAAGTAGCACGCCAAGACCGGCGCGCTTTGCAGCGAGAAGGCACCATCAAAGTACATCAGCCACTCTTGCTTGCTTCCTTGACGGGGATGCTTGTTTCGAATTTCTTCATCCGCGCTACGCCCATTCGCTATGAACTCGCCAACGCCTCGCTTTGGATAGTTGAAGTGCTTTCAAACTTGAGGCCAAAGCTTGACAGTTCTAGTGCCCACTCGACAATCCTGCCTGTTGCTTCTGGGTTTTGCAGAATTCTCTTCAGCGAAAGCGAGTGACAACTATGATCTCATGTGCTTGGAAGTAATGGCGCAGCTTTCTCGAGGCTATGAGGAGGCCGAAATGCAATTTCTGCACACCAGAGTACCTTGACCTAGCCTCAGTAGAAGGGAAGCCGACAAAGTAGACTGGGCGCTGCACCATCCTTTTCTCAATCTTCTCGCAATCCTCGCGCAGGTCCATCCTTGTCGGGACCAGAGCTTGCTGCAGAAGCTCCTCGCTTGTCGCCGGATGCACTCGCCTCGTTGCTACTCATCGTCCGCCCTCTCCGCTACATTAACGCAACACTAACCACTTGATTGGTTATCGCTAGATATAGCAACAACTTCTCTTGCGTTTAGGTGCGACAAGTGTTGAGGGGAGGACAGTATCTCTTCAAGTCTTGCAACAGCCTCCGCTTCGAGTCCATTTCATTGGACCCGCCTTTTTCAAGATTTTGAAAATGGCAGGCGCTACCAAATGACTTAGAGATAAACTTGCCGAGAGCAGCTACGCAACCGGCAAGTCTTCGTACGTCTTTAACGTGCTTTGGGGCTTCGATCTGCTCAATGGCATTGATCTTGTCGGGATTGGCTTCAATTCCCCGATGAGATACAAAGAATCCGAGAAGCTTGCCGGAAGGGACTCCAAACACGCACTTCTCGGGTTGCTTGAGGTTGATCTTGCAGATTTGCAAAAGTCTCGCCCAGATCTTGGATCAGGGTTGCTCTATCCTTGCTTTTGACCACTATGTCGCCCATGTAAGCTTCTACATTTCGTGCATCTCGTGGGCTCAAAAGCGCCGTGGATCGCCTTGCAAATGTTGAACCAGCATTCTTTAATCCGAAAGGCATCCGTATGAAACAAAGATGTGCCACATGGAGTTATGAATGCGGTCTTCTCTTCATCCTCTTCCGCCATGAAAATCTGATGATATCCTCGAGTATGCGCCAAGAAATGAAAGCAAGTCACATCCTACTGTGGAGTCAACAATCCGGTCAATGCGCTGCAAGGGAAATGGGTCTTTGGGACAAGCTTTATTGACAACAGTAAAGTCTATACAAAGCCTCCATTTCCCATTTGCTTTGGCGCACGACTACGTGGATTGGCCAACCACGTGATGGAGCACCTCCGACAAGGCCCGCCGCTTCCAGCTTGATTTCTTCTCCTATGAATTCTTGGCGCCCACCGCTTGCTTCCTCGACTTTTTGCTTGACGGGTCGCTGCGTGAGGATCGACGGCAAGGTGGTGCTCAATTACTTTCCGGGAACACCGGGATGTCGACGGTTGCCATGCAAACACATCGACATTCGCCTCACAGAAAGCAACGAAGCCGCTTCCTATTTAGGGTCAAGCATGGCACCGATGGTGAAGGTACCACCAGGCCGCCCTCCTTGGCGGACACCTTCTTGGTTGCCGGGCGGAGCTGCCATCGCCTTCTTTCTTGCACTTGCCGGTGGAGCTCGATGGTGCGCCCTCGACGGTAGCGCAAGCACCAAGAGGTGCGCTTGCCGGAGTGGGCATCGAGCTCTTGCCGGACTTGGACTTCTTCTTCCCTCCGGAGCTTCAGGTGCAAGTGTGTTGATATCTGTCGCGTTGTCGCTTCCGGTAGATCTTGTCGACAGATAAGTGCGCCCTTCTTGTCGCCAGTGATGTAGATGACACTTATCGGGCCCGGCATCTTGAGCACGTTGTAGGCGAGTGAGAGGCTGCCATGAACTTGGCGAAGCGCCGGACGCTGCCAAGTATCCCATTATAAGGCAATGGGAAATCAGCAACGTCGAACGTGACCTCTCGGTTCTGAAGTTTAGCTCATCGCCAAATGTTACCGGGCAGCGTGATCTTCCCCTTCGCTTGCTCCTTCCCGGATTGATTCCTTGGAATGTGTCGGTCTTCAAGGTCGCCGCTGTGGATCCAAGCCGGAGCACCGCGGAAGAGATCAGGTTCAAGCCGCCCCGCCGCCAACTAACATCTTGGTGACTTTGAGGTTGCGGATAGTTGGCGAGACCAACATCGCAAGCACCCGACCGCGGTTATGCGATCGTGGTGGTCCTCAATATCAAAGATGATAGGCGGTTGGACCATTTCAGAGGCTTTATGCGATTCTACGGATGGTTCCGCTGCGTTAACTTCCCGCATCCATCGCTTGAGTTGGCGGCGCGGTATGCAGAGAAGCACCACCGCCAACGCAGAACCTCCGTGGCTTTCTCAAACTCCCGGTCATCGGCTTCATCATCATCTATGTCTTCGCCATTGCCGCCGTTTTCGCATTTCTTGTCGCGCCACGGGAGGTCTGTCTCCTTGCCGCTGCTTGGCCTTTGCCGCAAGGCCCCCCGCTGGCCAGGCGCTTCTTGCCAGCTCCTCCAAAGACCTTCCTCGGCCTTTTTCTTGTCGCGTCGTCAGATTCAGCTCTCTGTTGTTCAACAACCTGCTCGACTTTCTTACAGCTCGAGGTCATGGCCCTTGGTGCGGTGGATCTTGCAAAGATCGCTTGTTGGAGTTGTCCCGCTTGTCGGCGACCGCCATTGCCTAGTTGTTGGCGCCTTCGCAACCTCCTTGCCGGAGCCGACAACCTTGACGGCACCTCCGCTTCGGACTGCTCGACAACTAGCACATCTTTGCCCTTCTTCTTTTCGTTGTTCCGCCTCGCCTTTTCTTGCCGGAGCGTTTCCTCACCATCGATCCTGCTTCGCCTTCTCTCCGGAATCTTCTTCCTTCCTCAACACAGGCACACTTGTCGGCCAGGGCGAGAGCTCACCGACATCTCTGATCTTGCACATCGCCATCTCCTCCCGTGATCCTACGGTTCCGTGACGCTCGATGGAACGCGCTTAATCACCGCAGCTGGATGGATGTCCGATGGTGCGCCGTACACGGCTGAATCCTTCGGTATACTTGCGTAGGGACTCTCCTTCCTTCGGGTGAGCAGATGGAGGTCGCTTCTCGCCATGCGGCTTGTGGCCGCCGTGAAGGCGCCAACAAACCGATGGCACAGGTCAGCCCAAGAGGATATGGAGTTGTCCGCAAGTGCATGAGCCAAGATCTCGACGTTGGGCTTGAGTACCAGCCGGGAAGTAGTTGGCTAGGATCTTGTCGCCTCGCCCCCGCAGCTTGCACCGCGATGGTGTAGATGCTAAGGAATTTCGATGGATGCGCTCGCCATCGCATTTCTCCGCACGTCCGGTTTGAAGTTCTTTGTATCGGGCCACCGGACTTGCCGCAGCTCACGGGTAAACGCAGGATAACCTATCACAGACGGCAAGCCGCTGGTTCCCTCTCGGCGCATGCGTATCAACAGAGGGCCCAGCGCTTGGTCCGATTGACGCCGCTTTTCTCCGACGCCGATGTAGTTCGAGCATCTTCTTGCTGCCGTTTGGAGAACTTGGCGCTGATCGCGACGCCGCATGATCCGGACGACGCAGCGGAGTCGCTGTCGATGTTGATCCGACGAGCCGGCGATCTTGGCCTTCGGGTGGAGAGTGCATGGTGGTTGCACTTCACAGGTTTGCCGCCACCGCTCGCGTTTTGTCGTGGTTGCCGCTGCAGCGGCGCGGTTGGTTGCCGCTGAACGCTGCCGCTGGCAAAGCCGATGAGACTCGGATGGTGGTCCTCCATTCGCCGACCTTTTGTCGGACGCCGAGGGTAATCCAGAGCAGCTTGAGCTCGCTTAGAGCTTCTTCTCGAGTGGTGGGGCGGCAGGGCGAACGGTGCGAGGAGCGGATATGCTCGGACTTCTGTTTATGTTAGAAGGAGTAGTCCCCCGTCCGGGCGACCGTGTTCGCTCGCTGGGCCAACATGCTTTGGCGTGCATGTTGGTCTTGAGCGCTATGCGCGATCCACCATCTCGGTCCGCCCAACGAGCGTATGGTGCTGTGGAACGCCACGACGCTTGCCGGTCCCGCGCCTGTGAGATGGTCGCGGTGAGTGTCTTGACGCCGAGGTTTGCGCTGCCTTGTCCTTGACCTGGCAGCTGCGGCGCCCTCGCCCACATCCATTCTTCCGCTGGCATCTACCCCACCGCCCGCTTGCTCCCGGGAGGTGGTGGGTTCGACGGACGTTTCTCCTCCGCCAAGTCTTCTTCTTCGGCGCCATGTCGATGAAGATGATGAAGATGCAGCTCGTGGTGAACGCCGGATCAGGTTCACACAAACTTGACGCGCTTCTCTACCGCACGCCAAAGATGTCGGGGAAATCTGTCCCACCACGGACACCTATGGGACCGGAGCCCCTTTTCGGTTCGGCAGGGGGCGGAGGATGCACAAAGAGCAGATCGAGGCGATCACACGAGCGATTTACCCAGCTTTGGAGCTCTCCGGAGAGATAATACTCCTACTGCTGCTTGTCTGGTTGTATTGTGTTCTTGCTAGGGAGCGAAGAGGGCTACAAAACCTAGCCTGAGAGTCTGTGGCTTCGTACGAGCTGAACTCAACCAGCCGAACCGAACCAAACCGAACCGAACCCTCTCTACGTTGCACTCGGGCCTCCTTTTATATGCACAAGGGGTCACCACAGGTGGCAAGTAGACAGGGGTAAAATAGGAAAAACAGAGGTTGGTACACCGCTTTATACAAAGGTACGTGATCTATACCTAACTCTGGCAAGTAGGGGACAAGGGCCATAAATGCCCGCCTAAGTCTCCCAAATAGTGCAAAAGGTGGCTGCCACGGGCGCCCACCGCTCGCCACGATAGTAGCTTGTCGCCGCCGCTTATCGCCGCCTTCCCTCACTGGCTGCATAGCCCATTGACACGCCAAGACCGGAAAAGCCCCATGGCGACATCGCTGACGGGATGAGCCGGAGTGGAGATGAAGAGAGGTTACCCGCCGCTGCAAGGTTCTTGTCGCGCCGGAGCTTGTCGCCTCAGCCTTCCCAAGCAAGCTCCTCTTGCCGGGTCTTGTTTCCTGCATGCCTCGAGTGGCCTTCCCGCAAGCTCCTCTTGCCGGGCCTTCAGGTGCCTAAGGTGGCCTTCCTGCAAGCTCCTCTCGCCGGGTCTCTGCCTCTTTGACTAGAAGCACTTTGTTCTTGAATGTCTCCAAAGGAGTCACTTAAGAATCTTGGTGATCATCGTGCAAGCTCTTGCTGCTGGGTGTCATGATCGCCTGCACGAAGTTCGGGATACTAGGGTACCCCTACTCTAGTACACCGACATCTTGTTTATTGCAAAATTCACAACGGGAAAGAGATCTTAAATTCTCCGCACTCTTATCTAGCCTTTCTTGCAACTTCTTAGTTCCTAAATACTTATGCCTCTTGCAATATATATCTTCTTTATTTGGTGTGTTAATGCAAACATGCACTCCACAAACGTTGACATGCTTATGAGAGATATTTTCATCATGACTAGAGTAATCATCATTAGTACTATGGATATTCTAGGAGTTTATACTAACAACATTCCAATCATGCTCATCATTCAAAGATTTAGTACCAAGAATTTTAAAGCATTCTTCTTCTAGCACTTGAGCACAATTTTCCTTTCCATCATACTCACAAAGATATTAAAAAGACGAAGCGTACGAGACAAACTCAATTCCATTCTTTTTGGTAGTTTTCTTTTATAAACTAAACTAGTGATAAAACAAGAAACAAAAAGATTCGATTGCAAGATCTAAAGATATACCTTCAAGCAATCACCACCGCAACGGCGCTTTAAAAGAGCTTAATGTCTACTACGCAACCTTCTTCTTGTATACGTTGTTGGGCCCGCAAGTGCACAAAGTTTGTAGGACAAGAGCAAATTTCCTCAAGTGGATGACCTAAGGTTTATCAATCTGTAGGAGGCCTAGGATGAAGATGGTCTCTCTCAAGCAACCCTGCAACCAAATAACAAAGAGTCTCTTGTGTCCCCAACACACCCAACAATACAATGGTAAATTGTATAGGTGCACTAGTTCGACGTAAGAGATGGTGATACAAGTGCAATATGGATGGTAGATATAGGTTTTGTAATCTGAAAATATAAAAACAGCAAGGTAACTAATGATAAAAGTGAGCGTAAACGGTATTGCAATGATAGGAAACAAGGCCTAGGGTTCATACTTTCACTAGTGCAAGTTATCTCAACAATAATAACATAGATAGATCATATAACAATCCTCAACATGCAACAAAGAGTCACTCCAAAGCCACTAATAGCGGAGAACAAACGAGAGATTATGGTAGGGTACGAAACCACCTCAAAGTTATTCTTTTGGATCGATCTATTAAAGAGTTCGTACTAGAATAACACCTTAAGACACAAATCAACCAAAACCCTAATGTCACCTAGATACTCCATTGTCACCTCAAGTATCCATGGGCATGATTATACGATATGCATCACACAATCTCAGATTCATCCAACCAACACAAAGTACTTCAAAGAGTGCCCCAAAGTTTCTACCGGAGAGTCAAGAAAACGTGTGCCAACCCCTATGCATAGATGATGTCTACTACACAACCTTCTTCTTGTAGACGTTGTTGGGCCTGCAAGTGCACAGGTTTGTAGGACAGTAGCAAATTTCCCTCAAGTGGATGACCTAAGGTTTATCAATCCGTGGGAGGCGAGGGATAAAGATGGTCTCTCTCAAACAACCCCGCAACTAAATAACAAAAACTCTCTAGTGTCCCTCAACACACCCAATACAATGGTAAATTGTATGGGTGCACTAGTTCGCTAAGAGATGGTGATACAAGTGCAATATGGATGGTAGATAAAGGTTTTTGTAATCTGAAAATATAAAAACAGCAAGGTAACTAATGGTAAAAGCGAGCACAAACGGTATTGCAATGATAGGAAAATAGCCTAGGGTTCATACTTTCACTAGTGCAAGTTCTCTCAACAATAATAACGTAGATAGATCATATAACAAGCCCTCAACATGCAAAAAAGAGTCACTCCAAAGCCAGTAATAGCGGAGAACAAACGTAGAGATTATGGTAGGGTACGAAACCACCTCAAAGTTATTCTTTCGGATCGATCTATAAAAGAGTTTGTCCTAGAATAACACCTTAAGACACAAATCTACCAAAACCCTAATGTCACCTAGATACTCCATTGTCACCTCAAGTATCCGTGGGCATGATTATACGATATGCGTCACACAATCTCAGATTCATCCAACCAACATAAAAGTACTTCAAAGAGTGCCCCAAAGCTACTACCGGAGAGTCAAGAACGTGTGTCAACCCCTATGCATAGGTTCCCAATGTCACGTAAACCCGCAAGTTGATCACCAAAACATACATCAAGTGGCACATGATATCCCATTGTCACCACGTATAATCACGGCAAGACATACATCAAGTTTTCTCATAAAAGACTCAATCCGATAAGATAACTTCAAAGGGGAAACTCAATTCATCACAAGAGAGTAGAGGGGAGAAACATCATAAGATCCAACTACAATAGCAAAGCTCGGATACATCAAGATCGTGCCATAGAGGAACACGAGAGAGAACACGAGAGAGAGAGAGAGAGATCAAACACATAGCTATCGGGTACATACCCTCAAATTTCCTCGAGGGTGAACTACTCCCTCCTCGCCATGGATAGCGCCGGATGATGAAGATGGCCTCCGGTGATGGGATCCTCCCAGGTGCCTAACAGGGTCCCGATTGGTTTTTGTGGCTCGAGGCTTTATGGCGGGCGTGAACTCCCGATCTATCTTCTGCTCGGAAGTTTTAGGGTACTTAGGTATATATGGGTGCAAGGGGTATGTTATGGACCTCCGGGTGCTCACGAGGTAGGGGGCACGCCCCCACCTCGTGGGCAGCCTGGACTCTCGACGTGCACTCCAAGTCCATCGGGTGGCTTTCCTTCCAAAATAACTTCTCCAGCTTGATTTCGTTCGCTTTTGACTCCGGCTCCGATATTCCTTCTCCTCAAACACCGAAATAGGCATAAAACAAAGAATCTGGGCTGGGCCTCCGGTTAATAGGTTAGTCCCAAAAATAATATAAAAGTGTATAATAAAGCCCATAATCATTCAAAACACATAGTAATATAGCATGAATGTTTATAAATTATAGATACGTTGGAGACGACAAGATCCCCTGTTTAATTCCTACTGCCCCTCGAGTAGGTAAATGATAAAAGGAAGAATTTATGAAGTGTGAATGCTAGAGGTGCACAAGTTTGATCAATGATAATTCCAATCACCTTTTCTAGCATGATAATATGTCATAACAGTAGTCCATCTCATAAAACTTTTTACGAACTAGTAACAAGCAATTCACATGTTAAAGCATAGACCATAAACATTCTTGAAAACTAGCAAACTTCATTCTTAGTCATCAAAACAATTGCAATTCATCTTATTTTCAGGAATAGCAAACTCCACGTACTCAACTATCATATAGTATTCTACAATTGCTAACACTCACGCAATACTTATGGTTATGAAGTTTTAATCGTATTACATGCAGAGAGAAAGATTGGGGCTTATAATGTTGCCTCCAAATGTATTCACCTTTGGGTGATGTCAACAATAATAGTTCATGCTAACGTACATCCAATTGGATATATATATATCAGATCACCCCACCACGAAGTGCTTGCCAAAGGATAAAATGAAAAGGGAAAGGTGAAGATCACCTTTGCATAAAGTAAAAGATAGGCCCTTCGCAGAGGGAAGCAGTGGATTTGGCAGAGGTGCCGTGAGCTCGATTTTGAAATAGAGATAAATATTTTGAGAGGTATGATCTCATTGTCAACATAACAACCAAGAGTTCCTAATATCTTCCATACTACATACATTATAGGCGGTTCCTATGCAGAATGGTAAAAGTTTATACTCCCCCAACCACCAACAAGCATCAATCCATGGCTTGCTCGAAACAACGAAAGTGCCTCCAACTAACAACAATCCTGGGGAGTTTTGTTTAATTATTTTGATTTGATTTTGATCTTTTTTATCATGGGACTGGGCATCCGGGTTACCGCCACTTTCTCATGAATGAGGAGCGGAGTCCACTCCTCTTGAGCATAACCCACCTAGCATGGAAGACACTGACAACCCCTAGTTGCTACATGAGCGATTCGGGCATACAAAACAGATTATAATTTGAAGGTTTAGAGTTTGGCACATGCAAATTTACTTGGAACGGCAGGTAAATACCGTGATATAGGTAGGTATGGTGGACACTCATGGCAAAAATTGGGTTTAAGGATATTGGATGCACAAGCAAGATTCCCGCTTAGTACAGATATTTAGGCTAGCAAGGGGAGAAAGGCAAGCTCAACATGTTTGAATGATCCATGACAATATACTTTAACTGAGATGCGAGAAAACATAACCCATTACGTTGTCTACCTTGTCCAACATCAACTCTTTAGCATGTCATACTTAATGAGTGTTCACAATTATAAAAGGTGTCTATGATAATATATTTATATGTGAAATCTCTCTCCCTTAAATATTCTTTCATGAATTGTTCAAATGACTAATACAATGCTTGCTAACCGTCAATAAATTTACAACCTCTACTTCTTAGATGTAAAGTCATTACTCCCCATGGGATAAGCAAATGAAACATATATAATTTCAGATTTATGACATTCAACTCATTCAACCATTTACTCAAAGTATATAAGTGAAGCACACGAGTAAATGAAAAACTACTCCAACAAGATATAAGTGAAGATCAATGAGTAGAAAAATAATTATGCAACTATGCGAAGACTCTCTCTCAATAAAGAATTTCAGATCTTGGTATTGTATTCAAGCATCAATAAAAACAAAATAAAATGACAATGCAAGGATAGCACAACTCATGTGAAGAAGCAAAAACTTAGGCTCAACCGATACTAACCGATAGTTGTTGAAGAAGAAAGGTGGGATGCCTACCGGGGCATCCCCAAGCTTAGATGCTTGAGACTTCTTGAATATTATCTTGGGGTGCCTTGGGCATCCCCAAGCTTGAACTTTATGTCTCCTTAATTCCTCTCTTATCATGGTTTCTCTTTTTATCAAAAGCTTCATTCACAACAAACTCAACAAGAACTCGTGAGATAGGTTAGTATAAACCAATGCAAAACCTTATCATTTTCTACTGTAACAAATCACTAAAATTGTTATTCAACATTGAATACTAAATGTCTCTGAATATTTAATACTCCTATCCTCAAATAGAATCATTAAACAAGCAAACATATGCAAACAATGCAACCCTAACAGCAATCTGCCAAAACAGTACAGTCTGTAAAGAATGCAAGAGTAACAATACTTCCCTGTCTCCAAAAATTATGAACTAAAATTCCCACTGTAATAAATTTATCAGAGCTTAATATGCAAAAAGATTCAACGTTATACCATTCTCTGACTTTTCTAGGGAATTTTTGCAACAGCGGTAAACTTTCTGTTTTCAAACAGCAACATGTATACTAGCAAAATAAGCATGGCAAAGGCTATCCTTGACTTTTTTATTGAAACTAAAGATGCTAAACATTAATCTAACTAACAGCAAGCAAAAACTAGCAAAATAAAATGACGCTCCAAGCAAAAACACATATCATGTGGCTAATAAAAATATAGCTCCAAGTAAAGTTACCGATGAACGAAGATTTAAAGAGGGATGACTCCTGGGGCATCCCCAAGCTTAGGCTCTTGGTTGTCCTTGAATATTACCTTGGGGTGCCTTGGGCATCCCCAATATTAGGCTCTTTCCACTCCTTATTCCATAATCCATCAAATCTTTACCCAAAACTTGAAAACTTCAACCACACAAAACTCAAAACAAAACTCAGAAGTCTGCTAGTATAAGAAAATAAATCACCACTTAGGTACTGTAATGAACTCATTCTAAATTCATATTGGTGTAAATCCTACTGTATTCCAACTTCTCTATGGTTCATACCACTTAATACTAGCCGTAGATGGATCAAAATAAGCAAACAGCACATAGAAAACAGAATCTGTCAAAAACAGAACAGTCTGTAGTAATCTGTATCAAACGTATACCTCTGGAACTCCAAAAATTCTAAAATAAATTGGTGGACCTGAGGAATTTGTCTAGTAATCATCTTGAAAAAGAATCAACTAAATAGCACTATCCAGTAAAAAGTTCTAGCTAATATCGTGAGCGCTAAAGTTTCTGTCTTTTACAGCATGATCATAAAGACTTCACCCAAGTCTTCCCAAAGGTTCTACTTGGCACAAACACTAATTAAAACATGAAAATACATATAACCAGAAGATATATGGATTATTTATTACTAAACAGAACCAAAAAGTAAGAAACTAAAATAAAATTGGGTTGCCTACCAACAAGCGCTATCGTTTAACGCCCCTAGCTAGGCATGATGATTTCAATGATGCTCACAAAAAGATTGAAACATAAAGAGGGCATCATGAAGAATATGACTAGCACATTTAAGCCTAACCCACTTCCTATGCATAGGGATTTTGTGAGCAAACAACTTATGGGAACAAGAATCAACTTGCATAGGAAGGTAAAACAAGCATAACTTCAAAACTTTAAGCACATAGAGAGGAAACTTGATATTATTGCAATTCCTACAAGCATATATTCCTCACTCGTAATAATTTTCAGTAGCATCATGAATGAATTCAACAATATAACCAGCACCTAAAGCATTCTTTTCATGATCTACAAGCATAGAAAATTTACTACTCTCCACATAAGCGAATTTCTTCTCATGAATAATAGTGGGAGCAAACTCAACAAAATAACTATCATTTGATTGAAAATTAAGATCAAGATGACAAGTTTCATGGTTATCATTATTCTTTAAAGCATACGTGTCATCACAATAATCATCATAGATAGGAGGCATGCTTTCATCATAGTAAATTTTCTCATCAAAGCTTGGGGACAAAAATATCATCTTCATCAAACATAGCTTCCTTAAGCTTGTGGCTTTGAATATCATTAGCATCATGGATATTCAAGGAATTCATACTAACAACATTGCAATCATGCTCATCATTCACATATTTCATGCCAAGAATTCTATGTAATTCTTCCTCTAGTATTTGAGCACAATTTTCCTTCCCATCATTTTCACGAAAGACATTAAAAAGACGAAGCGTATGAGACAAACTTAACTCCATTTTTTTAGTTTTATTTTATAAACTAAACTAGTGCTAAAACTAGAAACAAAAAGATTCGATTGCAAGATCTAAAGATATACCTTCAAGCACTCACCTCCCCGGCAACGGCGCCGTAAAAGAGCTTAGTTGACGGGTGTGGAGTGAGTGCCGCTTACCTAACCTCCCGGCAACGGCGCTTTAAAAGAGCTTGATGTCTACTACACAACCTTCTTCTTGTAGACGTTGTTGGGCCTCGCAAGTGCACAGGTTTGTAGGACAAGAGCAAACTTCCTCAAGTGGATGACCTAAGGTTTATCAATCCGTGGGAGGCGAGATGAAGATGGTCTCTCAAACAACCCTGCAACCAAATAACAAAGAGTCTCTTGTGTCCCCAACACACCCAATACAATGGTAAATTGTATAGGTGCACTAGTTCGGCGAAGAGATGGTGATACAAGTGCAATATGGATGGTAGATAAAGGTTTTTGTAATCTGAAAATATAAAAACAGCAAGGTACTAATGGTAAAAGCGAGCACAAACGGTATTTCAATGATAGGAAACAAGGCCTAGGGTTCATACTTTAGTGCAAGTTCTCTCAACAATAATAACGTAGATAGATCATATAATAAGCCCTCAACATGCAACAAAGAGTCACTCCAAAGCCACTAATAGCGAAGAACAAACATAGAGATTATGGTTGGGTACGAAACCACCTCAAAGTTGTTCTTTCGGATCGATCTATAAAAGAGTTTGTACTAGAATAACACCTTAAGACACAAATCAACCAAAACCCTAATGTCACCTAGATACTCCATTGTCACCTCAAGTATCCGTGGGCATGATTATACGATATGTGTCACACAATCTCAGATTCATCCAACCAACATAAAAGTACTTCAAAGAGTGCCCCAAAGCTACTACCGGAGAGTCAAGAACGTGTGCCAACCCCTATGCATAGGTTCCCAATGTCACTAAACCCGCAAGTTGATCACCAAAACATACATCAAGTGGCACATGATATCCCATTGTCACCACAGATAATCACGGCAAGACATACATCAAGTGTTCTCATAAAAGACTCAATCCGATAAGATAACTTCAAAGGGGAAACTCAATTCATCACAAGAGAGTAGAGGGGAGAATCATCATAAGATCCAACTACAATAGCAAAGTTCGATACATAAAGATCGTGCCATAGAGGAACACGAGAGAACACGCGAGAGAGAGATCAAACACATAGCTATCGGTACATACCTCAGCCCCGAGGGTGAACTACTCCCTCCTCACATGGATAGCGCCGGATGATGAAGATGGCCTCCGGTGATGGGATCCCTCCGGCAGGTGCCTAACAGGGGTCCCATTGGTTTTTGGTGGCTCTGGAGGCTTGCGGCGTGAACTCCTGATCTATCTTCTGCTCGGAAGTTTTAGGGTACGAGGGTATATATGGGTGCAAGGGTACGCCGGTGGACCTCCGGGGTGCTCATGAGGCAGGGGCGCGCCAGGGGCTGGGCGCGCCAGGGGGTAGGGCGCGCCCCACCTCGTGGGCAGCCCGACTTCTGACGTGCACTCCAAGTCCATCGGTGGCTTTCCTTCCAAAAATAACTTCTCCAGCTTGATTTCGTTCCGCTTTGACTCCGTCGATATTCCTTTTCCTCAAACATCAAATAGGCATAAAACAAGAAATCGGGCTGGGCCTCCGGTTAATAGGTTATTCCCAAAAATAATATAAAAGTGTATAATAAAGCCCATAATCATTCAAAACACATAGTAATATAGCATGAATGCTTCATAAATTATAGATACGTTGGAGACGTATCAATAGGTTCATGGGCGGAACCCGCAAGTTGGTCACCAAAACATACATCAAGTGGCACGTGATATCCCATTGTCACCACAGGTAAACACGGCAAGACATACATCAAGTGTTCTCAAATAAAGACTCAATCCGATAAGATAACTTCAAGAGGGGAAACTCAATTCTTCACAAGAGAGTAGAGGGGGAGAAACATCATAAGATCCAACTATAATAGCAAAGCTCGCGATACATCAAGATCGTGCCATAGAGAGAACACGAGAGAGAGCGAGATCAAACACATAGCTATTGGTACATACCCTCAGCCCCGAGGGTGAACTACTCCCTCCTCATCATGGAGAGTGCCGGGATGATGAAGATGGCCACCGGTGATGGGTTCCCGCCTCCGGCAGGGTGCCGGAACGGGCTCCCGAGAGGTTTTTGGTGGCTACAGAGGTTTGCGGCGGCGGAACTCCCGATCTATCTTCTCCATGGATGTTTTTAGGGTACGTAGGACTATATAGGCGAAAGAAGTTTGGTCGGGGGTGCTCGAGGGGTCCACGAGACAGGGGTCAAGACTATAGGGGGGCCGCGCCCCATCTCTCTGGGCTCCTCGAGGATCTTCCGACTTGATCTCCAAGCCTCCGTGATGATATTCTTCCAAAAACACGCTGTCGGGGTTTCATTCCGTTTGGACTCCGTTTGATATTCCTTTCCTTCGAAATACTGAAACAAACAATAAAACAACAATATGGGCTGGGCCTCCGGCTAATAGGTTAGTCCCAAAAGTAATATAAAAGTGTATAATAAAGCCCAATATTGCTCAAAACAGTAGATAATATAGCATGGGGCAATCAAAAATTATAGATACGTTGGAGACGTATCAGAGCTCTGTAGCATTTCTGATATTATATGTAGACGACATATTGTTAATTGGAAATGATATAGAATTTCTGGATAGCATAAAAGGATACTTGAATAAAAGTTTTTCATGAAAGACCTCGGTGAAGCTGCTTACATATTGGGCATCAAGATCTATAGAGATAGATCAAGACGCTTAATTGGACTTTCACAAAGCACATACCTTGATAAAGTTTTGAAAAATTTCAAAATGGATCGTGCAAAGAAAGGGTTCTTGCCTCGTATTACAAGGTGTGAAGTTGAGTCGATTCAATGCCCGACCACACAGCAGAAGATAGAGAGAAAATGAAAGATGTTCCCTATGCTTCAGCCATAGGCTCTATCATGTATGCAATGTCGTGTACCAGACCTGATGTATGCTTATCAATAAGTTTAGCAGTGGAGGTACCAAAGTAATCCAGAGTGGATCATCGGACAGCGGTCAAGAACATCCTGAAATACCGAAAAGGACTAAGGATATGTTTCTCGCTTATGGAGGTGACAAAGAGCTAGTCGTAAATGGTTACCTTGATGTAAGTTTTGACACCGATCCGGACGATTCTAAATCACAAACCGGATACGTGTTTATATTGAACGGTGGAGCCGCCGCTTGGTGCAGCTCTAAACAAAGCGCCGTGGTGGGATCTACATGCGAAGCGGAGTACATAGCTGCTTACGAAGAAGCAAATGAAGGAGTCTCGGATGAAGGACTTCATTTCGATCTAGGTGTCATACCTAGTGCATCGGGACCAATGAAGATCTTCCGTGACAATATCGTGCAATTGCCTTGGCAAAGGAATCCAGATTTCACAAGAGGACCAAGCACATCAAGAGAGGCTTCAATTCCATCCGGACCAAGTCCAGTGGGAGACATAGAGATTTGCAAGATACATACGGATCTCGAATGTTGCAGACCCGCTGACTAAACCTCTTCCACGAAAGCAAAACATGATCAGCACCAAGGCTCCATGGGTGTTAGAATCATTATCGTGTAATCTAGATTATTGACTCTAGTGCAAGTGGGAGATCAAGGAAATATGCCCTAGAGGCAATAATAAAGTTATTATTTATTTCCTTATATCATGATAAATGTTTATTATTCATGCTAGAATTGTATTAACCGAAAACATGATACATGTGTGAATACATAGACAAACATAATGTCACTAGTATGCCTCTACTTGACTAGCTCATTAATCAAAGATGGTTATGTTTCCTAACCATAGACATGAGTTGTCATTTGATTAATCTGGATCACATCATTAGGAGAATGATGTGATTGACTTGACCCATTCCGTTAGCTTAGCACTTGATCGTTTACTATGTTGCTATTGCTTTCTTCATGACTTATACATGTTCCTACAACTATGAGATTATGCAACTCCCGTTTACCGGAGGAACACTTTGTGTGCTACCAAACGTCACAGCGTGAATCGGGTGATTATAAAGGAGCTCTACAGGTGTGTCTCCAACAAGACATGTTGAGTTGGCGTATTTCAAGATTAGGTTTTGTCACTCCGATTGTCGGAGAGGTATCTTTGGGCCCTCTCGGTAATGCACATCACTATAAGCCTTGCAAGCAATGTAGCTAGTTACGGAATGGCCGAGACATGAAGATTGATATATTGGAAGCCTATAACCGGAGGCCGAGACATGAAGATTGATATACTGGGCCCTCTCGGTAATGCACATCACTATTGAAGATTAGGTTTCCACTTTTCTATTACTTTTGGGACTAACCTATTAACCGGAGGCCCGGCCCAGATTTGCTGTTTTTTGCCTATTTCAGTGTTTCGAGGAAAAGGAATATCAGACGGAGTCAAAACGGAAGAAATCAACTAGAGAAGTTATTTTTGGAAGGAAAGCCACCCGATGGACTTGGAGTGCACGTCAGGAAGAAGGAGGTGCTCACGAGGTGGGGGCGCACCCACCCACCGGGCGCGCCGCCTCATGGCCCCCTTCGTCCACCGAATCGCATTTCTTTCACCCATATATACCCACGATCGTAAAATCTTCCGTAATGTAGATTAGATCGGGAGTTCCGCCGCAAGCCCTCTGTAGCCACCAAAACCTATTTGGGACCTATTCGCACTTCACGGAGGGGGGAACCCATCACCGGTGGCCATCTTCATCATCCCAGCGCCTCCATGACGAGGAGGGAGTAGTTCACCCTCGGCTAAGGGTATGTACCAAAGAGCTATGTGTATGATCTCTCTCTCTCGTGTTCTTGATTTGGCGTGATCTTGATGTATTAAGTAGCTTTGCTATTATAGTTGGATCTTATGTTTCTTCTCCCCTCTACTCTCTTGTAATGAATTGAGTTTTCCCTTTGAAGTTATCTTATCGGATTGAGTCTTTAAAGATTTGAGAACACTTGATGTATGTCTTGACGTATGATTCTATGGTGACAATGGGATATCACGTGATTCACTTGATGTATGTTTTGGTGATCAACTTCATGTTCCGCTTATGAACCTATGAATAGGGGTTGGCACACGTTTCGCCGTGATTCTCCGGGAGAAACTTTGGGGCACTCTTTGAGGTTCTATGTGTTGGCTTGAATAGATGAATTGAGATTGTGTGATGCATATCGTATAATCATGCCCACGGATACTTGAGGTGACATTGGAGTATCTAGGTGACATTAGGGTTTTAGTTGATTTGTGCCTTAAGGTGTTATTCTAGTACGAACTCTAGGGCTGTTTGTGACACTTATAGGAATAGCCCAACGGATTGATTGGAAAGAACAACTTTGAGGTGGTTTCATACCCTACCATAAACTCTTCGTTTGTTCTCCGCTATTAGTGACTTTGGAGTGACTCTTTGTTGCATGTTGAGGGATAGTTATTTGATCCAATTATGTTATTATTGTTGAGAGGACTTGCACAAGTGAAAGTATGAACCCTAGGCCTTGTTTCCTCATCATTGCAATACCGCTTACGCCACTTTTATCGCCATACCTTGCTGTTTTTATATTTTCAGATTACAAAAACCTATATCTAACATCCATATTGCACTTGTATCACCATCTCTTCGCTGAACTAGTGCACCTATACAATTTACCATTGTATTGGGTGTGTTGGGGACACAAGAGACTCTTTGTTCTTTGGTTGCAGGGTTGTTTGAGAGAGACCATCTTCATCCTACGCCTCCCACGGATTGATAAACCTTAGGTCATCCACTTGAGGGAAATTCGCCATCGTCCTACAAACCTGCAGTATTCAGGTGCCCAACAACGTCTACAAGAAGAAGGTTGTGTAGTAGACATCAAGCTCTTTTCTCGGGCGCCCGTTGCCGGGAGGCTAGGTAGCAGACTGACACTCACACCCCGTCAACTAAGCTCTTTTCTCGGCGCTGTCGGGAGGTGAGTGCTTGAAGGTATATCTTTAGATCTTGCAATCGAATCTTTTTCTTTCTTGTTTTAGCACTAGTTTAGTTTATAAAATAAAACTACAAAAAAATGGAATTAAGTTTGTCTCATACGCTTCATCTTTTTAATATCTTTCGTGAGTATGATGGAAAGGAAAATTGTGCCAAAGTGTTAGAAGAAGAATGCTTTAAAATGCTTGGTACTAAATCTTTGAATGATGAGCATGATTGCAATGTTGTTAGTATGAATTCCTTGAATATCCATGATGCTAATGATATGCAAAGCCACAAGCTTGGGGAAGCTATGTTTGATGAAGATGATATTTTTGTCCCCCAAGCTTTTATGAGCAAATTTACTATGATGTAAGCATGCCTCCTATCTATGATGATTATTGTGATGACACGTATGCTTTAAAGAATAATGATAACCATGAAACTTGTCATCTTGATCTTAATTTTCAATCACATGATAGTTATTTTGTTGAGTTTACTCCCACTATTCCGAATGAGAAGAAGTTTGCTTATGTGGAGAGTAGTAAAATTTCTATGCAAGTAGATCATGAAAAGAATGCTGTAGGTGCTGGTTATATTGTTGAATTCATTCATGATGCTACTGAAAATTATTATGAGGGAGGAATATATGCTTGTAGGAATTGCAATAATATCAAGTTTCCTCTCTATGTGCTTAAAGTTTTGAAATTATGCTTGTTTTACCTTCCTATGCAAGTTGATTCTTGTTCCCATAAGTTGTTTGCTCACAAAATCCCTATGCATAGGAAGTGGGTTAGACTTAAATGTGCTAGTCATATTCTTCATGATGCTCTCTTGATATTTCAATTCTTATCTTTTATGTGAGCATCATTGAAATCATCATGCCTAGCTAGGGCGTTAAACGATAGCGCTTTGTTGGGAGGCAACCCAATTTTATTTTAGTTTCTTACTTTTGGTTCTGTTTAGGAATAAATAATCCATCTAGCTTCTGTTTAGATGTGGTTTTATGTTTTAATTAGTGTTTGTGCTAAGTAGAACCTTTGGGAAGACTTGGGTGAAGTCTTTATGATCATGCTGTAAAAAACAGAAACTTTAGCGCTCACGAGATTAGCTGGAACTTTTTACTGGAAAGCGCTATTTAGTTGATTCTTTTCGCAGATGATTACTAGAAAAATTCCTCAGGTTCACCAATTTATTTTAGAATTTTTGGAGTTCCAGAAGTTTGCGTTAGTTACAGATTACTACAAACTATTCTGTTTTTGACAGATTCTGTTTTTCGTGTGTTGTTTGCTTATTTTGATGAATCTATGGCTAGTAAAATAGTTTATAAACCATAGAGAAGTTGGAATACAGTAGTTTTAACACCAATTTAAATAAATAATGAGTTCATTACAGTACCTTGAAGTGGTGTTTTGTTTTCTTTCGCTAACGGAGCTCCCGAGTTTTCTGTTAAGTTTTGTGTTGTGAAGTTTTCAAGTTTTGGGTAAAGATATGATGGACTATGGAATAAGGAGTGGCAAGATCCTAAGCTTGGGGATGCCCAAGGCACCCCAAGTTAATATTCAAGGACAACCAAGCGTCTAAGCATGGGGATGCCCCGGATGGCATCCCCTCTTTCGTCTTCGTTCATCGGTAACTTTACTTGAGCTATGTTTTTATTCACCACATGATATGTGTTTTGCTGGGAGCGTCATGTCATTTTATTTTGCTTGATGTTTGAATAAAGTATCAAGATCTGAAATTCCTAAATGTTAGAGAGTCTTCACATAGTTGCGTAATTATCCGACTACTCATTGATCTTCACTTATATCTTTCGGAGTAGTTTGTCATTTGCTCTAGTGCTTCACTTATATCTTTTAGAGCATGGTGGTAGTTTTATTTTGAAGAAATAGATGAACTCTCATACTTCACTTATATTATTTTGTGAGTCTTAAATAGCATGGTAATTTGCTTAAATAATCCTAATATGCTAAGCATACAAGATTTGTAAGAATTCTTATGAGTGTGTTGAATACTAAGAGAAGTTTGATGCTTGATAATTGTTTTGAGATATGAAGATGGTGATATTAGAGTCATGCTAGTTGAGTAGTTGTGAATTTGAGAAATACTTGTGTTGAAGTTTGTGATTCCTAGAGCATGCACGTATGGTGAACCGTTATGTGATGAAGTCGGAGCATGATTTATTTATTGATTGTCTTCCTTATGAGTGGCGGTCGGGGACGAGCGATGGTCTTTTCCTACCAATCTATCCCCCTAGGAGCATGCGCGTAATACTTTGCTTTGATAACTTCTAGATTTTTGCAATAAGTATATGAGTTCTTTATGACTAATGTTGAGTCCATGGATTATACGCACCCTTCTTCCTTCCACCATTGCTAGCCTCTCTAATACCATCACAAGACTTTTCACGCAGATTACACACCCACCATATATCTTCCTCAAAACAGCCACCATACCTACCTATTGTGGCATTTCCATAGCCATTCCGAGATATATTGCCATGCAACTTTCCACTGCTCCGGTTATTATGACACGCTCCATCATTGTCATATTGCTTAGCATGATCATGTAGTTGACATCGTATTTGTGGCAAAGCCACCGTTCATAATTCTTTCATACATGTCACTCTTGATTCATTGCATATCCTGGTACACAGCCAGAGGCATTCATATAGAGTCATACTTTGTTCTAAGAATCAAGTTGTAATTGGTGAGTTGTAAGAAAAATAAAAGTGTGATGATCATCATTTTTTTAGAGCATTGTCCCAAGTGAGGAAAGGATGATGGAGACTATGATTCCCCCGTAAGTCGGGATGAGACTCCGGATGAAAAATAAATAAAAAAGAGAAAAAAAAGAGGCCATAAAAAAAGAGAAAAGGCCCAAATAAAAAAAGAGAGAAAAAGAGAGAAGGGGCAATGCTACTATCCTTTTACCACACTTGTGCTTCAAAGTAGCACCGTGATCTTCATGATAGAGAGTCTCCTATGTTGTCACTTTCATATACTAGTGGGCATTTTTCATTATAGAACTTGGCTTGTATATTCCAATGATGGGTTTCCTCAAAATGCCCTAGGTCTTCTTGGAGCGTTTGAAGTTGGATGCACACCCACTTAGTCTCTTTTGTTGAGCTTTCACATACTTATAGCTCTAGTGCATCCCTTTGCATGGCAATCCCTACTCACTCACATTGATATCTATTGATGGGCATCTCCATAGCCCGTTGATACGCCTAGTTGATGTGAGACTATCTTCTCCTTTTTGTCTTCTCCACAACCACCATTCTATTCCACCTATAGTGCTATGTCCATGGCTCACGCTCATGTATTGCATGAAGATTGAAAAAGTTTAGAAAATGTTAAAGTATGAAACAATTGCTTGGCTTGTCATCGGGGTTGTCCATGATTTAAATATTTTGTGTGGGGAAGATAGAGCATAGCCAGACTATATGATTTTGTAGGGATAACATTCTTTGGCCATGTTATTTTGAGAAGACATAATTGCTTTGTTAGTATGCTTGAAGTATTATTATTTTTATGTCAATATGAACTTTTGTCTTGAATCTTTCGGATCTGAATATTCATACCATGATTAAGAAGATTTACATTGAAATTATGCCAAAGTATCACTCGCATCAAAAAATTCTTTTTATCATTTACCTACCAAGGACGCAGCAGGAATTAAGATTGGGGATGCTTGATACGTCTCCAACGTATCTATAATTTTTGATTGCTCCATGCTATATTATCTACTATTTTGGGCAATAATGGGCTTTATTTTCCACTTTTCTATTACTTTTGGGACTAACCTATTAACCGGAGGCCCAGCCCAGATTTGTTGTTTTTTGCCTATTTCAGTGTTTCGAGGAAAAGGAATATCAGACGGACTTGGAGTGCACGTCAAGAAAGAAGGGAGGTGCTCACGAGGGTGGGGGCGCGCCCCCCTACCTCGTGGCCCACCCTTCGGTCCACCGACGTACTTCTATCACCCATATATACCTACGTATCGTAAAACTTCCGTAATGTAGAGATTAGATCGGGAGTTCCGCACGCAAGCCTCTCAGAGCCACCAAAACCTAATCGGACCTCGCTCCGGCACTCACGCCGAGGGGGAACCCATCACAGGTTGCCATCTTCATCATCCCGACGCTCTCCATGACGAGGAGGAGTAGTTTACCCTGGGGCTGAGGGTATGTACCAAAGAGCTATGTGTTTGATCTCTCTCTCTCTCGGGTTCTTGATTTGGCACGATCTTGATGTATCGTGAGCTTTGCTATTATAGTTGGATCTTATGTTTCTTCTCCCCCTCTACTCTCTTGTAATGAATTGAGTTTTCCCTTTGAAGTTATCTTATCGGATTGAGTCTTTAAAGATTTGAGAACACTTGATGTATGTCTTGCCATGCGTATCTGTGGTGACAATGGGATATCACGTGATTCACTTGATGTATATTTTGGTGATCAACTTGCGGGTTCCGCCCATGAACCTATGCATAGGGGTTGGCACACGTTGCGTCGTGATTCTCGGTAGAAACTTTGGGGCACTCTTTGAGGTTCTATGTGTAGGTTTGAATAGATGAATTGAGATTGTGTGATGCATATCGTATAATCATGCCCACGAATACTTGAGGTGACATTGGAGTATATTTTGGTTGATTTGTGTCTTAAGGTGTTATTCTAGTACGAACTCTAGGGCTGTTTGTGACACTTATAGGAATAGCCCAACGGATTGATTGGAAAGAATAACTTTGAGGTGGTTTCGTACCCTACCATAATCTCTTCGTTTGTTCTCCACTATTAGTGACTTTGGAGTGACTCTTTGTTGCATGTTGAGGGATAGTTATTTGATCCAATTATGTTATTATTGTTGAGAGGACTTGCACTAGTGAAAGTATGAACCTGTGACTCCCGGATAATTAAGCTACAGTGATCCCCGCTAATGATGCCATGTCACCTCGGTTACTGTGGATAAACTCGCGTTAGTTTGAAACCTAGTTCGAATTTCAAATTTAAAACCGAGGCAAACAATAAAAGTTTTCAAACATTAAAACTAAAATGTTCGGAGTGTGCCAATTAATGCTTAGGTATTTATGGTAAAGAAACCACGCTTTTACAAAATGCCTAAATACTTTAAAATAAATTAAAATAGAAAAGAATAAATAGAAAGAAAAGGAGAGAAATACAAATACAAATAAAAAGAAAAGACCCCCCCGGGCCAACCGACCCAACCGGCGGCCCAGATGGCCACTTCAGCCAGCCGGCCCACACCCCCACCGCTTAACCCCGGTCCACCCGACCGACACCCTAACCCCTCCCACTTCTCCCTTCCTGATTCCCCACTCCCCTCGCTCCCTCCCACTCCCCGATCCCCTTCTGGATCGGGGCAACCACCTCAGCGACCGGCGCCCTCTTCCTCCCCCGGTGCTCCGCCATCGCCAGGCACTCATCGGCCCCCACCTGCGCCGCCTTCGCCTCGCCTCATCCCCACATCGCCTCTCCCTCTCCCCCTCTCGATCCAGATCGGGATTGGGGATCGGCTCGTCGCCACCGCCTGCCGTCCTTGCCATCGATCGCCGCCGGGCGCCAACCACCGCTGCCGATCGGAGCTCCTCCGCCGACCGCGCTTCCGCCACCCGAGGACCTCGCGGGACTGCTTCCTCCTCACCGGACTGCCTCTCCGTCACCGCTGTCGCCGCTATCTTCGCTCTCTTCCGCCCACTGCTTCGACCCTACGCCGCCGGTGAGGCCACGACCTCCACTCCCTCCTCTCTGTCTCCCCCGCGCTCAGTCGCCCATGGCCGCCGTCGCCGGCGCCCTCACGAACCCCTCAGCCACGGCTCAGAGTTGCGGCCCACGCCGGCCCCTCGCTACCGGGCGCCATTCGCACCTCACATCGCCAGCATCCTACGAGGCCATGCCTCGGCCGGGCGATGCTGCACTCGCTTTGTCAAGGCCAAGGCCGCCGCCGCTTGCCGGCCAGCGCCGAGGCCACCCGTTCCTCTTCCACCGACCAAGGCGGGTGCCCAAGAATCAAGGCCAGCGCCTGCACTCGCATGCCCGTTAGGCCTTTGTCCCTATGACAAGTGGGGCCCAGCCCCTAAAACATTTATAAAAAAAGAATTAAAAAAATAACAATAATAAAAATATTACTTAATTAATTAATTCAAGAATTAATTGACTTAATTAATCACATTTAGATTAATCTAATTAACTGTTAGTTAATTAATCTGTCAATGACATGCGGACCCTCATGTCGGTTTGACCCAGTCAACGTCTTGTGGACTGCTGACGTCATGATGACGTCTGCAAACACTGTTCCGGATAATGTTGAATTAAATTAATTAAGTAAATTCTAAAAATGATTTAAAACTTTAGAAAATTATATAAAATAAACCGTAGCTCAGATGGAAAAACTTTGTACATGAAAGTTGCTCAGAACGACGAGACGAATCCGAATACGCAGCCCGTTCGTCCGCCACACGCCCCTAGCATAGTGAACCTGCAACATTTCACCTCCAGTTCATCTGTCCGACGCGAAACACCGGGAATACTTTCCCGGATTTTCCCCCCTTCGCCGGTATCACCTCTTACTGCGTTGGGGCACACCTGGCACCGTTATTTGTTATGTCATGCATCGATATGCATCTGTTTGCATTGTATTCATTGTTTCTTCCCCTCTTCTCCCGGTAGACTACGGAATGACGCCGCCATCGGTAATTCTCGATCGACTACGGTGTTGGCGACCCTCCTTCTTGCTGTGCCAGGCAACCAGCAAGCCCCCCTTGATCACCAGATATCGCCTATTCTTCTCTATACCGCTTGCATTAGAGTAGTCTAGCATGTTACCGCTTTCCGTTAATCCTATCCCGATGCATAGCCTTGTCCTTGCTACTACTGTTGTTACCTTTACCTGCAATCCTACATGCTTAGTATGGGATGCTAGTGTTTCATCAGTGGCCCTACATTCTTGTTCGTCTGCCATGCTATACTATCGGGCCGTGATCACTAGGGAGGTGATCACGGGTATATTCTATATACTTTATACATGACACATGTGGTGACTAAAGTCGGGTCAGCTCGTTGAGTACCCGCAAGTGATTCTGATGAGGGGGCTGAAAGGACAGGTGGCTCCATCCCGGTAGAGGTGGGCCTGGGTTCCTGACGGCCCCCGACTGTACTTTGTGGCGGAGCGACAGGGCAGGTTGAGACCACCTAAGAGAGGTGGGCCTGGCCCTGGTCGGCATTCCCGGATACTTAACACGCTTAACGAGATCTTGGTATTTGATCTCGAGTCCTGCCATCGCCTATACGCACTAACCAACCACGCTGGGAACAGTTATGGGCACTCGGCCGCGTGGTATCACCGAAGCCTTCGCGTGACGCTGGGCCGACCGAGCGGCGCCACGGTTTGGAACGTAAGCCCGCTCTTGTATTAAGGGGCTAGTTCTCGCTTCCGGCCCACGCAACATGCGGGTGTGCTAAGGCGATGGGCCGGACCCCTGTGGCGCTTAGGTTTAGACCGGCGTGATGCTGACCTCTCTGCTGGCCTAGGTGGGGCTGCGACGTGTTGATCTTCCGTGGCGGGCATGACCTGTAAAAGTGTGTCCGCCAAATGGGATCAAGCATGTTGGGCTATGTGGTGCACCCTGCAGGGAAGTTAATCTATTAGAATAGGCTGTGATCTTCGCAGGGGACGACTTGGAGTTGTACCTTGACCTTATGACAACAAGAACCGGATACTTAATAAAACACACCCTTCCAAGTGCGAGATACAACCCGGTGATCGCTCTCTAACAGGCGGTGAGGAGGGATCGCCGGGTAGGATTATGCTATGCGATGCTACTTGGAGGATTTCAGTCTACTCTCTCTTCTACATGCTGCAAGACGGAGGCTGCCAGAAGCGTAGTCTTCGACAGGATTAGTTATCCCCCTCTTATTCTGGCATTCTGCAGTTCAGTCCACTGATATGGCCCTTTACACATATACCATGCATATGTAGTGTGGCACCTTGCTTTAAGTAGTACTTTGGATGAGTACTCACGGTTGCTTTTCTCCCCTTTTCCCCTTCCCTTCTACCTGGTTGTCGCAACCAGATGTCGGAGCTCAGAGCCGACGCCACCGTCGACGACTCCTACTACACCGGAGGTGCCTACTACTACGCAGCCCGGCGACGACCGTGAGTAGTTAGGAGGATCCTGCAGGAGGCCTGCGCCTCTTCGATCTCAGATCCCAGCTTTGTGCTAGCCTTCTTAAGGCAAACTTGTTTTAACTTATGTCTCAGATTGGATATTGTTGCTTCCGCTAACTCGCCTATGATCGAAAGCACTTGTATTCGAGCCCTCGAGGCCCCTCGCTTGTATTATGATGCTTGTATGACTTATTTATGTTTTAGAGTTGTGTTGTGATATCTTCCCATGAGTCCCTGATCTTGATCGTACACATTTGCGTGCATGACTAGTGTACGATTGAATCGGGGGCGTCACAAGTTGGTATCGAGCCCAATCGCCTGTCAGGAATCCCCTTTCCAACTCCTTGGCGAAGTTGAGTCTAGTCATTGAAAAGGTTTTACTAACATGATCATGCGGCTTACGGGCCCACGCCGCCATTGGGTGGTACTAGGATCTTTTACTACTTGTCTATACTGCGGGACTCGATCTCTCTTCTATTCGGGTTAAATGAATTTTACTAAATCTAACATTAGGATCTCGTTATCACTTTCACCCGGAGAGCCTCTTATTATCGATGATCGCCTCGCTGCACGTGAAGACCCCGGCAGATATTTCCTCCGCTATTAACCCGAGAACTTGTGTTCATCAAGGCTTTTGCAATTCCTTCCACCATCAACCCTTATGGATAACTACTTGCAGTTGTTATTCTTACATTCATCCCCAGTTGGTCTTGTTATTACAAGATACCCGAAACACTCGTCGTTGTTTCGATAATCCTTTGAGCTTACTGCCTTGCTGTTCTTTGTCACCTGAATACCCAAACGGATAATTCCTCGCACTTGCCGAGTATCCCCTCATCCCTAGCCGTTCATGTGTTTCACAATAGTCTTGAAAATACCATTCGATCTTCCGAAAATCTTCGGCAGCCATTTGCTCTTGAAATTCTTGCTTGCTTTCATTATGGTTAATCCCATAAGTCTAGTAATCTTATTGGCATCCTTTTTCACTATCATTTTGTGTTCGTTGATTCTATATGTGTGCGAATGCACGCAATCATCAGTTGATCCTTATAAATTATATTTTCGGCTACTTTCGAACATGAGCTGGTTCTCGGCCAATCAGATTGCCATCGACTGTACCCCTAAGTCTATTCAACTTATCCATCCTTGATCCGAGCATTTGCTCCTGATCCCTTGATTTGAAAATCATAATTCCTTTGCTATTTAAATGTTCTATAAACCGATGCATTTGCATTCTTTCTTCCTCTGATTGAGTATCGATACTCACATCAGCTTCACTGTGGATCGCCATATCCAATGTTGGATTATTATATCCGACAGTGTCCTTCATAATTAATCACCTTGTGAGTCCTTCTCCGATACATAATGCCTTTGGTAAATTGTATCCTTTCCTTTTGTCAACCATGCTCTGCTTTCGAGCTGGTGATATTTACTCTTGAAGCTTATGGTATATGTTCAGAAGAAGCCCGATGGGATTGAACCAATGCCTTTCCTCATCGGTGTGAACCCAAAGGATTTCACGAGTCATACTTATCCGGTATTGCACTGTAAAACTTTCAACAACCAATGTCATCTTCAAATACGAGAGGTGAATGGAAGATTATGCATTGAGGAAGTGGGAGTCGACCTTGAACTTTGTGTTCATGCCCATGGACGCCGCGATGTATATCCTATCATGGAAGCTTCTTGTAATAATAACTATTTCCTTGATAACTAACATATGGTATCTGTGAATTGATCCCTTGCAACCGTGGTTCCGACCATGATTGTTCTTCTTTGATCCCATTTCTCGGACAAGTTAAAACATTTGTCTTCTATAGATCAATGCGTCTGCCTGACCTCTATTATGATCTACCTTCGAGTATTACCCCGGGTATCTCGAGGATATCATGCCATTGCTCTACATCTTATGAATTTTTGAAGAAGTACTACCTTTCCCTGTCGCTGTCACTTCATGGGTGCTGGGTTGTTTGTCAACCCAAAACACCGATAAGTGAATCGGTTCCGCACTCCGAATCAATAACTCTAAGTAATTTTCGTTGCTTATGAGTTTATTAATCCTTCAAATCATTTCTAACCTGATCGGCTATAACATTATCGTGCAAACTTTATCTACGCTACCTGGTCCTTCTTCCCGAGCACAACTTTTGACGATGAGCCAAGCTTACGCCGATCTTCCTCGTCTTATCATTTCGCCTTGACCATCAAGCTTGATTCCGAGTGTGTGTCAGATCCGTGGTTCCAATGACCCTTTGCTTCACCATTGCTTTTTCTTGATGCCGTCATTGTTCGATTGTTTCTTCGTGGAAATCTCTCGACAATTGTGTCGGGATCATCATCAACATTTTGAGCTCTTCCAGGATATCAATTGAATTCATGAAGAGAAATACCATCCTTGCCCTCGATGATTTATATTATCATCAACCACTTTATTGCCTCCCGTTCAACACAAACTTGTTTGTGTTTCGTGTTATACCTGAGCTCCATGCTATCCAGCAATTTTTCTTCTTTACCTTGGAGTATTACCTTCTTTTATGTCAATAATGTCGTGAGAATTTCACCACCTCTTATGCATTCTTGGTACAAGTGATACTTCCTGCCATCTCTGCTCCTTCCTTGGTTCCCGTGTTGTTTCTAACCGGAAAACCGACAATTGAACTATATTGTACGACTTCAAAATTCTAGCAACCCTATTGCTTTGAAGTTACTGGTCGATATTTCATTCTTAGACCATTGGTTATCGAATCACCATACTAACATTGATCGTGCTACCTAGGCCCATATTTCGGTGCACCTTTCAACCAATGTTTAATTGGGTATGTTTCTCGAGCATACCTCATTGTATCTTTTGCTCTGACAATTGTTATCTCCTTGTTCACCTAATAGTGGAGATCCATCTTTTCGAAATCCCCATGAATTGTAGCTGAGTTCATCAACCACCCCTTCATCCTCTCCTTGGTTAAATGGTAAACTCATGAATCTTATGACGACTTCTCATCAATTCGTGTCGCACCTTTTTATCTCAGGATCCTGAGTCTGAGTTATCCTAACACCAATCAGATCTGAATCTCGGTCAGATATGATGGTTGGAACATATTTCCAAGAGTTATAACATTGGTCTTCGTATATGGCCCGGTAAGATAATGTCATGCCTAGCACCTCTGGCCGGAGGCCCTATTGTTATAGTTTCCTTTTTAGCAAGATTATCCATTTCTCCATGAGGAAATTGTAAGACTTATTCTACAAGTTGTTCCTAATGGATCCTTCCTATATCCAAAGTCTGACCTTTGCTTGAAGACCATGTCAATGCTATCTCAAGCATGTCTGCGTGATACTGATTTTCAACAAGAACATTTGAAGACCAATGCTAAATGTTTCTTGCTCAATTATCCTAACACCGTTGTATGGGTAATGTCATGAAATTTCTCTCCCTACCTAAGGAGTTTTCTTCATAATATCCTGTCATGGATATCATGCTCGCTTGTCCTCGGAAGGATATACCCCTGAATTATGTGTTTAAATTTCCTTTCCATTGTTCTTGCTTTAACCCGATGATCACATTTTCCTTTCCATTGGTTTGTTTGACCTTTCTTGTGATCTATATAATCTAAGCAGTAATAATTCATCGCTTATGTAAACACCTCGGTGTACAACTCTACCAAGAAGACCTCGCTTTCTATTGTTGATGACATTTCGTAATCGCCGATGGATGAGAACTTTGCCTCTTGGCCCGCCTCGCTTCAACGAAAGCAGAAAATGGTTCTCTTCGTCCCTCGCCCTTGGTACCGATGTTTTTGCCGACAGAACTGACATGCTACTCTCTGACATGCCTTGCTATCGTGATCGTACAAGATCTCAGCCCCCTTTCTACTTTTAACCCACATGGTGGGCCTATAACCCATAGTTCCATTGTGATCGAAACCTCGACTCTCCCGTACAACCTGTTGTCAAAGTTATTCCTCGTGCTTGACTTTGTATGTAATTCACGGGCCACTTGCCTGTTGATCTATTCAGTATCGGACACAATACTTATTCTCGCTGTTCTCAACTCCTTTACTTTTCTGCTTGTGCAATGAACGATTGCCTATCCGCTTGAAACTTCTTATTGGACCGTCTTACTTTGCTCTCGATGTGTGTCATTTGTTCAACTTGATAGATACTCATATGTTCATTCTTGGGATACCCCCAGATGAATTTCCCTTATAACATCCTATCATTGTAGAGCTGCCCCTTACCTATTCGTAAGTACAATGGAGTTCCCCGAAGAAAGGATGACAACTTCATCATGATGCTTTGGAATAAAGAATTGAAGACATCAACAAAAGGGATTAACTTCTTCGAGAAGATCCGTTAGAATATCGTAACCGTAACTTTCCCCTCATACTTCCCTCTTAAATCTCGGACGAGATTTCTTGTAGTGGAGGAGAATTGTGACGCCGGATAATTAAGCTACAGTGATCCCCCCTAATGATGCCACGTCACCTCGGTTACTGTGGATAAACTCGCGTTAGTTTGAAACCTAGTTCGAATTTCAAACTTAAAACCGAGGCAAACAATAAAAAATTTCAAACATTAAAACTAAAATGTTCGGAGTGTGCCAATTAATCCTTAGGTATTTATGGTGAAGAAACCACGCTTTTACTAAATGCCTAAATACTTTAAAATAAATTAAAACAGAAAAGAATAAATAGAAAGAAAAGGAAAGAAATAAAAATACAAATAAAAAGAAAAGACCCCCCGGGCCAACCGACCCACCCGGCCGGCCCAGATGGCCACTTACTTCAGCCAGCCAAGACACCCCCACCGCTTAACCCGGTCCACCCAACCGAAACCCTAACCCCTCCCACTTCTCCCTTCCCGATTCCCCACTCCCCTCGCTCCCTCCCCACACCCCGATCCCCTTCTGGATCGGGGCAACCACCTCAGCGACCGGCGCCCTCTTCCTCCCCCGGTGCTCCGCCATCGCCAGGCACTCGCCGGTCCCCACCTGCGCCACCCTTCGCCTTCGCCTCATCCCCACATCGCCTCTCCTCTCCCTCTCGATCCAGATCGGGATTGGGGATCGCCTCATCGCCACCGCCCGTCGTCCTGCCCTTGCTGGAATGCGCCGCTCGGCGCATAACCACCGCCACGACCGAGCTCCTCCGCCTCGATCACGCCGCCGCCACCCGAGGACTCGCCGGACTTCCCACGGATCGCTTCCTCCTCCTCACGGGATCGCTTCGCCACCGAAGTCGCTGGCCATCTCCGTCTCCTCTCCCGCGCCCCATCGCCTCGACCCCTACTGGTGAGGGCACGGCCTCAACTCCCTCATCTCTGTCTCCCCTCCCGCTGGCCGTCGCCCATTGCCGCTGTCGCCGGGCGCCTCCCTTTAACCCCCGCCTGACCTCTGGCAGCCTCCTCGTCATGATCAGTTGGCGCCCATGCCGCCGCTTGCCATTGGCGCTGGCGCCCTCACATCGCCTCGCCTCCTACGAGGCGGCGCCCCGACCGATCTTGCACCTTCGCCTTTCTTTGGCGCCCGGGCGCCGCCAGCTTGCCCAAGGCAGCGAGCCGCCGTTCCTCTTCCGTCGACACAGGCGGGTGCCCGGCAAGCTGCGCCAGCGCCGCACTTTTCAAGATGCCCGTTAGGCCATTTGGCCCTATGACAAGTGGGGCCCAGCCCCTAAAACATTTATAAAAAAAAGAATTAAAAAATAACAATAATAAAAATATTACTTAATTAATTAATTCAAGAATTAATTGACTTAATTAATCACATTTAGATTAATCTAATTAACTGTTAGTTAATTAATCTGTCAATGACATGCGGGACCCTCATGTCGGTTTGACCCAGTCAACGTCTTGTTGACCGGGCCGACGTCATGATGACATCGGCAAAGAACACTGCTCGATAATGTTGAATTAAATTAATTAAATAAATTCTAAAAATGATTTAAAACTTTAGAAAATTATATAAAATAAACCGTAGCTCAGATGGAAAAACTTTGTACATGAAAAGTTGCTCAACGAGCGGCAGGCGAATCGAATACGCAGCCTGCTCGTCTGCCACACGCCCCTAGCATAGTGAACCTGCAACATTTCACCTCCGGTTCATTCGTTCTGAAAACGCGAAACACCGGGAATATTTTCCTGATGTTTCCTTCGCCAGTATCACCTTCATCGTGTGTTGGGGCACACCGCACCATTATTTGTTATGTCATGCATCGATATGCATCTGCTTTGCATTGTATTCATTGTTTCTTCCTCCTCTTCTCTCGGTAGACTACGGGATGACGCTGCATCGGGTACCCCGATCGACTACAGTGTTGCCGACCCCTCCTTCTTGCCAGGGCAACCAGGCAAGCCCCCCCCCCCCTTGATCACCAGATATCGCCTATTCTTCTCTATACTGCTTGCATTAGAGTAGTGTAGCATGTTCTTGCTTCCGATTAATCCTATCCCCGATGCATAGCCTGTCCTTGCTACTACTGTTGTTACCTTTACGCAATCCTACATGCTTACTATAGGATGCTAGTGTTTCATCAAGCTGGCCCTACATTCTTGTCCGTCTCGCCATGCTATATTGATCGGCCGTGATCACTAGGGGAGGTGATCACGGGTATATTCTATATACTTTATACATGACACATGTGGTGACTAAAGTCGGGTCACTCGCTGAGTACCCGCAAGTGATTGGATGAGGGGCTGAAAGGACAGTGGCTCCATCCCGGTAGAGGTGGGCCTGGGTTCCCGACGGCCCCGATTGTATTTCAGGCGGAGCGACAGTGGCATGTTGAGACCACCTTAGAGAGAGGTGGGCCTGCCCTCGGTCGGCATTCGCGGATACTTAACACGCTTTTAACCCAGATCTTGGTATTTGATCTGAGTCCGCTCTTGGCCTATACGCACTAACCAACCACGCTGAACAGCTTATGGGCACTCGGCGTCAGGTATCGGCCAGCTCGTGGACGCCACCGATCGGCCCGTAGCGCCACACGGCTTGGAACGTAAGCCCGCTCTTGTATTAAGGGGCTAGTTCGCTTCCCGCCCACGACGCAACGTGTGTGTGCTAAGGGCGATGGGCCTGCACTGCGGCGCTTAGGTTTAGACCGCGGTCGACCTCTCTGTTGGCCTAGGTGGGGCTGCGGCGTGTTGATCTTCCGCGGCCGGGCATGACCTGTAAAAGTGTGTCCGCCAAATGGGATCAAGCGTGTTGGGCTATGTGGTGCACGTCAGGGAAGTTAATCTATTCAATAGTTGTGATCTTCGATGCAGGACGACTTGGAGTTGTACCTTGACCTTATGACAACTAGAACCGGATACTTAATAAAACACACCCTTCCAAGTGCGGATACACAACCCGTGATCGCTCTCTAAATGGGCGACGAGGAGGGATCGCCGGGTAGGATTATGCTATGCGATGCTAGTTGGAGGACTTCTGTCTACTCTCTCCCTACATGTTGCAAGACCTGAGGCTGCTGTAGCGTAGTCTTCGACAGGATTAGTTATCCCCTCTTATTCGGGCATTCTCGCAGCTCACCAATCGATATGGCTCCTTTACACATATACCCATGCATATGTAGTGTAGCTCCTTGTTGCTAGTACTTTGGATGAGTACTCACGGTTGCTTTTCTCCCCTTTTCCCCTTCCCTTCTACCTGGTTGTCGCAATCAGATGGCGGAGCCTGTGAGCCAGACACCACCGTCGACGACTCCTACTACACGGAGGTGCCTATTACTACGTGCAGCCCGGCACGACCGACGCACTGGAGTAGTTAGGAGGATCCTGTGCAGGAGGCCCGCGCCTCTTCGATCCAGTATCCCGCTTTGTGCTAGCCTTCTTAAGGCAAACTTGTTTAACTTATGTCTCAGACTCAGATATTGTTGCTTCCGCTGACTCGCCTATGATCGAGCACTTGTATTCGCCCCTCGAGGCCCTCGGGCTTGTATTATGATGCTTGTATGACTTATTTATGTTTTTAGAGTTGTGTTGTGATATCTTCCCATGAGTCCTTGATCTTGATCGTACATATTTGTGCATGACTAGTGTACGATTGAATCGGGCGCCATTAAGTTGGTATCGAGCCGACTGCCTCAGAGGAATCCCCTTTCCAACTCCTTGGCCGAAGTTGAGTCTAGTCATTGAAAAGGTTTTACTAACATGACTGTGCGGCTTACGGGCCCACGTCGCCATTGGGTGGTACTAGGATCTTTTACTACTTGTCTATACTCTGGGACTCTGATCTCTCTTCTATTCGGGTTAAATGAATTTTACTAAATCTAACATTAGGATCTCGTTATCACTTTCACCCGGAGAGCCTCTTATTACTGATGATCGTCACTGCACGTGAAGACCTGCGCAGATACTTCCGCTATTAACCCGAGAACATGTGTTCATCGCGCTTGCAATTCCCTTCCACCATCAACCCTTATGGATAACTACTTGCAGTTGTTATTCTTACATTCATCCTCAGCTGGTCTTGTTATTACAAGATACCCGAAACACTCGCCGTTGTTTCGATAATCCTTTGAGCTATCGCCTTTGTCGTTCTTTTGTCACCCTAATACCCAAGCGGATAATTCCTCGCACTTGCCGAGTATCCCTCATCCCTAGCCGCTCATGTGTTTCACAATAGTCTTGAAAATACCATTCGATCTTCCAAAATCTTCGCAGCCATTTGCTCTTGAAATTCTTGCTTGCTTTCATTATGGTTAATCCCATAAGTCTAGTAATCTTATTGGCATCCTTTTCACTATCATTTTGTGTCCGTTGATTCTATATGTGTGCGAATGCACGCAATCATCGATTGATCCTTATAAATTATATTTTCGCTACTTACGAACATGAGCTGGTTCTCGGCCAATCGATTGCCATCGATCGTACCCTAAGTCTATTCAACTTATCCATCCTTGATCCGGCGCTTGCTCCTGATCCCTTGATTTGAAAATCATAATTCCTTTGCTATTTAAATGTTGAATTATTTAAATGTTCTATAAACCGATGCATTTGCATTCTTTCTTCCTCTGATTGAGTATCGATACTCACATCAGCTTCACTGTGGATCGCCATATCCAATGTTGGATTATTATATCCGACAGTGTCCTTCATAATTAATCACCTTGTGAGTCCTTCTCCGATACATAATGCCTTTGGTAAATTGTATCCTTTCCTTTTGTCAACCATGCTCTGCTTTCGAGCTGGTGATATTTACTCTTGAAGCTTATGGTATATGTTCGTAAGAAGCCCCGATGGGATTGAACCAACGCCTTTCCTCATCGGTGTGAACCCAAAGGATTTCACGAGTCATACTTATCTGGTATTGCACTAGGTAAAACTTTCAACAACCAATGTCATCTTCGAAATACGAGAGGTGAATGGAAGATTATGCATTGAGGAAGTGGGAGTTTAATTTGAACTTTGTGTTCATGCCCATGGACGCGATGTATATCCTATCATGGAAGCTTCTTGTAATAATAACTATTTCCTTGATAACTAACATATGGTATACGTGAATTGATCCCTTGCAACCGTGGTTCCACCATGATTGTTCTTCTTTGATCCCATTTCTCGGACAAGTTAAAACATTTGTCTTCTATAGATCAATGCGTCTGCCTGACCTCTATTATGATCTACCTTCGAGTATTACCCCGGGTATCTCGAGGATATCATGCCATTGCTCTACACCTTATGAATTTTTGAAGAAGTACTACCTTTCCCCTCGTCATTGTCACTTCATGGGTGCTGGGTTGTTTGTCAACCCAAAACACCGATAAGTGAATCGGTTCAGATCTCGAATCAATAACTCTAAGTAATTTTCGTTGTTTATGAGTTTATTAATCCTTCAAATCATTTCTAACCTGATCGGCTATATCATTATCGTGCAAACTTTTATCTACGCTACCGGTCCTTCTTCCCGGAGCACAATTTTTGACGATGAGCCAAGCTTACGTCGATCTTCCTCGTCTTATCATTTCGCCTTGAACATCAAGCTTGATTCCGAGTGTGTGTCGTATCCGTGGTTCCAATGACCCTTTGCTTCACCATTGCTTTTTCTTGATGCCGTCGCTGTTCGATTGCTTCTTCGTGAAATCTCTCGACAATTGTGTCGGGATCATCATCAACATTTTGAGCTCTTCCAGGATATCAATTGAATTCATGAAGAGAAATACCATCCTTGCCCTCGATGATTTATATTATCATCAACCACTTTATTGCCTCCCGTTCAACACAAACTTGTTTGTGTTTCGTGTTATACCTTGAGCTCCATGCTATCCAGCAATTTTTCTTCTTTACCTTGGAGTATTACCTTCTTTTATGTCAATAATGTCGTGAGAATTTCACCACCTCTTATGCATTCTTGGTACAAGTGATACTTCCTGCCATCTCTGCTCCTTCCTTGGTTCCCGTGGTTGTTTCCTAACCGGCAAACCGACAATTGAACTATGTTGTACGACTTCAAAATTCTAGCAACCCTATTGCTTTGAAGTTACTGGTCGATATTTCATTCTTAGACCATTGGTTATCGAATCACCATACTAACATTGATCGTGCTACCTAGGCCCATATTTCGGGTGCACCTTTCAACCAATGTTTAATTGGGTATGTTTCCTCTAGCATACCTCATTGTATCTTTTGCTCTGACAATTGTTATCTCCTTGTTCACCTAATCGTGGAGATCCATCTTTTCGAAATCCCCATGAATTGTAGCTGAGTTCATCAACCACCCCTTCATCCTCTCCTTGGTTAAATTTTGAACTCATGAATCTTATGACGACTTCTCATCAATTCGTGTCGCACCTTTTTATCTCAGGATCCTGTGTCTGAGTTATCCTAACACCAATCAGATCTGAATCTCGGTCAGATATGATGGTTGGAACATATTTCCAAGAGTTATAACATTGGTCTTCGTATATGGCCCGGTAAGATAATGTCATGCCTAGCACCTCTGGCTGGAGGCCCTATTGTTATAGTTTCCTTTTTAGCAAGATTACCCATTTCTCCATGAGGAAATTGTAAGACTTATTCTACAAGTTGTTCCTAATGGATCCTTCCTATATCCGAAGTCTGACCTTTGCTTGAAGACCATGTCAATACTATCTCGAAGCATGTCTGTGATACTCTGATTTTCAACAAGAACATTTGAAGACCAATGCTAAATGTTTCTTGCTCAATTATCCTAACACCGTTGTATGGGTAATGTCATGAAATTTCTCTCCCCTACCTAAGGAGTTTTCTTCATAATATCCTGTCATGGATATCATGCTCTGCTTGTCCTTGGGAAGGATATACCCCTGAATTATGTGTTTAAATTTCCTTTCCATTGTTCTGTTTAACCTGATGATCACATTTTCCTTTCCATTGGTTTGTTTGACCTTTCTTGTGATCTATATAATCTAAGCAGTAATAATTCACCGCTTATGTAAACACCTCGGTGTACAACTACGCCAAGAAGACCCTGTTTCTATTGTTGATGACATTTCGTAACCGCCGATGGATGAGAACTTTGCCTCTTGGCCCGCCTGCTTCAACGAAAGGTGAAAATGGTTCTCTTCATTCCCCTCACCCTTGGTACCGACGTTTTTGCCCGTAATCGACATGCTACTCTCCGACATGCCTTGCTATCGTGATCGTACAAGATGTCAGCCCCTTTCTACTTTTTAACCCACATGGTGGGCCTATAACCCATAGTTCCACAGTGATCGAAACCTGACTCTCTGTACAACCCGTTGTCAAAGTTATTCCTCGTGCTTTTACTTTGTATGTAATTCACGGGCCACCGCCTCGTTGATCTATTCTCGCATCGGACACAATACTTATTCCCTGTTGCTCAACTCCTCAAGATTTCGCCTCGTGCAATGAACGATTGCCTATCCGCTTGAAACTTCTTATTGCACCGTCTTACTTTGCTCTCGATGTGTCATTTGTTCAACTTGAGAGATACTCATATGTTCATTCTTGGGATACCCAGATGAATTTCCTTATAACATCCTATCATTGTAGAGCTGCCCCTTACCTATTCATAAGTACGATGGAGTTCCCCGAAGAAAGGACGACAACTTCATCATGATGCTTTGGAATAAAGAATTGAAGACATCAACAAAAGGGATTAACTTCTTCGAGAAGATCTGTTAGAATATCGTAACCAGAACTTTCCCCCTTACTCCCCTCTTAAATCTCGGGACGAGATTTCTTGTAGTGGAGGAGAATTGTGACGCCCGGATAATTAAGCTACAGTGATCCCCGCTAATGATGCCACGTCACCTCGGTTACTGTGGATAAACTCGCGTTAGTTCGAAACCTAGTTCGAATTTCAAATTTAAAACCGAGGCAAACAATAAAAGTTTTCAAACATTAAAACTAAAATGTTCGGAGTGTGCCAATTAATCCTTAGGTATTTATGGTGTCGGGGAGGCTGATCGTACCCACGGACACCTATGGGACCGGCGGGCCGAGTTCCTTTCGGTTCGGTGGGGGGCGGAGATTGCACGAAGAGCAGATCGAGGCGATGCACACGAGCAGTTTACCCAGCTTCGGAGCTCTCCGGAGAGATAATACCCCATCACTGCTTGTCCGATTCTATTGTGTTCTTGCTAGGGAGCGATGAGAGCTACAAAACCTAGCCCGAGTGTCTCTGGTTTCGAATGAGCTGAACCGAACCCTTTCTACGCTAAGCATGGGCCTCCTTTTATACGCTCGCTAAAGGGGTCACCAACAAGTGGCAACGTATGCAAGGGTAAAAAGGAAAATGAGCTGCGGTTGGTACAGCTACTTGTACAAAGGCATCATACCTAACTCCTCGACGGCAGGGACAAAGGCAATAAATGCCCGCCTAAGTCACCCAAACAAAGCTGCAAAAAGTGGTCGTTACGGGCGCCACCGTCTGCCACGATTATGGCTTATCTTGTCGTCAGCTTACATCACGCTTCCTCCGGCCCCGGGCTCGCACAACCTCTTGACACGCTGGGCGCTGCAGAATGGCCCCATGGCGACACGCTGGTGGATGAGATGGAGCGGAGATGAAGAGAGGTTGCTGCTCCGGCAAGTGACTTGTCGGAGCTGAATCCTGTCGCTACCGGAGGCTTGTCGCCTCTCGAGCCCTCCCGCAAGCTCCTCTTGCCGGGTCTTGTCTTCAAGCGTGCCTTGGCGGCCTTCCCGCAAGCTCCTCTTGCCGGGCCTTTGTTCCCTTGACTTAAAAACACTTTGTTCTTGAATGGCTCCAGAGGAGCTTGAGAATCTTGACGATCCTCGGCAAGCCTTGCCGCTGGGTGCTGTAATCGCCCGTGCACGAAGTTCGGGATACTAGGGTACCCCTACTCTAGTACACCGGCTGTGAGCCCCGGCTCGGGCCACACACGGTGCCGAGCGCTGTTGGGCCGGGCCCAAAATAAAGGTCTGCGGGCACGCGCGGCTTAAATCACGCCAAGTTACTTACCTCGACCCACCACGCCCTCCATTTAATGGCACGCGTTTAACGCGCAAGGCCGTGGGAGAGATCGTGGGCTAGATCGTGGGAATTTATTTATCCGGAAAGGGCGAAACGTCCGCCCGCTCTCTCTTTATAAGAGAGGAAACAGGGGCATTCCGCTCACCTCGCCATTTGTCGCTTGATCTCGAAAACCACCATTGCTCTCCCTCGCTTCAAGCCGTAAGAGAGCGGCGCTCCGCCTCGTCGCCACCGTCTCCACCAATGCCGCCGGCCACCTCCACCGCCCGCCATGGCTCCAAAGCCGACAAGGGAAGGGCGTGAAGTCGGCCGAAGCTGACTAGCGGCTTCAAGCGGCGTCAAGGCTATGAGCGGTTGCCTTCCCCCCGCAGCTCGACGCAAAGGAGCTGAGGGAGGGCTACTACTTGTTTTGGTCGGCGGAGACTCGGCGCATCCACAAGACCAAGGTACTTTCGCACGCCTTGCCTCTGAATTAGCCCCAACTGGGTACCCCTTTTCAAGCGCTATTCTTCTATTGCGGGCTCTGCCCGCCCTTCTCCGAGTTCTTCCGCGACATCATGAACACCTATGGCCTCCGCCTCCTTGACTTTCACCCTCAATGCCGCTCTCACCATGGCGGTTTTCGCACACCTTTGCGAGAACTTTGTCGGAGTCCACCCAAACGTAGCCCTCTTCCGTCACTTCTTCATGCCCGCGCCCGAGAGAGAGGAGAGCCACTTGTCGAGGGATTGCTTGGGTCTCTGTGGATCGGCAAGAAAGAAGCTTACTTGGAAGGAGAGCTCCGCATCAAGTGGGACGAGTGGAGAGCCAACTGGTGTTGGATTGTTGAGGAGAACCGCAAGAGCCCTTCGATCGCTGCAGGCGCCAAACCCCAATAGTGCGCTAACGATTGGAGTAACTTGGCGCCGTGAGGATGCTAGGCTGAAGTTTGCCGTGACTCCGGATCTTGCGCCTCTTAGGGCTTGCCGGACTCACCGTAGGCGCAGCTTGGCGCAGACTTCCTTCGCCGCATTGCTCCCTTGCAGGAGAGGAGGAGACCTGTTTGGGAGTTCCAAAACGCAGCGGACATCATGAGGCTGCGCCCGGGCCTTAACTAGAATTTCACTGTCCTGGAGTTGACGACGATGCTTCAGGAGCTCTTCAAGCATGACCCCGAGCACCCCGAGTGGTTTAGGTTGCCGGCGAAATTCGTCCCCTTGTGCAACAACTCGTTCTGGACGCATCCGCGCCATGATGCCGCTAGCGATTCTCATGGGATCGTTCCAACCTCGGCAAGAGCCCTCCGACGACATCGTCGGCGGCAGTTCTTCGACAGCTTGGAAGAAGTGCCGGGTCCGCGCCGATGAGCGTAAGTGGCTCACCCGCTACACCACCGACCAAGAGATGTTATGCATTGACACAAGGTTGGAGGAGGCGGCAGCAGTGGCACATACCGGCGCCTTCGGGTTCACTGTGGAGGAGGCAGACGCGGCAGAGGCGGCAGCCTGCCGAGCGAAGGGAGTTCACCGGTGAGGAAGAGCTTGTCAAACCGAGGCCGAGTCGAGCGAATCCAGCCGAGGACGCTTCGCCCCATCATCCGGCAGTTGTCGCAAACGGAGCCCGGCTCCACCAAGGAGGCGCTTTCAGAGGGTCGAGACGAGACGGAGACGGCAGACGGGCTAACAGCGCATAGCGCTAGCTGGCCATGACGGTTTACCAAGGGCAAGTATCAAGTGCTGCTGAGCACCCCACACTGTCAAGGCGACAACCGAGGCGGGATCCTCCTGTGCCGCCGCTACCACTCCCGCCAAGCGATCAAGAGAACTCCACTCCACCGCCTCTTCGACCGGAGGCGAGCCGAATTTGATCTCTCCAAGGCTCAGCTGGACGAGGAGGAAGAAGAAGAGTGAGCTTCCATGCTGCGCTTTGTATTTCTTCAATTTTATTGCTTCATCTTGAATCTGACTTGCTTCCTTCGAACTCTTTCTTTTCGTGACGTTGGCCTGCAGAGCGCCCAAAAGGGCCAAGACTCCGATGGTTGTCATCGAGGATGATCCCGCCGAGACCGCAGAGGAAGCGCCTGAGACCACCTTGCCGGACCTTAAGCAACCTTTTCCTCAGAAGTAGTTCCCCCAAGACAGCCCCCAAAGTGTAAGTGTTGGGTTACTTTTACCGTTAGGCGTGCATGGGTGTTTCTTCTTTGCTGATATCTCGACTGTTGATTTGTGTAGGAGCAGAGCAGCCTCATCAGAGGGCAGGAAGTCACCCCGAGATACCTTACGCTCGACCACGCCCGCCAAGGAGGGTTCTCCGCAAGGAGCGTTCTCCGGCAAGGGAGACTACTCCGCAAGGGAGACCACTCCGGCAAGGGACAGGCGCCATGATCCTCCTATGGTTGAGACCATGGCCACGGATCCCATTGCGTGTAATCATCTTATGTGGAAATTTCCCTTGGGTTCTTCTTTTCTTTTGTTTTCCTTTTGAACATTTGTTTGACTGTTTCTTTCTTTTTACAGTCATCGATCCATCCGCCGCAGAGCCTATGGAGACCGAGGTCGCGGCGAGGAGGACGCTACGGCAACACCGACAACATCGCCACCATGGAAGAAGAGGTCGGTGCCGATGGATCCACCGGCGAAGAGGTCACGAGACTTCCGCCGCAGAAGGTGGTGAGGGTCCGCGATCGCATCGACGACTTCGAGGTCAGCAGGAGCGGCAGGCGCCACGCCGATCACGATCCCTCCGCCACCGATGCAGCCGGGCCAGTTCGAAGAGCCTCAGCCGGCGCCTATCTCAAGGCCGGGCGACGGGCGTTTTCATCAAGCTCCTCAAGGCGCCGAGCTCAGGGCGCCGTCAAGGGGAGACCTTCGACGAAGAGCTGCTCGTCTGCTTGGCTGTCGCTGGTTGTGGCGCCAGCAAAGCAGCAGCGGCGAATCTGAGGAGGAGCAGCTTGTCGAAGAAGCTTGCCGTCAGCTCTACCGCGCCTCGACAAGCCAAGTTGGAGTCCCGGGAGGCACTTGTCGCGAGGGCGGGAGCAGTACATGGAGAAGCGGCCAAGAAGAACTCCGGCGCCAACCAAGAAGCTCTCCGAACATAGCAGAAGAGCGGGCGCAGTTCTCAAGAACGCATGCCTTCATCCTTGAGAAGGCCGAGGTCGAGGAGCAAAGAACGGCTGGCTGCCGAGAAAATATCTGCGCAAGAAGGCGACTTGGCGCAGCGGAAGATCAACCTTGACAGCTATGAAGAAGATCTTGCCGCTCGCGAGCAATCAATTGGCGGGGCCCTCACGGAAGCAAAAGAAGCTGCCGCAGCTGCTGAGGCTGCCAAGAAGGAGCTGGAGACAAGAGTTACACAGCTGGAGGCCAACCTCCGTAAGAGCGGGCGAGGAGCTTGCCGCTACGAAGCACGAAGCGCCGAGAAGGACGCCTACACTCTTGGCGAGTTGCAGTGGTCGCCTCGCCGAAAGGATCAAAGAGCTCGATGCCGCCAAGGACTCCAAGGCAGATCTTGAGCTGAAGCCGACCACCTTGATGGAGACCTCGACGGGCGCCAAGGAGCGGGAGGTGGCGTTGTTGGAGAAAAATCAAGACCGCCGAGGAGCTGCCGACGAAGTGCCACAACCGCCCGTAACACCTTCAGAGAGAACGTGATGCACCGGATGAGGGTCTTGTGGATACTGCCGCCGCCATCAACAAAGAGCCGACGGAGATTGGGATGGATCTTGATACTCCTCCGACGAGCATCTCCACTTCAACCAAGCTCAGCTTATTCTTCAAGGGCGCAGGACGGCTCTCCCATGACCGGGCGGCGATCCCAAAGCGATCGGCCGAGGAGTCGCGCCAGATCTGCGCGGGAGCTCTCCGGAAGGTCTTGATGAAGGTGGCCTTCCGCCAATCCAGCCCTCGACCTCACCAACGCCCTCAAGTCCTTGCCACGGATGGTCGAGGTAGAGGCGCCAAGGCCCTTGTCGCCCCCATCGTGGGACAGGGTGAGCAAGATCAAGAGGGTTGAAGGCCACCGTGTAGATTAGGCCGCTCATTTTATCTTTCCCTTGCCGCTGATCATGTTTAGGAAAACAACTTATTAGATCTAAAAAGTTATTTTTGTAATATAACTTTATCTTGGGCAATGATTGCAATGTTATTTCCTTTACTTGATCCCTTCCTTTGTATGTTTGTGCCCTACGCTTTTAGGGAACTTGTCGGGCGCTGGCACCTTGTCATGAAGCGCCGAGTGCGGAACGTCAAGAGCTCGCTAGCGGTGCCGCTTCCTACAAGCAACCTTGTCGCAACTAGTTGCAGCTCTCTTAAGTTGTTGAGCGGACTCGAAACAAAATAAGGGCGCCGATTAGCTACGAGTTGGTTCCTTCACGCACAAGTTTTCCATACAAAGTACTTATCGCTCAAGGAAGATAACTTAAAATTTTAAAACTGATTGCTCGAACTTTGGCAACTTAGCTTTTCTCGTTGCTTGCTTCCCGGCAAGGCTTGACCTCCTCGAGCGACGCTCATTCACACCGTTATCTTCTCCTTCCCTCAAGCAAACTTGTGTGCGAGGAACCCTTCCCTTCTTTGAAGAGAAGAAAGAAGAGAAAATAAAGATATGGAACCTCATGGCTCGTTAGTGCTTACTGGTGTGTGTGTCGCATAAAGTGTCGAATAACATATGCAATATAATGGATAAAGCATAAAATCGACAAGGTGTGCGGAACACATAAGCTTTACTTATGCACGGGTCCGCATACCGCTTTGTACAAAGGATGACATGCAACATCGGCAAGACTTGGTTTAAAAGGTGGTTGCCGGAACAGGTTCCGCAACCGCGCTTTACGGGTAAAACTTACGAAGATGCTCTATGTTCCAGGAGTTGCTCACCGAACGCCATCTTTGGTCTCACAAGGGACAGCGCCAGTGCCTAGTGACTCGCTTTCACCCGATAAGGGCCTTCCCACTTCAAGCGCCAACTTGTTGGAATTCTTGGCGGATCGAACGCTACCAAGAACAAGGTCGCCTTTCCTCGAGACTTCGCATTAACTTTGTGGCTATGGTAGCGGCGCCAAAGCTTGTCGACATCGAGCAGCTCAGACAAAGCAGCTCAAGACGATCCTCCTCAAGGAGCAGCGTGTCATCTTGTCGCAGCTGCTCTTGCTCAAGCTCATCATAAGCAAGCACTCGAGGTGACCCGTATACGAGTTCCGTGGGGAGAACTGCCTCTGCTCCATAGACTAGAGCGAAAGGTGTTTGGCCAGTGGCTCGATTTGGCGTCGTCACGATCGACCAAAGAACCACCGGCAGCCTCCTCAATCCAGCTTTCTTCCGCACTTGTGCAGCCCGTCGAAAGTCCCGGTCTTGAGTCCATGCAGCACTTCAAGATTCGCCTCTCCGCTTGACCGTTGCTTCTCGGATGAGCAACAGGTTAAGCGGCACTTGGCGCCAAGATCTTGGACGCATCGCGATGAAGGTGCGGCTCAGAATTGGGTGCCGTTGTCGGTGATGATCCCGTTAGGGATCCCGGCGCAAACAATCGACCAAGAACTTGACTCCGACCGTAGGCGGTCACCTTCCAGACTGCTTCCACTTCCGCCACTTTGTGAACTTGTCGATCGCAACGCATAAGTACTCAAAGCCCCGACAGCTCGGGGAAAGGGCCGAGGATGTCGAGCCCCGCATCAAAATGGCCAGGATAAAGGGATCACCGGAGAGCTTGAGCTGCCGATGAATCTTTTGGAATGGAACTGCACGCTTCACACTTGGTTACTTGTGCAATTGCATCCTCGGAGGGTTGTCGCTTAAAAGAACCCTTGCCGGAACACTTTGCCTAAGAAGTGCTCTTGCGCCAATGTGGTGACCACATATGCCTCCGCAGTATCTCTCGCCAACAGCTTTTCGGCCCATCTTCTCCCGGCAAATACACTTCAATTTCACACCGTTGAGTCTTCTTACATGCAGGTGTCTTTGTCGACAAACTGGTACATACTTGACTGCCGGGCTACTCTTTCCGCTTCTTCTTGCTCTTCGGGAAGTTCTCCCCGTCTCAAGGAAATGAACAATCTGGCTTGTGCCCATGCCGGAGCTTATGCTCGACAACAAGGACTAAAGGCGCATCTGCTGCTGCGGGAACATCCGCTTCTACGGCGAGGATCTGAGGTTCTGCTGGAGCTTGACATTCCCCGACAAGCTTGCCGGAGCGAAACTTGTCGGGAGCGTTTGCTTCAACGGAATAAACCCTGGAGCTTGTCGGAGCAGCATCGCCTCAAAGACTCTTGGCGTTGATCCGGGGACCCTCTTGGCGGCGGACTCAGTGGAGTTGGCCGGAAAATAGTCGCCAGAGATCAACTTCCTTCTTGCTCGCCTACCAATGACGGTGCTACAGCTGATTGGTTGAGTCAGCTCACTGACACCTATGGGACCGGGCGGGCCGAGTCCCTTCGGTTCGTGGGGGCGGAGATTGCACGAAGAGCAGATCGAGGCGATGCACACGAGCAGTTTACCCAGCTTCGGAGCTCTCCTGAGAGATAATACTCCTACCATCGCTTGTCCGATTCTATTGTGTTCTTGCTAGAGCGATGAGAGCTACAAAACCTAGCCCGAGTGTCTCCGGTTTCAATGAGTTGAACCGAACCCTTTCTACGCTATGCATGGGCCTCCTTTTATACGCTAAAGGGGTCACCAACAAGTGGCAACGTATGCAAGGGTAAAAGGGAAAATGAGTTGCGGTTGGTACAGCTACTTGTACAAGATTGCATCATACCTAACCCCTCGACGGCGTAGGGACAAAGGCAATAAATGCCCGCCTAAGTCACCCAAACAGGTGCAAAAAGTGGCCGTCACGGGCGCCCACCGTCTGCCACGATGGCTTATCTTGTCAGCCATTATCGCTTCTCTCCTACCGGGTCGCACAGCCTCTTGACACGCTTGGCGCTTGGAATGGCCCCATGGCGTACGTTGGTGGATGAAATTTGGAGCGGAGATGAAGAGAGAAAGGTTGCTCGCCGGCAAGTGACTTCTGCCGGAGCTGAATCCTTGTCGCGCTCGGGAGGCTTGTCGCCTGAAGAGCCCTCCCGCAAGCTCCTCTTGCCGGGTCTTGTCTTCACAGTGCCTTTTAGCGGCCTTCCGGCAAGCTCACCTCTTCTTGCAAGGGCCTTGTTCCCTTGACTTAAAACACTTTGTTCTTGAATGGCTCTGCAGGAGCCACGGAGAATCTTGACGATCCCCTCGGCAAGCCTTGCCTGGGTGTCCTGTGAATCGCCTGCGGCACCCAGTTCGGGATACTAGGGTACCCCTACTCTAGTACACCGACATATGGTGAAGAAACCACGCTTTTACAAAATGCCTAAATACTTTAAAATAAATTAAAACAGAAAAGAATAAATAGAAAGAAAAGGAAAGAAATAAAAATACAAATAAAAAGAAAAGACCCCCCGGGCCAACCGACCCAACCGGCCGGCCCAGATGGCCACTTCAGCCAGCCGGCGCACACCCCCACCGCTTAACCCCGGTCCACCCAACCGAAACCCTAACCCCTCCCACTTCTCCCTTCCCGATTCCCCACTCCCCTCGCTCCCTCCCCACACCCCGATCCCCTTCTGGATCGGGGCAACCACCTCAGCGACCGGCGCCCTCTTCCTCCCCCGGTGCTCCGCCATCGCCAGGCACTCGCCGGTCCCCACCTGCGCCGCCCTTCGCCTCGCCTCATCCCCACATCGCCTCTCCCTCTCCCCCTCTCGATCCAGATCGGGATTGGGGGATCGGCCTCGTCGCTCACCGCCCGTCGTCCCTTGCCGCTGGATCGCCGCCCGGCGCCAACCACCGCCGTCGACTGGAGCTCCTCTGCCTCATGGCTCGCCACCCGAGACCTCGTCGGACTTCCCTCACGGACCGCTTCCTCCTCCTCACTGGGATTTGCCTCCCGTCACACAAGGCCATCTCCGTCATCTCAAATCTCCTGCCCCTGACCTTTACGCCCCAGTGAGGGCACCTCAACTCCTCATCTCTGTCCCTCAAGGCCGCCCATGGCCGCCGTCGCGCCCTCACGCAACCCCTCGACCTCACAGCCTCGGGTTGCTGCCTCCTCAAGGCGCAACTGCAGCACTGTGGCCGGCGCCAACAGCGCTCACATCGCCGCCTCCTACGAGGTCGCGCCCGATCGCCGATGCTTGCACCTCGCCTTCTTTGTTGGCGCCACGCCACAGCTTCTTGCGCCGAGGCCGCCCATCCTCTTCCGAATTGGCGGGTGCTCAAGAATCAGCGCCAGCGCCTGACTTTTCAAGCATGTCAAGTAGGGCCTTTGGCCCTATGACAAGTGGGGCCCAGCCCTAAAACATTTATAAAAAAAAGAATTAAAAATAACAATAATAAAAATATTACTTAATTAATTAATTCAAGAATTAATTGACTTAATTAATCACATTTAGATTAATCTAATTAAGCGTTAGTTAATTAATTCATCAATGACATGCGGGACCCTCATGTCGGTTTGACCCGATCTAACGTCTTGTTGATAGCGGCGTCATGATGACATCAAGAACAATGCTTCGGATAATGTTGAATTAAATTAATTAAATAAATTCTAAAAATGATTTAAAACTTTAGAAAATTATATAAAATAAACCGTAGCTCAGATGGAAAAACTTTGTACATGAAAGTTGCTCAGAACGACGAGACGAATCCGAATAAGCAGCCCGTTCGTCCGCCACACGTCCCTAGCATAGTGAACCTGCAACATTTCACCTCGAGTTCATCTGTCCGAAAACGCGAACCACCGGGAATACTTTCCCGGATGTTTCCCCCCTTCGCCGGTATCACCTCTTACTGCGTTGGGGCACACAGCACCTTTTGAATTACTTGTTATGTCATGCATCGATATGCATCTGTTTGCATTGTATTCATTGTTTCTTCCCCTCTTCTCTCCTCGTAGACTACAGGCGACGCCGCTCTTGGTACCCCGATCGACTACGGTGTTGTGACCCTCCTTCTTGCAGTGGCAACCAGGCAAGCCCCCCTTGATCACCAGATATCGCCTATTCTTCTCTATACTGCTTGCATTAGAGTAGTCTAGCATGTTCTCGCTTTAGATTAATCCTATCCTGATGCATAGCCTGTCCTTGCTACTACTGTTGTTACCTTTACGTGCAATCCTACATGCTTACTATAGGATGCTAGTGTTTCATCAGTGGCCCTACATTCTTGTCCGTCTGCCATGCTATACTATCGGGCCGTGATCACTAGGGAGGTGATCACGGGTATATTCTATATACTTTATACATGACACATGTGGTGACTAAAGTCGGGTCAGCTCGTTGAGTACCAGCATAGTGATTACGATGAGGGGGCTGAAAGGACAGGTGGCTCCATCCCGGTAGAGGTGGGCCTGGGTTCCCACGGCCCTCGATCAGCATTTCTTTGTGGCGGAGGCTGACAGGCAGGTTGAGACCACCTAGGAGAGAGGTGGGCCTGGCCCCGGTCGGCATTCACGCGGATACTTAACACGCTTAATCTAGGATCTTGGTATTTGATCTCGAGTCCTGCTCTTGGCCTATACGCACTAACCAACCACGCTGAGAATGCTTATGGGCACTCGATTGTCCGTGCTATCGGTAAGAACCTTCGTGACGCCGATCGAAGCGCTGGCAATCGGCTTGGAACGTAAGCCCGCTCTTGTATTAAGGGGGCTAGTTACGCTTCCGGCCGCACGCATAGCGTGCAGGTGTGCTAAGGCGATGGGCCCTGCACTTCAGGCGCTTAGGTTTGAACCGGCGTGCTGACCTCTCTGCTGGCCTAGGTGGGCTGCGACGTGTTGATCTTCCGCCGGCCGCCATGACCCGTAAAAAGTGTGTCCGCCAAATGGGATCAAGCGTGTTGGGCTATGTGGTGCACCCTCAGGGAAGTTAATCTATTCGAATATTTGTGATCTTCTTGTAACATTAGATCGACTTGGAGTTGTGTACATTGACCTTATGACAACTAGAACCGGATACTTAATAAACACACACCTTCCAAGTGCGAGATACAACCCGGTGATCGCTTCTCTAACAGGCGACGAGGAGGGATCGCTGGTAGGATTATGCTATGCGATGCTACTTGGAGGACTTCACCTACTCTCTCCTACATGCTGCAGAAGACGGAGGCTGTCGGAAGCGTAGTCTTCGGCTGTGAGGATTAGTTATCCCCTCTTATTACGGCATTACTGCGATTCGATTCCATCGATATGGCCCTTTACACATATACCCATGCATATGTAGTGTAGCTCCTTGCTTTAAGTAGTACTTTGGATGAGTACTCACGGTTGCTTTTCTCCCCTTTTCCCCCTTCCCTTCTACCTGGTTGTCGCAACTGGATGTCGGAACCTGTGGAGCCAGACGCCACCGTCGACGACTCCTACTATAACGGAGGTGCCTACTACTACGTGCAGCCAGCCCGACGACGACCGGGAAGTAGTTAGGAGGATCCTGTGCAGGAGGCCTTCGCCTCTTCGATCAGATCCCGGTTGTGCTAGCCTTCTTAAGGCAAACTTGTTTAACTTATGTCCGTACTCGAGATATTGTTGCTTCCGCTGACTGCGTCTATGATCGAGCACTTGTATTCGAGCCCTCGAGGCCTCGGCTTGTATTATGATGCTTGTATGACTTATTTATGTTTTAGTTTTGTTGTGATATCTTCCCGTAAGTCCCTGATCTTGATCGTACACATTTGCGTGCATGATTAGTGTACGATTGAATCGGGGGCGTCACAGAACCCTAGGCCTTGTTTCCTATAATTGCAATACCGTTTACACTCACTTTTATCGCTTGCTACCTTGCTGTTTTATATTTTCAGATTACAAAAACCTATATCTACCATCCATATTGCACTTGTATCACCATCTCTTCGCCGAACTAGTGCACCTATACAATTTACCATTGTATTGGGTGTGTTGGGACACAAGAGAGACTCTTTGTTATTTGGTTGCGGGGTTGTTTGAGAGAGACCATCTTCATCCTACGCCTCCCACGGATTGATACTTAGGTCATCCACTTGAGGGAAATTTGCTACTGTCCTACAAACCTGTGCACTTGCAGGCCCAACAACGTCTACAAGAAGAAGGTTGTGTAGTAGACATCAGTGAATGACTATCTAACCAATATTCCCATGTTTACCATTGGTTTCTACCTCCTACAAGATGGGGTGCATGAAAAATTGAATAGGGTTCGATCGAGATTCTTCTGCGAGAAAATAAGCGGGCAAAAAAGATATCACAAGGTCAATTGGCCAAACATTTGCTCGCCCAAAGAGAGTGGTGGTTTGGGAGTTATAAACACCGAATTATGAAATTGTTGTTTGATGGCAAAATGGGCTTGGAAAAAATCTAACCAGAGGCATGGAGAGCTATATCTACAAATACAAGTAAAAACACCTTAGGGAGGGCGAATAGCGGCAGCGCATGAGGCAAAAAATCCCAGTTCAGCAAGGCCATCCACAAAGTCCAACACCTATTATGCCTGGAAACAACATACAAGATTCAGGGTGGAAAACTTGCATATTTTTGGCGGATAGGTGGTGTGGGACATACCTCTTGCGGAATGTTCCCGCAATTATTTGGAATAACTAACATTGAGGATGCTAGGGTGGTCGATGTCTATACCATCAATGGATGGGCGCTGACTTTTAGGTGCACTTTTTGGGCCTCTTTAAACAAGCGAATGGCACACTATTCGTCTGCTACTCCATGACTTGGGACCCTCACCCAGTAGGATGTATTTAGGTGTCTTGGACTAGACTCATCCGGTGAGTTTACCACAAGATCTTCATAAAAGGAGATTTTCGAATGGCACCCACAATCGACTTATCGAGGGGATATGGAAAAGCCAAGTTTTCGAAAAGATCAAATTTTTCCTATGGGAAACAGCAAGAAATCGAATACCAAGTGGTGATCAAGTGCAAAAGCAAACATGGCTTGGGTGATGGCAAATGTCAATGGTGTGAGATGGACAAGGATAGTGATCACATCCTATTTCGATGCATTATGGCGAGGTTCATCTGGAGTGTGATCCGAAAGGCAATGGGCTATGATTAGGACCCGTCTGGGTGCGCCAATCTCTACCACCTTATTAGCAACACGTCGAGTAGAATTCATGCGTCCATTTTGCATCATGTTTTCCTATCGATATTTATTGCATTATGGACTATTATTTCACCTTATTGTACAATTCTTATGTCTTTTCTCTCTCATTTTGCAAGATTCACATGAAGAGGGAGATTGGCCATTTGGAATTGTCGACCAGGAAGGGATATATTGGAGGCACCTTTTCTAAACAACTTCAAATGAGCTGAAAATTTATGGAGAATTATTTTGGAATATATTAAAATTATTGGCGAAAGAAATACCAGAGGGGGACCCACCAGGCCGCCACAAGCCTTAGGGGCGCGCCCTACCCCCTGGGCGCGCCCCCTGAGCTTGTGGCGCCCCTAGCAGGCCTCCGGGGCCCATCTTCTCCTATATGGTGCCATTTGACCTAGAAAAATCAGAAGAAAGGTTTCGGGATGAAGCGCCACCGCCTCGAGGCGGAACTCAGGCAGGAGCATTTTTGCTCTCCTATGGAGTGATTCATTGGGAAACTTCCCTCCGGGAGGGGGAAATCGAAGCCATCGTCGTCACCAATGATCCTCTCATGTTGGAGGACCAATCTTCATTAACATCTTCACCAACACCATTTCATCTCAAACCCTAGTTCATCTCTTGTGTTCAATCTTTGTCTCAAAACCTCAGTTGGTACATGTGGGGTTGCTAGTAGTGTTGATTACTCCTTGTAGTTGATGCTAGTTGGTTTATTTGGTGAAAGATTATATGTTCAGATCCTTAATGATATTCAATACCCCTCTAGTCTTGAACATGAATATGATTTTTGAGTAGTTATTTTTGTTCTTGAGGACATGGGAGAAGTCTTGTCATAAGTAACCATGTGAATTTGATATTCGTTTGATATTTTGATGATATGTATGTTGTTGCTTCCTTTAGTGGTGTCATGTGAACGTCGACTACATGAAACTTCACCATCTTTGGGCCTAAGGGAAGGCATTGTGGAGTATTTATTTGATCAATGGGTCGCTAGAGTGACAGAACCTTAAACCCTAGTTTCATGTAGTTATCCCCCTCTTATTCTGGCATTCTGCAGTTCAGTCCACTGGTATGGCCCTTTACACATATACCCATGCATATGTAGTGTAGCTCCTTGCTTGCGAGTACTTTGGATGAGTACTCACGGTTACTTTTCTCCCCCTTTTCCCCCTTCCCTTCTACCTGGTTGTCGCAACCAGATGCCGAGCTCAGGAGCGACGCCACTGGCCGACGACTCCTACTACAATCGGAGGTGCCTACTACTACGTGCAGCTCACTGATTTACCACTGGGGAGTAGTTAGGAGGATCCCAGGCAGGAGGCCTTCGCCTCTTTCGATCTGTATCCCAGTTTGTGCTAGCCTTCTTAAGGCAAACTTGTTTAACTTATATGCGTACTCAGATATTGTTGCTTCATTGACTTCGTCTATGATCGAGCACTTGTATTCGAGCCCTCGAGGCCCAGCTTGTATTATGATGCTTGTATGACTTATTTATGTTTTAGAGTTTTGTTGTGATATCTTCCCGTAAGTCCCTGATCTTGATCGTACACACTTGCGTGCATGATTAGTGTACGATTGAATCGGGGGCGTCACAGAACCCTAGGCCTTGTTTCCTATAATTGCAATACCGTTTACACTCACTTTTATCGCTTGCTACCTTGCTGTTTTTATATTTTCAGATTACAAAAACCTATATCTACCATCCATATTGCACTTGTATCACCATCTCTTAGCGAACTAGTGCACCTATACAATTTACCATTGTATTGGGTGTGTTGGGGACACAAGAGACTCTTTGTTATTTGGTTGCGAGGTTGTTTGAGAGAGACCATCTTCATCCCACGCCTCCCACGGATTGATAAACCTTAGGTCATCCACTTGAGGGAAATTTGCTACTGTCCTACAAACCTGTGCACTTGCAGGCCCAACAACGTCTACAAGAAGAAGGTTGTGTAGTAGACATCAGTGAATGACTATCTAACCAATATTCCCATGTTTACCATTGGTTTCTACCTCCTACAAGATGGGGTGCATGAAAAATTGAATAGGGTTCGATCGAGATTCTTCTGCGAGAAAATAAGCAGGCAAAAAAAAGATATCCACAAGGTCAATTGGCCAAACATTTGCTCGCCCAAAGAGAGTGGTGGTTTGGGAGTTATAAACACCGAATTATGAAATTGTTGTTTGATGGCAAAAGGGCTTGGAAAAAATCTAACCAGGCATGGAGAGCTATATCTACAAATACACCGTAAAAACACCTTAGGGAGGGCTGACAGGCGGCAGCGCCGCAGTGCAAAAAATCCCAGTTCAGCAAGGCCATCCACAAAGTCCAACACCTATTATGCCTGGAAACAACATACAAGATTCAGGGTGGAAAACTTGCATATTTTTGGCCAGATAGGTGGTGTAGGGACATACCTCTGCACGGAATGTTCCCGCAATTATTTGGAATAACTAACATTGAGGATGCTAGGGTGGTCGATGTCTATACCATCAATGGATGGGCGCTGACTTTTAGGTGCACTTTTTGGGCCTCTTTAAACAAGCGAATGGCACACTATTCGTCTGCTACTCCATGACTTGGGACCCTCACCCAGTAGGATGTATTTAGGTGTCTTGCGGACTAGACTCATCCGGTGAGTTTACCACAAGATCTTCATAAAAGGAGATTTTCAGAATGGCACCCACAATCGACTTATCAGGGATATGGAAAAGCCAAGTTTTCGGAAAAGATCAAATTTTTCCTATGGGAAACAGCAAGAAATCGAATACCAAGTGGTGATCAAGTGCAAAAGCAAACATGGCTTGGGTGATGGCAAATGTCAATGGTGTGAGATGGACAAGGATAGTGATCACATCCTATTTCGATGCATTATGGCGAGGTTCATCTGGAGTGTGATCCGAAAGGCAATGGGCTATGATTAGGACCCGTCTGGTGCGCCAATCTCTACCACCTTATTAGCAACACGTCGAGTAGGGTCGCACGTCCATTTTGCATCATGTTTTCCTATCGATATTTATTGCATTATGGACTACTATTTCACCTTATTGTACAATTCTTATGTCTTTTCTCTCTCATTTTGCAAGATTCACATGAAGAGGGAGATTGACGGCAGCTGGAATTGTTGACCGGAAAGGGATATATTGGAGGCACCTTTTCTAAACAACTTCAAATGAGCTGAAAATTTATGGAGAATTATTTTGGAATATATTAAAATTATTGGCGAAAGAAATACCAGAGGGGGACCCACCAGGCCGCCACAAGCCTTAGGGGCGCCCTACCCCTGGGCGCCCCACAGGCTTGTGGCGCCCCTAGCAGGCCTCGGGGCCCATCTTCTCCTATATGGTGCCATTTGACCTAGAAAAATCAGAAGAAAGGTTTCGGGATGAAGCGCCACCGTCTCGAGACGGAACCTGGGCAGGAGCATTTTTGCTCTCCGGTGGAGTGATTCCGCCAGGGAAACTTCCCTCCGGGAGGGGGAAATCGAAGCCATCGTCGTCACCAATGATCCTCTCATGTTGGAGGACCAATCTTCATTAACATCTTCACCAACACCATTTCATCTCAAACCCTAGTTCATCTCTTGTGTTCAATCTTTGTCTCAAAACCTCAGATTGGTACCTGTGGGTTGCTAGTAGTGTTGATTACTCCTTGTAGTTGATGCTAGTTGGTTTATTTGGTGAAAGATTATATGTTCAGATCCTTAATGATATTCAATACCCCTCTAGTCTTGAACATGAATATGATTTTGAGTAGTTATTTTTGTTCTTGAGGACATGGGAGAAGTCTTGTCATAAGTAACCATGTGAATTTGATATTCGTTTGATATTTTGATGATATGTATGTTGTTGCTTCCTTTTTAGTGAATTGTCATGTGAGCGTCGACTACATGAAACTTCACCATCTTTGGGCCTAAGGGAAGGCATTGTGGAGTATTTATTTGATCAATGGGTCGCTAGAGTGACAGAACCTTAAACCCTAGTTTCATGTAGTTATCCCCCTCTTATTCTGGCATTCTGCAGTTCAGTCCACTGGTATGGCCCTTTACACATATACCCATGCATATGTAGTGTAGCTCCTTGCTTGCAGTACTTTGGATGAGTACTCACGGTTACTTTTCTCCCCTTTTCCCCTTCCCTTCTACGGTTGTCGCAACCAGATGCCGAGCCAGTGAGCAGACGCCACTGCCGGCGACTCCTACTACACCGGAGGTGCCTACTACTACGTGCAGCTCACCGAGCGGCGACCGGGGAGTAGTTAGGAGGATCGAGCAGGAGGCCTTCGCCTCTTTCGATCTGTATCCCGCTTTGTGCTAGCCTTCTTAAGGCAAACTTGTTTAACTTATGTCCCAGATTTCAGATATTGTTGCTTCCGCTGACTTCGTCTATGATCGAGCACTTGTATTCGAGCCCTCGAGGCCCCTGGCTTGTATTATGATGCTTGTATGACTTATTTATGTTTTAGAGTTTTGTTGTGATATCTTCCCGTAAGTCCCTGATCTTGATCGTACACATTTGCGTGCATGATTAGTGTACGATTGAATCGGGGGCGTCACAGAACCCTAGGCCTTGTTTCCTATAATTGCAATACCGTTTACACTCACTTTTATCGCTTGCTACCTTGCTGTTTTTATATTTTCAGATTACAAAAACCTATATCTACCATCCATATTGCACTTGTATCACCATCTCTTCGCCGAACTAGTGCACCTATACAATTTACCATTGTATTGGGTGTGTTGGGGACACAAGAGACTCTTTGTTATTTGGTTGCAGGGGTGTTTGAGAGAGACCATCTTCATCCCACGCCTCCACGGATTGATAAACCTTAGGTCATCCACTTGAGGGAAATTTGCTCTTGTCCTACAAACCTGTGCACTTGCAGGCCCAACAATGTCTACAAGAAGAAGGTTGTGTAGTAGACATCAGTGAATGACTATCTAACCAATATTCCCATGTTTACCATTGGTTTCTACCTCCTACAAGATGGGGTGCATGAAAAATTGAATAGGGTTCGATCGAGATTCTTCTGCGAGAAAATAAACGGGCAAAAAAGATATCACAAGGTCAATTGGCCAAACATTTGCTCGCCCAAAGAGAGTGGTGGTTTGGGAGTTATAAACACCCGAATTATGAAATTGTTGTTTGATGGCAAAAGGGGCTTGGAAAAAATCTAACCAGGCATGGAGAGCTATATCTACAAATACACCGTAAAAACACCTTAGGGAGGGCTGACAGGCGGCAGCGCCGCAGTGCAAAAAATCCCAGTTCAGCAAGGCCATCCACAAAGTCCAACACCTATTATGCCTGGAAACAACATACAAGATTCAGGTGGAAAACTTGCATATTTTTGGCGAGATAGGTGGTGTAGGGACATACCTACGCGGAATGTTCCGCAATTATTTGGAATAACTAACATTGAGGATGCTAGGGTGGTCGATGTCTATACCATCAATGGATGGGCGCTGACTTTTAGGTGCACTTTTTGGGCCTCTTTAAACAAGCGAATGGCACACTATTCGTCTGCTACTCCATGACTTGGGACCCTCACCCAGTAGGATGTATTTAGGTGTCTTGCGGACTAGACTCATCCGGTGAGTTTACCACAAGATCTTCATAAAAGGAGATTTTCAGAATGGCACCCACAATCGACTTATCAGGGATATGGAAAAGCCAAGTTTTCGGAAAAGATCAAATTTTTCCTATGGGAAACAGAAGAAATCGAATACCAAGTGGTGATCAAGTGCAAAAGCAAACATGGCTTGGGTGATGGCAAATGTCAATGGTGTGAGATGGACAAGGATAGTGATCACATCCTATTTCGATGCATTATGGCGAGGTTCATCTGGAGTGTGATCCGAAAGGCAATGGGCTATGATTAGGACCCGTCTGGGTGCGCCAATCTCTACCACCTTATTAGCAACACGTCGAGTAGGGTCGCACGTCCATTTTGCATCATGTTTTCCTATCGATATTTATTGCATTATGGACTATTATTTCACCTTATTGTACAATTCTTATGTCTTTTCTCTCTCATTTTGCAAGATTCACATGAAGAGGGAGATTGACGGCAGCTGGAATTGTTGACCGGAAAGGGATATATTGGAGGCACCTTTTCTAAACAACTTCAAATGAGCTGAAAATTTATGGAGAATTATTTTGGAATATATTAAAATTATTGGCGAAAGAAATACCAGAGGGGGACCCACCAGGCCGCCACAAGCCTTAGGGGCGCGCCCTACCCCCTGGGCGCGCCCCCTGAGCTTGTGGCGCCCCTAGCAGGCCTCCCGGGGCCCATCTTCTCCTATATGGTGCCATTTGACCTAGAAAATCAGAAGAAAGGTTTCGGGATGAAGCGCCACCGTCTCGAGACGGAACCTGGGCAGGAGCATTTTTGCTCTCCGGTGGAGTGATTCCGCCGGGGAAACTTCCCTCCGGGAGGGGGAAATCGAAGCCATCGTCGTCACCAATGATCCTCTCATGTTGGAGGACCAATCTTCATTAACATCTTCACCAACACCATTTCATCTCAAACCCTAGTTCATCTCTTGTGTTCAATCTTTGTCTCAAAACCTCAGTTGGTACACATGGGTTGCTAGTAGTGTTGATTACTCCTTGTAGTTGATGCTAGTTGGTTTATTTGGTGAAAGATTATATGTTCAGATCCTTAATGATATTCAATACCCTCTAGTCTTGAACATGAATATGATTTTGAGTAGTTATTTTTGTTCTTGAGGACATGGGAGAAGTCTTGTCATAAGTAACCATGTGAATTTGATATTCGTTTGATATTTTGATGATATGTATGTTGTTGCTTCCTTTAGTGGTGTCATGTGAACGTCGACTACATGAAACTTCACCATCTTTGGGCCTAAGGGAAGGCATTGTGGAGTATTTATTTGATCAATGGGTCGCTAGAGTGACAGAACCTTAAACCCTAGTTTATGCACTATTCCGTAAGGGGCTGATTTATGTTTCATGCTATGGTTATATTTATCTTAATTCTTCTTTCGTAGCTGCGGATGCTTGCGAGGGGGATAATCATAAGTGGGAGGCTTGTTCAAGTAAGAACAGCACCCAAGCACCGGTCCACCCACATATCAAATTATCAAACTAGCAAACGCGAACCAAACAAACATGATGAAAATGACTAGATGAAATTCCGGTGTGTCCTCGAGAGCGCTTTACTTGCTATAAGAGACTGTTCCGGCTTGTCCTTTTCTACAAAAAGGATTGGGCTACTTTGCTGCACCTTTGTTACTACTAGATGACTCGTTGCGCCAATGGCGCAAAGGGCGAGAGGAAGCCAAGTATTGTGAGAATACTTAGACACCCAAGTCGAAAACCAAATGTGGCCAACACTGTCGCATCCTCTGCTTGGAAGCCTCCTTTTCTCACCGGATCTAACATAGATACATGATTCTTCAAGAGCAAATTTCAGAGAAAATATAAAGCATGGAATGCTTTAAGTTGTACTATTGAGACCAGGCCACCATATCTTCATTTAGTTTCTTTGGAAATCTAAAAGTCTAAGAGGATGGTACATGTGAGAAGCTGTGAGATTCATATAGTTGGCAGGAATGTAACAACAATTATGCCTTGCATAGTAAATCTTGGTCGTGCCAATGGCAAGAAATTCCACAATGTGGAACCTGAGCGAAGCAGACCAAGGCATACATTAGAATCACTTTGAACATATATGAGTAACGAAACTAAAAACCAGAGAGCTGTGGAGGCACTGACCTCAGTGCGGTGCTGCCCTTGTGCTCCTGGTTCCGGCACCTAATGACCACACGGGTCTAACTTCCCTACAAGTACAGGTAAAATCAGATCAATCTCCATCAGCAGACGAACCCAAGCCAAGCCAAGAACATGCATGGTGATGGCAATAAATGTTCTTCCCCACGAAAGGCGTTGCAATGGAATACTCACCAAGGAAATCGCTGCCGGAGAGGCCCTTGGCATGGACCAGATGCACCTTCGGAAGACCACGCCCCATTGTTTTATTCTCTTGGCGCTGCTCCTCGTCTCCTCCTCCCGATTCTGGGTCGAGGCCTCGCTCCTCTCTTCTCTTGGCGCTGCTACTCCTCTCCTCCTCCTTCTGAGGGAAATAATTCATACATATGCTATATACTACATTGGTGGTAGGCTCATAGGTTTAAACAAAGTCATTAAGATCAGTTTATGTTAAGTAAAGCTACATAGACACATATGCATCATGTAGATTGCTTTCATCACCCAGCTTATAGTAAAAAAATATGGCTTTTATCTCATCAGTGAATTTGTTGCCCAATGCCTGTGCTACTAATATAATCTCGTTCATGACATACCTCGCCCAATTCCAATTCGGGATGTCATCCAAATTCTTGAGAGCCACAAAATATCTTGGAAGAATAACTACGGATCAAATCGATGTCGAACTTTATCTCACTATGAACACCACATAAATCACATTCTAACATGGAGGCCTCAGCCATCGGCAAGGTGAGGCATCTCATGGAACATGGGGGAAACTCTAAATCAAAAAAAGCAACACAAAAATAGGAATCGGGCATGAGGAAAGGGGAATAAGCTAACTTTGGGTAATGGGATCGGCAGTCGATTTAGGGTGCCACCGTACCAGCGGCCTCCACAAGGATAATCTTGCACACGATGTTGCCTCAAGCAATGGATCGCCACCACCAGAACTGAAGTACTTGTTATTCATGGTTTCAGTTATGAGATATCCCATCAACTGAGGTACAAAATGACAAATAGGTCAGCTCACGAGCTAAAGAATATAATCTTATCCAAGAAAAGACAAAATAAATGGTTCTTTACTAAGAAAGCAAACTTAGAAGGCTTGAATGTGATTAGCTACCATCAATCATACGCGATATTTCCACCGCGTTCAAACATGGGGGAAACTCTAAATCCAAGAAGTATGATGGATTAGCTACCATCAAGAAGAGAACATAAACTGACAGACTTTCCGGTAAAAAAAACTGGTTGCATTAATTTTTACCTTTCCCACTGCATAACCAAATGTCATTAATTATGAAATTAGTCGCAAATAAGCCAAAAATCAGCAATGAATTTCTACCTTGATGCTTTATATTTCTTCTATGTGTTTTGCTATCCCCTTCAAGTAACTGATGCGCCCGGTCGATCCTAAAGTTTGCTATTTCAGTGGGCACGAAAATACCTCACCATTTTGTAGTGGCGCAAGGCTCTGCTCGGATTAGTCGCCCACTCACGTTTCCCAAAAACTCTACAACTTACTGTTGCTATACACTTGTACAACCATAACACCGCGTCAAAGCTAAAAGAGGAAACTCATCGATGTCTTTATTCATGCAACTTTGCTCTAATGGCAGGAAGCAATCATCACAATGGTTGCGCCTTTATATGTTAAACGGACGAGAGAACACGGATATGCAATGAAACAAGAAAATGGAGCCATCTCAGTTCACAGGAATTTGTCGAATATGTCATCGAGAATATGTGGGAGGAAGTGGCAGCTCTACCTGGGCATGATACGGAGGAGGAGGCAGTACTATCGATGGATGTTCATCACAACAACCCTTGGTCAAGACACCACCGGCTGCACAACTCTGTGTTCCTGCAAGGGAGGAGCACGTACATAATCAGAGAGAGACAGAAAGAGAGAGAGGAAAGAAAGCGGCGCCCGGCGAGAGATTTACTATCAGCCACTTTGTGACCTACAACCAGTAAATAATTGTTATGCTTTTACTTTAGAAATAATTGTGTGTCCAAAAAAAGTATGGACATCAATCTAAATGTTTCAGAGCAAGGAACATTATGCCATCTGTTTTGACGGGCAATTATCAATTGAGCTCAAGATATTCACCACTTGTCTGCACTTTTTGTGTCAAAATGCCTCCCATAATAACAATGTAGATTGGAGAAGCCATACTCACTGAAGTCTACATTACACAATCACACATTAAAGTTCATTGAACTACGACTTCTGTGTAGAAGTAAACATATTTTTTGTGGTTAAGTAAACACATATCTTTAGGGTGTCAAACGCATGCATACGTCTTGAGAGTAACTCGTACTTTAGCTCCAGGTATTTAAGAGTGTTTCATTTGTTTTAATTTGGCAAATAATAGATGTGCAGGTGCGGAAAAGGAACCTGTAAGAGAATAGCCATACCTCTGTTTCCCAAGGATCCATGTCTAACCTGCAGGGAAGTTCTTAGTACCTATAGAGATTCGGAAGAAGTAAATCTGTAGCTTTCATCAAGCATCTGCTACAGCTTGGATTTTCATCGAACACCTTCTAGGTAGATACAAAAATGGATCTACATACAGAGATGAGACATTCTGTCTTAAACCAAAAAAATGAGTGGAAAAGAGAGGAGAGGAGGCAAATTAGGAGGGAGGTGAAGGGTGTGGGTACCTTCACTGGAGATGAATCAATCAAGATGAGCAGAAGCTCATCACCACATAGAAGTTTCAGATTCCAAAAAACTGCATATGTAACCAAGCAAACTCCAACTCGCTGGCATCAAGTGCCCTAAGCCCTAATCCTTCAAAGACCTGAGCACAATCACACAAAACAAGAGGTTAAAAGCCAATAGCAAAAAGGAGTTAATCTTCCTTTGCGTTGGTTTGCTGCTACCGCCTCTCTCCTGCTACTGCCTCTCTCTTGGATGATATTTTGAACAGTCATTGGTATATATCACAATGTCCCCTATTTTTAGGAAGTTAGGCCCACAAGGTAGAGTAAACAATATATTTTCCATAGTTAAATTAGCTAGATTAGGAGCTCCACATATGAATATCTCCACATCATCTTACAGAAACTGATTGGAGAGAAAAACTTTTATAGTTAACATGATCTGGCATCCCATCCTAGGCATTTGAACAAACCATTATAAAATTCTATCACAGGATATTGTAATTAATAAAAAAGAATTCATAGATGATATGGCAAAACCAGTTCTATGACAAAAGTACAAAACAATTATAAAATTCTATGCCAAGATATTGTAATTAGCCAAAAGCATCTCCCTAACCAAGCACAACTATCTAATTAGGAGGCGTGGAAGGACTGCACGCTGATCTTTATAATTCCAACTAAGAAGATTCAACTCTCACAACCAGGAGACATGGGACAGTAAGCTCAGCGACTCCAACCAAGCATGTCCAGCTCTCCATTCAGGAGCCATGGAAGCCAAATATAGGACTGTACACTAACTTCTACGGCTCAAACCATTAGAACTAAAAGGAAATCTCTAGAGCAAGAGCACGAACAAAAGACTGAACTAAGGTAGCAACAAGGAGAAGAGAGAAAACCCAAGAAAAAAATTACAGGATCAAACACTCAGAAGAAGGAAGGAGTCCAGCCAATTCCTAAAACCAGATGGGACATGTTGTGCCAATAGAGAACCCACCTCCACACAGGCATAGAAACCAAGAGTCATAATAAATTGAGGAGCAACAAAAGGAAAAAGGAAAGTAGCAATAGTCTGGAGATCAGGATACTCGTAAGTAACAAAAATGAGCGGCAATTTTTCTGAGCCAATGCAAACTCACTTGTGGCCACAAACAGATGGTGCTTCCAATCAAATCTGCAAAATTCAACACACAATCACACTTGAAGGACATCACATAAATCTAATAATGATACATAAATGCTTTGACGCGAAGTCAGTTGTAGCTTGAATGTACCTTAATTTGATGATCTGAGCATTCCTTCAGCTGATCCAAATGACAAAAGGAAGCGGTCAGTTTTAGGCAGGAATATGAGTAATCCATGTCAGGGAAAAAAACTGAGATATCTAAATGCTCCTGGATGAGTTCTCTAGTTAATTAACCATAAAAAACTGAGATATATAAATGCTCTTCATCGAGGGCATGAACAATTTCACTGCATTCTACATCATCTTTAACAGAAGACCCGAAAGTCCCAAAGTTCATACGGCCAATGAAAGGCCTAATAATCCACTTATAAACAGCAGGCATGATCGTGTAAACAGCAGGCATGATCTGGTAATTTAGGAGTAGGCACTGATAGAATACATAGCATTACTTAGATGCAATACTGACATGTTTGGCTTGACAACCATGAGTCAGGCAGGACCTTCATTAAGATCTGCACCACACAATCAAATGTTTACGCATGCTATTTGATTGTTCAAATACGTAAATCCAAGACAACAACTACCACACAGGCAAACACGCAGCTCATTCTCGGATAAGCAAACCCAAACAAGGCATCATACCGACGGCAGCCAGCGCAAGGATGTCGCACAGCACCACCGCTTTTACCACTCGATTTGCTCTGCCTTGCTGATGCCTGGCACTCAAGGGGAATCACATGCTTGTTCCTACAAAACATCATAACATCTAAGCATTGCCCTGTAAAATGCACAATGATTTATCTATATAAATTTTTTTGGTTGTGACATCTAATTTACCCATGAGTTAGTTGACTACCAGAGAATAGTCACTTGTCTCAAAGCTGCATATAGCATATTAAAATCAAGTCTGCTAGGGGACAATACACTCTACAATATGTATGTGCATCAATCAAAAACTTGAATCAATCAAACCAAATCTATTAGCAAACACAAAAATTGGTATAAAACTGCATATTGCAGGCAAGCTTGCTAAGCAACACCACCCTGCAATACTCTCCTGCGCGAAAACCGAACGGAGCGGGCCGTCTCTGCGGCCGACGCTCCTCATGCCGACGTCGGTGCCGTGGACCACCGCTGCGGCTGGAGCTCCTCCCGGGGTCGCCGCTGCACGCGTGGAGATGGAGGCGGGGTGCAGCCTCCCGTGCATCGCGCCCGAGCCCCAGCCTCCTCGCAGCTCCCGATCCGAGAGCGGATCGAGCTGGCCGCCCGACCTCCGTGTCGCGCCCGACCTCACCGGCGCAGGCCGACGACGGCCGATGACCCTCTCCCGTCAGCCGCCAAACCTCCCTCTCCTCTTTCCTCTCTCTTTCTCCCTCCTCTCCTCTCCTTCCTTCTCTCTCCGTCTCATCTTCTCTCTCTGCTAGGGTTAGATGCGGGAGGAGGGATTGGGAGAGCTAGAGGCGGGGCTGGGGATGACGAGGCCGCCGCCACGCATGAAGAGGAGAGGATGTGGCGTAGAGGGATAGAGAGGAAGGAGAGGAGGCGGCGCTGAGGGCAGGAAAGGAGACGAAGACGAGGCGGCCGCGGCGGCGGCAGGAGAGGAGGCGGCTGTGGGGGCGCGGGCTAGGTCTTTTCTCTCGCGCTGCCCGCTCGCTTCCCCTTTTCTCTCGCTGTTCGCTTTGCTGCGCCGCATGCTCGCTTTCGCTGCCCTCGTCGCTACAGTAACGCGCGCACTGTTCATGCGCAAAAAAGGAGACGTGGCCACGGCCGCTAGATAGCCGGACTCCCTCATCCTTTATATGTTCAATTGCTTCTTATTGCTCGTTACAAATTATCTTGCTATCAAACTACTCGTTACCGATAATTTCAATGCTTGCAGACATTATTTTGTTGAAAACCGCTTATCATTTCCTTCTGCTTTTCGTTGGGTTTGACACTCTTACTTATAAAAAGGACTATGATTGATCCCTTATCCTTGTGGGTCATTATAGGGATGCTAGAATGACATGGGTTGGAGTTTGCGCCATATCTTAGGCATTGTGGAGCGCACACAATAAAAGCGTTGATTGAGGGTATTGTGATATTATTGCAGGTTTGGAGAGCTCTGGGAGACGACGGAATTGTGCGCGGCTTGACACCCTCGTCGACAGCCTCCGTGCCAAGTGTACTCAACTACGTGCAGCATCATGACTCCTAATACAAGGTAGGGTGGCTTTCATCCTTGCATGCTACTTCCTCGTGTGCGTGCTTCCAGTGTGTCGCTACTTTTTACCTTCGATTGGGTTCCGCGTTGTGTCATAAGATGGGTCATCGTTGGCCTTGTATCATACTTCATTTCCTTTTTTTAAAAGAATCGGATTTATTATAAAAATTCAACGAAAGTATAAAACACTTTAAACATAATAAAATTCATATCGAGATCCATGGCTTTGTACTTTCTGTGAATCTTTATAATATATCTGATTCTTTTCACACAAAAAGGTAGGAAATGAAGTATGATACAAGGCCAACGATGACCCATCTCACGACACATTGCCGCCAGAACGAGCCGCCGACGCACCGCTGTCGCCGCTCTCATACCGAAGCCGACTTGGTCTTGTCAATGACAGCCAGGAAGTCTTCATACATGTGCCTCTAAGAACTGGCGTCCTAGAGTCGCAGTCGTCGTCGTTGAATCCTTGAATCGGTCTGAAGAACCTGACTATCTAACTCACTACACTCCCTTCTAGGCCCATTTGTCTTGTAAACTTTAAACTATAAGGGCCTTATTTCAAGGCAGGGGAATAGCCTCTTATCTAAAAAACCTCAACACCAAGTAGCGATAGTTGTTGGCGACAAGGGCTTCCGTGGCGGGCGAGAGTTTTTCTTTTTGTTATTTCTTTGTATTCTGTCCTTCATTTTTAAAGTTTTATTAGGGCATCTACAACGGTGACTCACCAATTTGCTCCGGTATCCGTCCGCAAACAGGGGGACCAATATGCGGACATGGATGCCGGAGCCGGTCATCCAACACTGCCCGCATACATTTCAAGTCGGGTTTCAACTTAGCGAACGAAATCCATGCAAACCGCTTGATATTCATCAAAGTTCGGAAAGAAAAAAGCACAAATCATTCATAGATAACATTTGATCGAACACCTTCATGGTCGAGTACCCCCGCCATTCTTCTTAACCTGAAAAACCGAAATGGCATCCGAAAATAAGCTCAATGACATTTGACAGAACACCTGCCAGACGTGGTGGCCGCCATGGAGGTGGTCGACAGGGCGGCGGAGTGTACATGGCTACAAACGGCTCCAAGATGGACAACACCGTCGTAAAAAGCGAGCGAACGCGTCGGTCTTGATTCGCGACGTTTGGCAATGCTTGTGTGGCGGCCGGAGAGGTACTACGGCGACGGCGGAGGTGGAGGATGCGGATGCAAAGTAAGAGGGAGAAGTGGCGGAGTGAAAGAAAATGAGGCCGAAATGGTGGATTTAGTGGGCCTGGGGTGTTGGAGTCCAACATGGCTGCTGCATGGACTCCCGCAAAATCCCCCCCCCCCCCCCCCACCACCACTTTATCTTCACAGCCGAGCTGACCGATACAAGCCGGTGTTGGATGACTTTCATGGTCCGGACGTTTGTAGGATATTTGATTAAAAACTTTCTTGGTGTTATAACTTTCTTGGTGTTATGCTTGCACTTCAAGTGTAGGCCGCAGCGAGTTTACTGAAACGCTGTCAACTTTCAGTCGGTTGTACACGCCCCACAGCAAAAGCAAAACAGAAAAAGAGCACACTCACGCCATCACGAGGCACGGAGCATGAGCATCCACCACGTGTGCAACACCCACCATGGAGACGGGGGAGGGAGACGGGAGACCCGGACGGCTCAACTTGCAGGTCATCGCCAAAATCGTCGGTCAAAAGATCCAGATGCCCGCCATTATATAATGGCCATCCCACTCGCCGCTCTTTCCCCATCTCCTGTTTCCGCCCCCAACAAAACGTGTTCCTCCTCGCCTCCTTCCCCCTCCCCACCCTCCTCGTCCGGCCGCGAAGCCAAGGGAAAACCAAAGATGCAGCCATAGACGCTGTGAAGAGGTACGATCGATTTCACTTTTCGCCTCCCGATCCAACCAAGATCCCGCTTGCTTCACTTTTCGGCTGATCGATCGATTGCGGTCACGGGGCCTCCCGATCCATCAGTTTGGCCATTTGTGGCTCGCAAACTCTGATCCGTGTCCATTTCTTATCTGCTCTGCTCTGCTGCTGCATGGGCGCAAGTTCTTCCCGCTCAAGTCCAAGCTCCCTTTTGTTTCTTGCTTCGTCGTGGTGCTTGCGCGCAGGGGGCTATATAGCCTTCGGTACTGCGAGTCTTGCTGAGGAGTGAGGGAGGGGTTGCTTGATTGCTTGCTTCGGGGTCGGTGTGCGGGGTGAGTGGTGGAGATGATGGGAGGAGGGGTGGCGATGATGGATCAGCGCATGGCGTTCGCGGCGGATGGGGAAGCCGAGAAGGGCTTCGGGTTCTTCGGAGCCGGCTGCTTCGTGGGGGCCGGCGACCTCGTGGACCCCGCGCCGGAGCTGCCGGCGCGGGACAGGTTCCCCGACGAGGAGGAGAGCGAGGAGGAGGAGGACGACAACGACGTGGACGGCATCGAGGAGCTGGAGCGCCGCATGTGGCGCGACCGCATGAGGCTCAAGCGCCTCAAGGAGCTGCAGCAGCGGCAGAGCCAGCGGCCCGACGGCGGCGCGGCGGCGGCGGCGAGCAAGGGGCGGCCGAGGCGGCCGGCGTCGCAGCAGGACCAGCAGGCGCGGCGCAAGAAGATGTCGCGCGCGCAGGACGGGATCCTCAAGTACATGCTCAAGATGATGGAGGCGTGCAGCGCGCAGGGCTTCGTCTACGGCATCGTCCCCGAGAACGGCAAGCCCGTGGGCGGCGCCTCCGACAACCTCCGCGCCTGGTGGAAGGAGAAGGTCCGCTTCGACCGCAACGCCCCGCGGCCATCGCCAAGCACCGGTCCGACAACGCCGCGCCGCTCTGCGGCGGGAAGACGGAGCAGGGGCGGCGGCCGGCCCGCGCTCCCTGCACGAGCTGCAGGACACCACGCTCGGATCCCTGCTCTCGTCGCTCATGCAGCACTGCGACCCGCCGCAGCGCCGGTTCCCGCTCGAGAAGGGCGTGCCGCCGCCGTGGTGGCCGCAGGGGGCGTCCGAGGCGTGGTGGCCCGAGGCCGGCGTGCCCGACGACCTCGGCCCGCCGCCGTACAAGAAGCCGCACGACCTCAAGAAGGCGTGGAAGGTCGCCGTGCTCACCGCCGTCATCAAGCACATGTCGCCCGACGTCGACAAGGTCCGCCGCCTCGTGCGGCAGTCCAAGTGCCTGCAGGACAAGATGACCGCCAGGGAGATCGTCACATGGCTCGCCGTGCTCAAGGCGGAGGAGGAGCTCAGCCACAAGCTGCATCCCGGCGCCTGCCTCCCCCCGCGGCCCTCCGCCGGCACGCTGTCGTTCGACGCCAGCTCCGACGAGTACGACGTCGACTTCTTCGGCGAGGAGGCCGCGAACCAGATCAAGGCGCGCTCCGAGGCAGCCGCGTTCGTCGACCTTACCATGGACGCTTCCTCGAGCAACGAGTTCATGATCATGCCGGCGCCGCTGATGAAGGAAGAAACCACCGACGCCGACTTCACCCACGCCCAGAAGCGGAGCGCCGCCGACGCCGAGCCGGAGCTGATGCTGAACGGGAGCGCCCGCGTCTACACCTGCGATAACGTGCAGTGCCCGCACGCCGGCCACGCGCTCGGGTTCCTCGACCGCAACGCGCGCAGCGCCCACCAGTACACCTGCAGGTACAACAACCCAGCCGTCGCCGCCGCCCAGAGCAAGCCGCCGCCGTCCTTCTTCCCGGCGGCGCCCTACAGCCCGCAGAGCCAGGCGCTCGGCGGGTTCGACTTCGGCCTGCCCGTGGCCGACCAGAGATGCCTCGCCGGGCTGATGAGCATGTACGAGACCGGCGTGGCCGCGCACAGAGGCGCAGGCGCCGTCAACGACGCCGCCGCTCCCAGCATGCAGATCGGCGGCGGCAGCCTTCTGGCGCCACGCTCGCTTGCTGGCACGAACAACCTTATGCAGCAGCAGCAGCAGCAGAGCGCGGCGTTCTTCATCGGCGACGACGCGCCGTTCGGCATGGGGGCGCCGGAGCTGGGCAGGTTCGGGCCGGGCTTCGACCTGTCAACGGCGGACTACGCCGGCGCCATGCAGCAGCCGCAGCCGCAGAAGCACGTCGGACCCAACTGGTTCTACTGAACAACCAAGGAGGAACCACCTCCACCGATGATTAGCATGTAGCTCTAGGCCATTAGAATTCATAAGGCTTCCATTCTCGATCAGTCCATGGCGTCTTGCAACCTGTAAGGATCGGTCAAATCCAGGCCATGTTGAGAACTGGAATTTTTTCACGAATCACACCGAAATTGAAGTTCTTCTTTCTTTTCCTCAAAATTCTTTGAATCCCTACGTTCACCCACCAGTTCATTAGCTGGTCGTCGATCGAGAAGTTCGGAACCAAAACACCGACGAACTTTTCCGTTCTTCTCCTCGCTCGTGAAAGGCGCCTTTTGCTGATCTAGAAGAGCAAAGCGTGGCCTTTCATGGCCGCCATGGGGTAGCTTTATTACCTACACCGCCTCTCCCTTTCTGCTCCGCTGTTCATTGATGGCGTGCGCGTTGGTGGCGATCCATCATCCGTCGTCTCGCTCGCTCGGCGAACCCCTCACATGCTCGCCAGGGGCGCCATGACAGCGACTGGTCACCTGACGCGGAGGCCAGCGCCGGGAGACGGGGCGCCCGCACCGCACACGGCGACACGCTGTTGAAGATGCTGCTGACCTTGACGGGATCAACACGGCGAAGGATGGTTTCTGAGCAGCAATTCGCGGGGATTTCAGTTGAATCCCGCTAAGTTTTTTGCAGAAACCTGAGGATTTTACCGGGATTCAGTTAGACCGTTGGATCTGAGTTCGTACAGAGAAACATAAACGGACAGTGTCAGATTCAGGGACCATCATGTAAGTGAAGATGCCTCTGTAGGCATTTGATGAGTGGTTTCTAAGCTAATTGGCTAAGCAGACTTAGGGCACCAAATCTGGGCCCTGTCGGCTCCAAATCATTCTCGAGATCTACCTAATCCGCCCCTTAAAATAAAGCACCCTTGCTGATTAGCACTCCTGTGCGTCCAGTTGGTTTCTGATGAAACACATGCCACCAGTTGTTTAATTACTATATAGTACTACTACCAGTAGACTAGATAAATCAGTAGGCACGCCTGTTTGAAGATTCCCGCGACGTGCAAAAGGGAGGAACTAACAAACTAACTGGCACCGCGTTTGAACTTCTTCTCTGAAGAACAATTCAGTTGGTCAAGATATTCTGCTTCTGCTCGTCCACGGTCCTTGTTAATCGGCTAGTGGGTAGTGGGAGGAGGAACTTAATTAGGTGGGATCGTCACTCTTGTGAAAGTGTAACAAAGCGAAAAATGTTGCTTCAAACATAAGAGCATATGCCTGCCTTGGTTTACCAGTCTGAAACCTTTGACCGTGATATGCAGAGTTCAGGCCCTCCATATGAATCCACAGCAACCGTGAGATTTGTCTGTTCATCAGCAAGCGTGAGATTTTCTGTAGATATGTACTACTCCCTCCGTCCCATAATATAAGAACGTTTTTACACTAGTGTAGTGTTAAAAACGTTTTTAATCGTGCAGAGGGAGTAGTACGTACTAACCGTGCAGATTGTTTGCCGAATTTGTGCTTCGTCGCTGGATACGGCTGCTGACCTCCATCCAAAACGACCATGTGGCTTTTATGGGCCCAGAGTCTGTACTACCAGTACTACGTCGAGAGAAGCAGTGTATCCATCAGCACTCTGATGAAGTCCCCGGCTGGACCTGGACCCCGACAGACAGACTGAATAAATTCGCCGCAACGTGGGCGAGGACGATGCCGCGTCAGAGACCAGCGGCGGGCTGCCGGCCGGCTCCACGAACGAAAGCGACGGCGCCCGGTCGTCGACGCGGCAGGCGCGGAGGTCGCCGCGGTACTGCGGTGCGGTGGCCCATCAAGCTACACTGAACCTGTGAATCACACGTCGCCTGCCTGCCATTGGCGAGGAGGCTGGTGATCATCGACCCCATCGGCATCGCTTCACAGTGTACTCAAGCTGACGGACGGATTGATTCTCGTGCTGTTCCTATCTCGAACATGCCACGGCACTGTCCAAGCGGCGGCCTGCGACGTGATCATGAGATGCGCCTACACAAATGGAGAGACAGGCTACGCGACATCCTGGTTCTGTTCTGCGTGATAAGATGAGAACCTATTTTCGCATCTCGTGGTAGAATGAAAACTGCGGTGACAATAATCGGTGCCCAGTCGAAAGGATACACTCGCCAGCCAAGCCATTGAACCCACCACCATGAGCGATCTCTCGCTGAGCGTGGTCTGGTGGTTACAACTCTTTTTTTTTTTTTTTTGGAAATGCTGGAATCTCTTATATTATGGGACGGAAGGAGTACAACCCAGGGGCCCGCTTGGAATCAGTGGAAGACTTTTACATCCAAATTTAGTTTACACATGTATAATACTCCGGCCTAAAAAAACAATGCTTAGAGTTGTGTATTGTTTTATGGGGGTATTCAGGGTCCAAACGATAATCCAAGCGGAGCGTGAGCGATCGAAGAGCTGCTTGAACATTTTCAGACACCGGATCAAATTCACTGAACCACATAGTGGAATTTAAGAAATACAAAACATATTTTGCAATTTTCTATACGACAACGGAGACTTGAGTTCTCAAATTTGATTTACATGCTCCTCCTCCTCGACACCTTTGTATCTTGTCGTTTTCTTTGTTGCCTTGTGTGGTGTGGTGTGATGTTGTATCGTTAGTTGTGATCTGGTAAGCTTGGTCGGTTGATGACTATGTTAATTGATGAAAGTTAGACTCGTCTCGAGCCTTTTTTTTTCTAAAAACAATTGATTTACAAACAATATATTCCATTTTCCAGAGCCTATACGATCAAGGGTCACACATAAGCCTGGTTGCATGGTCACGGGGGTGAATCCAGCGGTCTTATGAAAAACAAGGGTAAAGATTTAATTGTTTTGTATAGTAAGTGTAAGTGTCTCAGCTTTGTACTAAGTTTGATCAGAGTTGTATTACAGTTGAGACATTTATTTTGGGACGGAGGGAGTAGTTCTATAAGGAAAAAAGATCCAACCATCTCTCACAGTTGCATCGGAACTACGCAGTATGGCTAACATGAGTCGGCTAAATGTCCTCCCATCACTCCGTGTTGTGATCCTTCTTATGAAATTCAACAAATGAGCAGCTTTCACTATGTGCAATTCCCGCCGCTGCTCAAGTCTAATTTCCAAAAAGAAATTGAGGGGAGCGTGCGCTGCTAGCCTGCTACTGATTCGTGGATGGGCCCTTTACAAAAAAGAACTCGCTCGAATGGGCCAGTCCGACGTCAATACAGGCCGGGGGCCCGGGACGACCGGCCGTCCTGCCACTCAGGGCCGGGCCTGGCTGCCGCCGACGACCCCTGTTCCTCCTCCGGTCCTCACTCGAGCACACTCCGCCGCCGCCGCCTCCCCGAGGTTCTCCGGGCTCGACGCCGCCCCTCCCGCTCTCTCGACAGCCCCACCTCGTCTTCCCCGGCTTCGGATTCCGTCCCGTCGCCGCGCTGTTGCCGAGCGTATTCGATCCGAGCTCGAGCTCAGCGCAGCTTCGCCCGAATTGCCCGGTCACTAGCTCCAACCCCAGCCTAGTCCCGCTGGATTTCGCGCCCGCCGCGGGCTCTCGCTGATGACCACCGCGCCGTCCGTCTCCCCCTCCCTCCCCACACTACACTCCGAGCGGGCCTCTCCGCTCCCCAGATCCTCGGCGAGGACCGGAGCCGGGGTCGCCTTCCCCGCTCGGCCGTACGGGCCGTTGCTTCGCCTGAGGACGCCTGTCATGTCTGCCGGCGGCGTCGGCGTGAACGGCCCTCCGGTGGCGCCTGAAGACTACACAGGTGGTTTCTGTGCCATTGATTTGATTTCTACTACGTTCATCTACTTTGTGTTGTTTCAGTTCCCCTACTAGCGTCTTCTTATTGCGTCCGAAATTTCCAGTCTCGCCTCGGAGAGGTCAAGAGGGTAAGAGCATCTCCGGCCGCGCCTCCGGAACGACCTTTTCAGGCGTTTTTTTTTCGTCGGCACCGAAAAAACGGCCCAGCCACGTTTCAGGAGCCCGTTTTCCGTCGGCTTGGGTCGAAATCAGCGTGGCGGACCGACCCGAACCCGTTCTTGGCCGGGTGGCTCTCGGGGTGTCGGGCGGCGTTTTGGCGGCGCTGGCGACCAGCGATCCGCCGAGGCAGACGGCGCAATTAATTTTGTCGCCTCGGTTCCTCGCGAGGAATCAATGCGAAGGCTGCCGCGTTGCTGCGCCGGTCGGCCTCCATTGATGCCTCACGGCGGCCTTGATGAAAACGCCGCCGACGCAGCTGGCTTCGCATCATGCGCCACGCGTCTACCGCATGCCGCCCACCACCGCGCCCGCTTCGGCTATAAAGGCTCACCTCACGGTGAGCACCACACCTCTCTCCCTCCGCTGAAAAGCCTTCTTCCCGCCGAGGAGCTCTTCTTCCCCACTACCTTCCACCACCGACGCTTGTTTAAATGGCCGAGATACTTAGGCGATGGCGTAGCGAACGGCTTCGCCGCCGACACCGTAGGGAGCCGGAGGCGTGTTTTCCAGATCGGTAAGGCCGAGTACGCGCGCTTCGACATGCGCGTGGCCGGGGCGTGAGGCCGAGCGCCGGCGTCAAAGCCGCTTGCCTCGGTGAGCCGACGGCAGCGAAGATCGCTTCGCGATCCGCCGGGACGCCGACGGAGGAGCATGAACGAGCGAGACGCCCGACAAATAAACGCCGGATTTATGTATTGAAGGCCGCCACAGGAGCAGATCGCCTCCGGCTAACGGCGCGTTGCTGCATGTCGCCATAACTCCGGCGGACGGCGCGAGCAGTGGGGCATCCCTCACAGACGCTCGACGCCGCCCTCGACCACATCGAGGCAAGCAATGCCGGCGGGTGGAAATGCCGTCGCGCTTCTCCTTCTCTTGCCGCGCGGTAGTTCTCGGATACCGCGGCGAATGCGTACTGGGTCGCCTCCTCGCCGGGCTCGGCTCGCCGACCATCCGGCCCGTCAAGCCCGAGCCGGAGGAGACACCGCTGGCAGCGGGCGCCTCGTTAACGAAGCTGCCGCCGCGACGGCTCCGACGAGGCGCGCCCTTCGCCTTGTCCGGCCGAAGCCCGAGCTGGACACGCCCATCGTGAAGCCGGAGCACATCGGCATGGTGGCACCCGACAACGAGTCCGCCCTCAAATGGGCGAGGAGGACTACGTCCGCGAAAGGCGCGCGCCGCCGGGCTTACACAGAGACCAGTTCGCAGCCGCCGAGGCCGTCGCCGCCAGGTGAGAGGTCGGCGTTATCGTCATCGGCAATGACGAGGTCGAGGTCGGGCCATTACGCGTCATTGTCGGCGAATCGGCGAGAGTGCAGCGAGGACGCTGCGGCGAGGGCGCTGACGACGGCGACGACGACGGCGACGGCGACTACACCGCTTCTGAGCTTCTCGGCATGTAGAAGGCGGCGGCGACGGTGGTGGCAGTAGCTAGGCGTTTTAAGTTCGTTTTTAAGTTAGTTTTCACGTATGTTTTACGTTTTTGTACAAATTTGGACGAAAATGGCCGTGTTCATGCAAAAGTCGCCGAGTTTGAAAAAAAAAACAAGACGAACTTCACCGAACCCGCGGCGACCGTGGGCGTGTGACTGGGAGCGAACCGAACACAGGGACCGAACTAGCGCCGGCTCGTCCCCAGGCCGCTATTTTTCAGCACCCTGGGGAGCCGAACGGCTGGAGATGCTCTAACAAAGGAGACAAATGTGCATGTCAAGGTCAGCCTTGACGGCACCGGCGTTGCCGACCGCAGCACAGGGATACCGTTCTTGGATCACATGCTTGATGTGAGTATGGTTTACTCCTTTTGTCTGTATAGCTGTGGGTTGAGGTTTTCTTTATTGAGGGAATATGCTTGTGGTAGCGCAGGTATTCTGTTTTCTGACTTTTGGTTTGTTTGAAGCAAGAATGTGAAATCTCTCGCATCTAGCCGAGGAAGAATAGTAACTTCTTCGTGCAAGGAAGGGCAAAATGGAGCTTCGTAATCATAAAATCTCTTAACTCAACTCCAGGAGATCAACGAACAAATACATAAAAACGTTAAGTAATGTTCTGAATTTCATATGGGAAAAGCCTTATATGTATAGGATACAGTAAATTTAGATGTTAAGAGTATCTCCAACAATTCCCCCCTTTACCGTAAAAAGTTCTGGTTTACGGGGAGTTGGGCCAAAAAAGTGCTCCAACAGTCCCGTAAACTAGGGCTGAAAAAGGAGTGAATACGGTCGGGTAGTTAAACTGTGGTCATGACCATATTTTTCTCAGATTCGGAGACAGCATGGATAGTGCCCGAATACGGATACGGAGCGAATATGGTTCATTCACGGACATTTTGTGGGGTGTATGTTGTGTTGAAACTTGAAACTGGTGGTGGGATAACTTTTGATAATAATATGGTACATATGTAACATATCTTTACTAATTCATAATTTCATTCTTTGCCTGCGAAGCGGCTACAAAAATAAATTATTCATGATTTCATACGTGCCTCACCTTGCAGTTGTTAATTTTTTTCCCAACGACTGATAAATAAGCCACAACTAAATTAATTTTATCCGTGAAGAACATCAACTCATCAAGGTGCCTATGACGGATGTGATTCACAAACGAGCTAGTGCGCCTCAAGATGATCATATATAAACTCAAGTTATATGAGGAATTCAAACCTGTTTCAACTCGCTTTTCTGCAACAATGGATATGGGACTTCAGGTCAAAACTTAGGTTATATGTGCAGCCATATATTATATCTTGTTGCTCAAGATGGCTTGAAAGTGGTTGCATCTTTAGTCCGTAACATCATGCCTATCTCAATTGTGAAGAACTCGCCATTACAATACGAGGAGTTTACTAAATGTGCAAATGAGAAACTTGAATGTTAAAAATGGTCTATCTCTACATTGTCAAACAGGGTTGAACTCCACATACTTAATGTTGAAGAATGCAATATACTATAGAAAGTCGAGAGCACCTCAACTCGAGGCCCGCCGGCATGCATGGCGGTCAGCGTGGACCAGCTGGACGAGGCCAGAACGCGGCAAGGCGTTGGTGGAGAGGTTGAGCAGCGACGGCGAGAGGTCAGTCAGGGCCTCGCCGGAGAAGGCCCGAGGCGACGCTGGTGAGCTCCTAGAGCCTGACGCATGGCAAAGGCCAGTTTTGCAGCTCGCCGCGGTACTGCACTGCAGTGCGGTGGTCCATCGGCTCCACTGAATCCGTGAATCACACATCGCCTGCCTGCCATTGGCGTCGAGGCTGATCATCGATTCCATCGGCGTTGCTTCATAGTGCACTCACTCTTCACACTATTCTAGGACCGACCGACCGACAGACCGATTGATTCTTGTGTTGTTCCTACCTCAACATGCCATTGTACTGTCGAGGCGGCGGCGTGCCGTGGCCTGTGAATGAATGTTGAATACAACGGGATGCGTCAGTGAAGGCACGACGGCCCGGTGGGTCTCGAACCTTGCCGGGGGAGGGCTCTGTTTTAAGTTATTTCTTCGCGTTTTGTTAAGGTTTGTGTCCTGTTCAGTAAGACGAGACAGCAGCGGCTCCCTGAAGATGGAGATCAACTGGAACACTGGGGTCTCACGACATCGCTAGGACACTCCCGAGACCTCCCGAAACACTTCCGGAAACATCAGAACACTTCCTATGCCTAATTTCTCATTATCTTTTATCTCTTAGTTCTCCTACAAACCATTAGTAGTTAAGCGTGTGATCCTACATGTTCGAAAAATATGTGTACATGAACCAGAATGCCTTCTGGTCAATAATTAACAGTAGGATCTGGATACCATTGATAATTCTCACATATACACGAAGATCTTTATCGACCGAAGCTTTTATTTTCGCATACAGTTCCCTTTACTTCACGACATGCTACAAAACCCGGGGCGAGACTTTTATCGGTATCCTTGTGAAGAAACTCTTTGATCACTATACCATTATCTATGTTACCGGTTTTGTCTCTTTTCTCGATTTTGTAACTGGTATCCCCGTGATCCCCCACAATAACAAATAACTGCAGCAACCCGTAGAATAACCAAAACCCTTAAGAGTCAGCTTGATCCCCAAAGCGCAGCTGTCCACTCCCAAAACACATTTAACCAGCGAACAATGGCTGAAAGTTGGTCTATATCTTCCTCACCATCACAAAATCTACATTTCTCCCTGCCTACACAACCCCCCTAAGTAGATTACCTTTAGTCAGTATGCCATTCTGAAACATTAACCACAAGGACACTTCAATACGTGAAGGTAATTTTCAGGAACAGAAGTTTTCTAGAAGGACATTTCCCTTGTAAGGCTTTCAGCATTAGATACATGGACTTGATTGAAAACTGGCCCGAAGTAGAAAGCGTCCACACACAACTGTCCCTCTCCTCATTTAACTTGATGTACATATCTACAAGTATCTTGCAACTGTTGCCACAAATATGCTGGCGATTTAGGAGAACCAGGGTTGAGGGGGGAAGCAGAGGGCGTGTTTGGTTGCAGTTTGCAACAGTAGTTGCATTGCATGTCCATCTCTAGTCAGCCTGGTTGCTGAAAAACAGCCTCATATGCAGCAGATACAACCTGTTTGGTTGCCTGCGTCGCATTGAGAGGCACTTACCCCCCTGCTGTTTGGTTGCCCGCATTTGTGCTTAGGGTGTGAGCAGATGCAAACTTCAGCTGTTTGGTTGCAAACAGCGTTTGTGTTCTGCTCACTCCATTCAAATGTGATGGTCTTACCACCACACATGATCAGCACAACAACAACATCACAACAACAAGATCAAACAAAGCAAGCAATGTAATGACAAAGAAACTTAACACAACAAACTACTTAACTAGATAGCATAAGTCTAGATTAAGAGCAGGGCATCCTCCTTCCTCACACGCCTGTGGTCTTGCTCTGGCCAAAATATGAACAAGTTCAGCACAAGTCTCGCCACACACCCTAAAAATTCTCCACTAACACCTGACTTAACTTAACTACATAGCCTTCTCGATGCCACCAAGGCGGTTGTTACTGCCGTGAACGATACACGCACATCACCGACGAGTCGTGGTTGTAGATCTGAACCTTCAGTCCGAGTCCGGAGATGCGCACAACGACGAGGTCGCCGGGGACGATGCGGTGGTGGCGGCAGAAGTAGTTCCACCCCCGGCCAAGCACCATGTGGCCCTCGAAGTTCTGGACCTGCACCCAGAACACGCACCACTTGTTGGCTGAGAGCCTGACCACGCACGGGAGTCACTTGATGACCAGCCAGATGTTCATCACCTCCACGAACTTGGGAGGGACGACGAGCATGGCGAGGTTCTCGTTGTCCTTGATCTGCTGGTAGAATCTCATCGGCTCCTGGCTCCCTCCTCGTGGCCCCGCCGGAGATCGTCCCCTTGAACGAGGCACACTCATGAAGGCGATCCTGCCAGCACGTCCACCGATCTGAGCCACACTGTTGCCGTGGGGATGAAATCCTCGTCGCGCTCAACTCCGGCCACGACCTGATCTCCTCCACCCGCCACATCCCAGTCAGTCTTCAGTATCTTGTCAGGCAACATGACAAGTATTAGTATCAAACAAAGCAAGCAAGCAAACAAGCAAGCAAATGCCATTGATCAGTGGCACTGATCAGTGGACTTGCCCAATAGGAAGTGCCACTGATCAGTGCCACTGATGAGTGATGAATGCTAGAATGCCCAGCGGCAAGTGCCATCGATGGTGGCATTTGCCCTAACGACAAGTGCCATGGCATGTGCTCATGGCCAAATGGCAATGATCGGTGGCACTTGGTGTTGGGCAAGAGCACTAATCTACTTGTCAGGTGTAAATGGCAGCGATCAATGACATTGATCAGTGACTTGCCCAATAGCAAGTGCCATTGATAAGTGCCATTTTGCCCAACGGCAAGTGCCATTGATAAGTGGCATTTGCCTGGGGGCAAATGCCACTTATCAATGACACTTGTTGTTGGCAGTCAACGATCGATGGCATCTTCTTTCTGCAACTGGCACTGATCACTTCACTATCCTAAACAAGGAAACATCTAAAAATAGCAACAACAAGTGCCAATAGCACCCATGTGCATCCATACAGATTTGGGACCATCCTAAAATGGTCCTACTACATGCACGTATAACATCCACTCATGGCACAAACCCTAGCTTCAACATGCAACATGAAACAAGGACAAGATCCTAACATGAACATGCCATCAGTCAACATGATTCTAGCATTCATCACTCAACATGAACATGCACTACGGGAAACAGTTAATTTGCCGTCAGGAGGCGTCTTTGCCGTCGACTTTTAAATCAGGCGGGGCGGCAAAGAAAGGGTTTGCCGTCATCGCCAGACGGCAAAAGAAAAAGCAGCGGTAAAATAGACTTTGCCGTCTGCAAAAAAAAAAAACAGACGGCAAATCGGTCACTTTGCCGTTTGCAAATCAAAACACAGACAACAGATATCTTTACCGTCTGCATTTTTTTGTTACAGACGGCAAAGATCATGTTTTGCCATCTATAATATAAAACACAGACGGTAAAGATATTACTGAGACCAAGAAATATGCTCTTTTGCGTCAGAATAGAAAACACAGACGACAAAGAAGAAACACACCTCGCGGATCGATCTCCTGGATCGATGAGGTGGCACAATCCTTACCACTCGCTGTGTCCCATATCTCTCGCACGCCCCCACGTCCTCTCTCTCTCCCCACGTTCTCTTTCTCTGTCCACCCACCAACGCAACCGGACGGCCCCACCCACCTCGCCCGTCCTCTCACCCACGACAGCCACAAATCCCACCGAGTGGCCCGCGCCCGTGCTCCCCACGAGAGGCCCCCGCCCGTGCTCCCTCCGGCCGGCGCATCACCGTCGCGCGCCTCTGGCGCGGTCTGCTGCCTCTCGTGCACCCCCTCCTGCACGCATGCCTCTGCGCCGCCCAAGCTCTCACCTCCTCCCCCGACTCTCCTCGTCGGTGGGCCAGGCCGGGCACCACGCGCCAGGCCAGGTGACCCGATCTGGCGGTCAGCCGCCGCCAGAGACGGGCGGCTCCTCGCCGAACTACTCTGCGACTGCCGCTCGCCAGAGCCCACTGCGCTCAAGACTCCCCACCCTCTTTCTTTCCGTCCCTCACGGACCGAGCCACGACCATCCTCACTGGACCCCGCCAGCCCTCGCCGGACCGGACCACGGCCATCCTCACTGAGACCCCGGCCAGCCGCCGGACCACACAGCCGTCGCTCACTCACCGGACCCCATGGCCGTCCCTGCGCTGAACCTCACCGGAGACGGACCCGCCGTGGCCGCCCTCGCCAGACCTCGCCCGCGGAGACTCCCCAGCCTCCTCCTTCGCTAAGCGCGGAGCTCCTCGTGATGGCGAAGTTGCCGGAGTTGGCAACTCCGGTGACCACTGAAGCAGCAGCCACCCTGTGAACGATTTGACTAACGTATTTTTTTTAAATAAAATACAATCTTCGCCGTCTGTATTTTGGTCCGGATGACAGCAAAGAAAACGTTTTGCCTGACGGCAAAGAGTGCATACTTTGCCATCTGTTATTTTTGCGGAAGACGGCAAATCTGTAGTTGGTTGTCGGCAAATTCTTTGCCGTCAGCCCGATGAAAAGCTGACGGCAAAGCAGCCTTTGCTGCGACCATCTTTGCCGTCTATGTTTGCCGTCAGCCAGCTGACGGCAAACTCTTTGCCGTCTGTATTTTGCTCTTTGCCGTCTGACTCGCCAGACGGCAAATTAACTGTTTCCCGTAGTGATGATTCTAGCATGAACACAACTACTAGCATGTAGCACAAATCTAGCATATAGTAGGACTCGGACTAGCATGATTCTAGGATTCTAGCATGAACATGAATCTAGCATGTAACATGACTACTAGCATTCTAGCATGAACACAAGCATTAGCACACGACCGCATAAAAACAAGAACAGATCAGTCTGATTGGGATCGCATCCAATCGAATCTGCTAGAATCCTATCAATCCTAGCACATGCCTAAGAAATTAACCGCAAATCTACATCTATGAGCAAGATTTGAGGGGATTTGACTTCGTGAGCACGCAATGATTAACGTGAGGTCAGGGTGAAAACCGGGAACGATAAGAGGTGGCGGAGGCGAGGACGAGCCGGCGGCAGCCTGCTGACATCGGCCCGTCTTTGAACGCCACGCCGAGGTCGAGAAGGACGGGCCACGACCGGAGAAAAACCCTTGACGGGTCGAAAACCCCGAGCCCAATGGTGTCCCAAGAAGGCGGCTCCGTCGGCTGGCCACAGCCTGTGACCACGAGGTCCGGAATCGTGATGGAGCAGAGCCGCCTACAGATGGCCGGCCGGAGGCCGTGTAGCAGATGGGGACGGCTACCAGCGCCGACGCTGTGTCAGCGCCGAGTTCTGAGCCCGGCCACCACGCCTCTGAATCTTTGGCGATCTGTTGGTCAACCGGGTCGAAGGGCGGCGGTGGGCGTGGCGAGCCATCGGAGCAGAAGGAGAGGAGGGCGGTGAGAGAGAGGAGCGGTGGGAGCAGTACGCTGGCGGTGCGAGAGAGGCGGTAATGACGTCAGCCCGCCTCTCCGTCTCCCACGCCCGGCGTAACTGCTGGCCGCTACGGCCGTTTTTGCACGGGCCAGCGGGCTGCTTTGAGGTTCGTGGGGCCTCAAACCGCGATGCGCCAGCCTAACTAAATGCAGACCAGACATCCCGTGATGTGCGGGCGCTTGGCTGTGACGCGGACAACCAAACACGCCCAGAATGGACCGGCCCCGGGACAAAGAAATACTCCAAGATTGCCGTACGTATAGGCAGTCCTTTGCTTTTTTTCACATGTTAATTTCCAAGCCATGATCACCATTATCTGGCCCTACCCACATGTTGCAGTCCTGCAACAACTGTTGGGGAGGCCCGTCTTCAGGGAGGCAGGCCACACATTCACTTATCCAGATCGACCTCGCTGCCATTACCAGGCTGGTTTTCCAAGACACGTACCATTTCGCCGCGTGGATATCCCTTTTTAGGTGTCGGCAGGTCGTCCAGGTCAGCCGCCTCCACGGATGCACACTGGCAAAACTCACAAAAATTAACAGCGACGACTGCCCTTTCCCGCTTCCTAGTGGATCACTGCCTCTTCAAACTCAAATCTCAACCACATCTGCTCAGACTTTGGAGTGAGACAGCTGGAATTAATATGCAGAATAATCGAGTAAATGATCCACAGGATCAGACTCCAGAAAGTGAGAAAAAGACCGCGCAAGTGTGCAGCTAAGTTTATGGCCGTGGTTTAGTTAAGAACAAGGGCAGGTCAACTGGCACCAGCAACTTGCAGGTCAGGGGTGTGTATCACACCATTGCGCGCCTGTCGCCCATGTCTCCGGTACGTAGCAACAGCAATGGATAATTTCATCGCAAAAAAAAAACAGCAATGGATAATTAAGCCAAAGTAATCTTACGTATGGCTGCACTGCAGTGCAGTTCCTTAATACTTTTTTCGTCTCTGTTGTCTTAGATTTATCTGAATACGGATGTATCTAACATAATACATCCGTATTCAGATAAATCTAAAACATGCACTGACGGAAAATACTTATCAATCAATGCATAATTTGAGGTGACATACTACCTTTCCTTCAGTTTCTGCCAAGGTCAGTGCAGGCATGAACTCACGAGATGATCACAAGCGCTTGCTGTTACCGAGACGATCTTGCTCCCTTCTGGTCAGGCAGTATCTCTCTGGATTTTTTTTGAATTTTATATCTCTCTGGATTTTGTCGACGAATCTTAGGTAGATCGGTTGTCTCCCTGTTAGTCGCGTTCGGTTCAGTTCACTGGACGGGGATGGCACTGAGCCATCTGTCCAGGTTCAGATAACTTCTTTTTGGCTTTGGAAAAAAAGAAGTTCAGATGACTTCTGGCCATGGATGGCAATCGCTTGCTTTTTTTTTTTTTTGAGAGAAAGGCAATCGCTTGCTTTCCCTGAAATGAAGATAACCTCTAAAAGTTCAGGCTTGTGAGAGGGCCCCCGCAAAAAAGAAGGAGAGTTACGATGGGTCGCCAATGGGCCGCTTCTGCACCAAAAAAAAATAGAGGACGCAGTTCGGGTCAAACTGATTGGCCCCCTCGTGTGGGCCTAAAAGCCTTTCTCGTTCTCTCCTCTCGGCCCCTTCGTTTTTTTTTCCTTTCGATTAATGTAGGCGCGTTCACTTTCCCCAGTCGCTTTTCCCTCAAAAAAAAAAAACTTTCCCCAGTCGCTCAGCTCGTTGACCCATCCAGATGAGCCATCGCCTCGCCGCCGCTAGCTCCTCTCCGCCTCAGGATCACCACCCACCCTCTTCCCGCTAAAAAGTCCAAGCAAATGGTCTTCCCTCCCCTGTCCCGCGCCGTGGGTCCCGCCACGCAGCACAGCGCGGCGCAGATCGTCGGCACTGGCGCCGGCGGCGATCCGTAAAATACTCCGTGGTCTTTTACTAGTAGCCTAGGGTTAACCTGGAGCTTACTCAGCAGGCCACCAACCCCAACATCCTCTCGCCTCGCCTCGCCGTCTCCGATCCCCATTACCCAGGCCAGGCGTCCTAGCCACTCACTGCAACCCTGCAAACCATGGAGAAGCCGTCGCCCGAAGCCACCGCCGACGGGAAGCAGGCGTCGCACAGGTACCATCTCGCCCCCTTACTGAACAGTCATCTGGTTGGTGCTACAGAGAGATCGCTGCTTGATCTTGTTAATTTCTGATTGCATCCTGAGTTGAGTTGACCTGCGTCTGCGTAGACTAGAATACACTCTGCTCAAAGACTAATTGTTTTCTCAATTAGTTGGCGCTCTGCTGCACCCTTGGTCGCTAGTAACATTTTGCCTGCTTTTCATCAGGCTTGCGGTGGTCACTGGTGGAAACAAAGGAGTCGGCCTGGAGGTGTGCCGGCAGCTTGCGGCCCAAGGTGTGACTGTCATTCTCACGGCGAGGGACGAGAAGAGAGGGAAGGATGCCGTCGAGTCCATTCGCCGCGAATCCAACCTCTCCAACGTGGTCTTCCACCAGCTCGACGTCCGGGATGACAGCAGCGTCGCCGCTCTAGCGCGACACATCGAGAGCAGATACGTAAAGCTTGACATCTTGGTAAATTCAAGGCCGATGGCACCATCACTTATGCATCTTTTTTAGGAACATATTATGTGAATGAGGATTGGTTGGGTAATACCTACATACAGGTCAACAATGCAGCGGTTGTAGGAGTTGCAGCAGACGAGGATGGCCTCAAAGCTCTGAACCTTGATGCAGAGACATGGGTACTGATTTTCTCTGAATCTTTTCTTTTTGAAAAAAATAGCTGATCACGCTTGCCACGCGATAATTTTCTTTTGATCTGAACCTTTTGCAACTTAGCATATTTTCATGTCATCTATAGAACTACTATTTCATCTGCAACATGGATACTTGGCACCAACAATGTTCAGTGTTCAATTTGAACATCTTTTATGATTCAGACATCTGGCAGAGCAGCCACTCTGCTCAAAGACGTGTTCCAGAATACCTATGAGGTGGCACGGGACTGTCTCGACACCAATTACTATGGATGCAAACGGGTAACAGCAGCCCTCCTTCCTCTACTGAAACTATCCACGTCGGGAGCAAGGATCGTCAACGCCTCCTCCCTTGCTTCGGAGCTGAAGGTACGCTATCAGTTGAAATTCTTTCTGACCGATCCACAGTCAGTGAGTTAATCTGATGTGCTCAACTTTGGTGCCTGCCAGAGAATGCCGAACGAGGAGCTACGGAAGGACCTGAGCAACATCGACATCTGGGACGAGGCACGGATTGAGGCGGTGCTCAACACCTTCATGGATGACCTGAGGAATGGACGGCTGGAGGAGGCAGGGTGGCCGGCGATGCTGCCGGCGTACAGCGTGTCGAAGATGGTGATCAACCTCTACACGAGGATCCTGGCGAGGCGGCACCCGGAGATGCGCGTCAACTGCGTGCGCCCCGGCTTCGTCAGGACCGACATCAACTGGAACCTGGGGACCCTGACGCCGGAGCAGGGCGCGAGGGGGCCGGTCATGCTGGCCCTGCTCCCTCAGGACGGGCCGACCGGGTGCTACTTCGATCAGACGGAGATGGTGAATGTGTGGTAGTGGTTGTTCACTGGATTGTCCTGAGCTACGTTATGGTAAGTTCATCTTCCTCCGTCATGCCTGAGACCATTGGCCAGACCAAGTTTCTGTTCGTGCATTTTAGACATGAATACAGAATTTAGGACCAGCTATGGTCCTACATAGTACTCCCTCCGTCTCATAATATAAGCGCGTTTTTGAAAAGAGGAGCTGATTGAATCTTAAATAATTCACAATAACAGAGTCTATTAGAAGGTAATCAGTTTGAATCCCAAAACATAAACAGTGTGTTCCTTTATTATGATGGCACTACGACAGTTGCTGAGCCACACACAGCAGCTGCACAATATTTGTGTTAAGATAGCAAGTAGTCGTAGAGAGTACTATGCCACTCAATCACTAGTTAACGAAACATATCAAATGTTTATCATGTCACACCAAGAGAAGGCACTGAGAATAGCAATTTCAATTGGTGATCAGTTTGACCTCACCTGATCTCATTTCTATCACTACATTTATGACACGATATCACAATATCAATACTACCTATATAATCTTAAATTTGAGCCATTCATTTCCCTCATATATTGCGAGATATATGATTCATGCAGGATATAGAAAAACAATCATTGTGCATTGATCATTGCGTATCAGCAAGCACGTATCTGGCCTCCCCGCTCATACTGCATTTATTTGGCACAAAATAGATCTCTTGTATTGTATGCTGCTGCATGCTAGATCTCCAAGTGATTAACTTCTGTACCATAAAAGTTGCAGCACATTGATCACTCGTATACTGTATAAATGAAGAACACCGGGTGGTGGCCGGACAGAGACTCCATCGCCATCGCCTTCCTCGGTCGTGTAGGTTTGCCTAGCTTCAACAATGGCGTCCTTGACCAATCTCATCATACTACTACCACTTCTCTTCCTCGCCACCCTCTCTCCTACACCCTCACTGTGCTATATCAGTCCAGCTGCTGCAAGGGTACAGCAGGGTTCTACACGAACCTCTGCTTACCGCACTTACATCGTACTCGTCGACCCACCTCCCTCAAGTGCCGGCGAAGTCGGGCATCGTCGGTGGTATGAGACTTTCTTGCCGAGCTCTCACACCGGCGAATCTGGAGAGCCACGTCTCCTCCACACCTACACCGAGGTGTTCAGCGGCTTCACGGTGAGGCTCACTGATGCCGAGCTCGACGCGATGGCCAAGAAGCCAGGGTTCGTGCGCGCGTTCCCAGACCGGATGCTGCAGCTCATGACCACGCACACGCCGGAGTTCCTCGGGCTGAGGAGTGGCACCGGGTTTTGGAGCGGCACACGCTACGGGAAGGGAGTGATCGTCGGGATGCTTGACAGCGGAATCTATGCAGCTCACCCTTCGTTCGACGATCATGGCATCCCACCACCCCCGACAAAGTGGAAAGGCTCGTGCAGGGAGGTCAGGTGCAACAACAAGCTCATCGGTGCCAAATCATTCATTACCGGTGATGACCGCCCATTTGATTTTGTGGGGCACGGAACACACACCTCATCCACTGCCGCTGGGAACTTTGTTACCAATGCGTCATACCATGGCGTAGGCATGGGCACTGCTTCCGGAATTGCTCCAGGTGCCCACATCGCCATGTACAAAGTGTGCACTGGGATTGGCTGTGAAGAATCTGCCCTAGTGGCTGGCCTGGACGCGGCCATCAAGGATGGGGTGGACGTGCTCGCTGTCCCTCGGCAGTCCCACCAGTGTGAGCTTCGACAAGGATCCCATCGCCATCGGCGCTAGCGTTCAGCGCGATATCCAAGGGTATCATTGTGGTGTGCGCGGCTGGCAACCATGGTCCCACTCCACGGTCGGTCATCAACGACGCACCGTGGTTGCTCACGGTCGCTGCCGGCTCGGTGGATCGGAGGTTCGACGCTGGTGTTCATCTCGGCAATGGGTTGCGCTTAAATGGAGAAGCGCTTACCCAGGTGAAAATGCCAACCTCAAAGTCGTATCCTCTCCTCTACTCCGAGGAAAATCGTTTCTGCGAGAACGAGGATCACATTTCCATCACCGGGAAAATCGTGGTATGCCAAGCCATGACACCGATGCCTCAGTATTCAACCATTCGCAGCATAATGGATGCTGGAGCGGCCGGCGTGGTACTGTTCAATGATGAAGCCGATAGCTACTCCATTCTTCTTCAGGATTACTACTCGAGAGTGGTGCAGGTGGCCACAGCTGACGGCATTGCTATCACAGGTTATGCGAAGTCGGCAGCGAGCAAAGCCGTGGCCACTTTCACATACAACAACACAATGCTTGGTGTTCGTCCAAACCCGATCGTGGCCTCATTCTCTTCACGGGGTCCAAGCCCTATCTCCCCGGGCGTGCTCAAGCCGGACATTCTGGCTCCCGGGCTCAACATCCTCGCCGCATGGCTGCAAGAAAAAAAATCTGCATCGAGGCCTTTCAATATCATATCAGGTACATCCATGGCAACGCCACATGTCAGCGGTGTTGCGGCGCTCATCAAAAGCTTGCATCCCGACTGGTCACCGGCTGCCATCAAGTCGGCCATCCTGACAACGTCGGACACCTTCAATAACATTGGTGGCCCGATATTGAATGAGAGGCATGGTAAAGCCGGTGCGTACGATAGAGGCGCCGGCCATGTGAACCCGGCGAGAGCCGCCAATCCTGGTCTGGTGTATGATCTCGGCGTAACTGATTACGCGGGCTACATCTGCTGGCTCCTTGGCAACAAAGGCTTGGTGACGATCGTGCACAACTCGAGCTTGACCTGCGAGAAGCTACCCAAGGTCAAGGACGTCCAGCTAAACTATCCAACTATAACTGTGCCATTCACATCAACGCCGTTCATCGTGAACCGAACAGTGATGAATGTTGGGCCAGCGACATCGACATACAGGGTGAAGGTGGACACACCCAAGTCGATGACGGTGCGTGTTTCTCCGGAGAAGCTGGTGTTCTCCAAGGCCCGAGAGAAGAAGACATTTAGCGTGTCGGTGAGCAGCCACCACATGGATGAACAAGAATCAATGCAGGGAAGCCTGAGCTGGGTGTCCGAGAAACACGTGGTGAGAAGCCCGATCGTCGTCGCCTTTCGAGTCGGTGGTCCTACTCCCCTGAGATCACCATGAATGACGTTTGTGCTGTTAGGTTAGTGGATGTTTTCATCTGTCTCTGTTTAATCAGTTCAAATGTATCGTCTCTAAGGAGAATGCTTGCTTGAGAAACAAAGGAGTTGTTGCCATAATAAGAAAATAAAACCAGAGCCCAGTTATTGATATATCTTGTTGAAAGATTTCACATTCCTAATTCCCAAGTCTCTTGTCTCCCGATCAAGTATTCAGGCTTACCTCTAAGTAACACAATATTGGAGTAAATAACAGTATCAAGTATTCAGGTTTGATTGATAAACTCAGAGAAGAGATAGACTTCCGGCATGGAGAATCATGTTCCTTTTCCAAGGAGGTCGTCTCATCTTGGTTCAATCCGTGCTCTCCACAATCCCTATCTCTTCCACCTTACGTTGCTCGACCCACCGCCATGGGTGTTCATGGGTATCGATAAAAAGCGGTGTGATTTCATCTGGAAAGGGACGAAAGCAGTTCAAGGAGGACATTGTCTGGTCAGTTGGAAACACGTTTGTCGTCCGACAGGAGAGATTCTTGGAAGTGGTTTTGGGAGCCTGAAGGGCGTTTTCTCAGCAAAAATCAGTTTACAAGTCCTTTTTCAGGTGCAATGTGTTTACTCCCTAATATCAACTGGTGGCCCTCAGCAGCTATGGAGGGGTAGAGGCTGAACTCAACTGGTGGCCCTCAGCTATGGAGTGGTTTTGGGAGCATTTAGGTATTCAGTGTTTGTGCCTGGTATTTTAGAGAAATCTGATTTGCAGATTGGTCCACTGGAACAACAAGTCCAGCCGTTCCTTCCATGCACCCATTCTGTCATCTTCTTCCATTTCTTCATGCAGCTCCTACTAATATTTGTTCAAGAGTTTTCTGATAGAACTCAGGTTTTGAGCGTAAAAGAAAATGACCCATTCAACCTCACCTAATTTCATGACTTTGATATTGTCATTTACTCCAATATTTTTTCTTCAGGATTCTGTTGGTAGTACTCATTTATGAGATTATAACACATCATAGGTGGGGATACAGAACCAGAAGCTGTTAATTTTGAAAAATTAATTATCCTCCAATTTTACAGATATTTAATACATGTGTTGAAGACCATCTAGAAAATCGAAAAATACCATGTATCTTTTCCCCTACACCCCGCACCATAAACCCGGGTAGATACATTACCCACATTCATTCCTGCCATCCCACATAATCTTATCATACCTTCCAGATTTAACAGAAATTAAACTCATTAATGTGTTACCAGATGCGCTGGATTTATCAACTGATTAATATATGCCAAAAATAAGACACAACACATTAATTGTTCGTGCTGTATAAAGATTGCCCGGTGATTGATCCTATTCTGGCATTGCCATCATCTTCATCGTGTAGTTGTGTGGCTTCAGCCTCAAGGAATGGCGTCGTTCACAAATCTCTCAGTAGCACTTCTCTTGCTCACCATCCTCTTTCCTACACTCGCACTATGCTATATCAATCCAGCTGCCACAAGCGTACACCAAAATGCCACAAAACCCTCTGCTTATCGTGCTTACATCGTGCTCGTCGAGCCACCACGCCCGAATGCCGGCGAAGACGCCCATCGCCAGTGGCACAAGTCTTTCTTGCCGAGTTCGTTGACGGGTGAGTCCAACGAGTCGCGCCTTCTCCATTCCTACACCGAGGTGTTCAGTGGCTTCGCCCGTGAGGCTCACCGGACGCCGAAGCTCGACACGGTGGCCAAGAAGCTAGGGTTTGTGGGTGCATTCCCCGACCGGACCCTGCAGCTAATGACCACCCACGCCCAGAGTTCCTTGGACTAAGGAACGACACCGGTTCTGGAGCCAGGCTGGCTATGGGAAGGGAGTCATCATTGGACTGCTCGACACCGGCATCTATGCGACACACCCTTCTTTCAATGACCATGGAGTTCCACCACCCCCAGCAAGGTGGAAGGGCTCATGCAAGGCGGCCCGGTGCAACAACAAGCTCATCGGTGCCAAGTCATTCATCGAGGGTGTTGACTCTGGCGACGGAGAGGGACACGGAACACACACCTCGTCCACGGCAGCCGGGAACTTCGTCACCGGCGCGTCATACCATGGTGTGGGTGTGGGAAAGGGCACCGCAGCCGGAATTGCTCCTAGCGCACACATCGCCATGTACAAGGTATGCGACAGTAGAGGCTGCAAGGAATCCGACGTATTGGCCGGCCTAGAAGAGGCCATCAAGGATGGGGTGGACGTGCTCTCGTTCTCCCTTGGTGGCACCATGAGTCCCATCTATGATCAAGACCCCATCGCTATCGGCGCGTTTAGTGCTATGTCCAAGGGCATCCTCATGGTGTGTGCCGCAGGTAACGATGGTCCGGATCTGTTCACAGTCACCAACGTCGCCCCATGGTTGCTCACAGTCGCCGCCGGCTCCGTAGACCGGAGCTTCGGTGCCGGTGTGAATCTTGGCAATGGCAAGATCATCGATGGAGAAGCGCTTACCCAGAAAGCGAGTCCGAGCTCAAAGTCGCACCCTCTCGTCTACTCCGAGGAACGGCGGTACTGCAATTACAGTGATGACAGTGGCATCACCGGTAAGATCCTGGTCTGCGAGAACACGAGGTCGGAGACTCAACAGTCCAACGTCCGCAGAATAGTGGGTGCTGGTGCGTCCGGCGTGGTGTTGTTCAACGACGAAATCAGTGGCTACACCACCATTGCTCAGGATTACAACTCCAGTGTTGTACAGGTGACCGCGTCCGACGGTGGCATCCTCAAAGCTTACGCCGCGTCGTCGAAGAGCAGCTCTGTGGCCTCTCTCACGTACAACAACACATTGTTTGGTGTCCGCCCGGCCCCTGTCGTGCCTTTTTTCTCTTCCCGGGGTCCAAGCTTCACCAACCTCAACATCCTGAAGCCGGACATATTGGCACCGGGACTCAACATCCTCGCTGCATGGCCGCCAAGCACGGCCACCGGACAGGGCCCTTTCAACATCATATCAGGCACATCCATGGCGACGCCCCACGTCAGTGGTGTTGCGGCGCTTATTAAAAGCATCCATCCCGACTGGTCGCCAGCCGCCATCAAGTCTGCTATCATGACGACATCGGACATCGTTAATAGCACTGGCGGCTCAATCTTGGACGAGCAGCATCGAAAGGCCGGGGTGTTCGACATAGGTGCCGGCCATGTGAACCCGGCGAGAGCCGCCGACCCTGGCTTGGTGTACGACCTCAGCGTCACTGAGTATGCCGGCTACATCTGCTGGTTCCTCGGTGACAGTGGCCTAGCAACCATTGTGCGCAACTCGAGCTTGACCTGCGGGAAGCTGCCCAAGATCCAACATGCGCAGCTTAACTACCCGACTATAACCGTGTTGGTTTCATCGACTCCTATCACAGTGAACCGAACTGTGACGAACGTTGGGCCAGCGGATTCGACATTCAAGGCCAAGGTGGACGTGCCGAGGCCTCTGACGGTGCGTGTCTCCCCGGAGACGCTGTCATTCTCCAAAGCCGGAGAGAAGAAGACCTTCAGCATGTCTGTGAGCGGCGACCTGGGCAAGGAAGTACTGTACGTGGAGGGAATCTTGAGCTGGGTATCGGAGAGGCATGTCGTGCGGAGCCCCATCGTCGCTCTTCCGGACTCATCACCATGAATGATGTACGTGCCGCGAGATCACTAGATGTTTTATTTCTTCCTGTTTAAGTCATCTTCAGTATTTCTATTGCGCCAACATAATAATAATAATAAACAGTACCAATGGAAGAAACACTTGCATTTTGATTTACTTACTGGTGCAAAGTTTTAAGTTATGCGATTCGAACCAGAGATGAGCGGTTGATACTTGGCCCTGCTGCTTAATGCCGCGACATCTCTGCCTGTCTGAAACTCCACTGACCTTTTTGTTCAGAGCAAGAAAACAGAGGTGGATGGAAACTTGTGAAACTCTGGAGTTGTATTCGTCCCTGTAAACTTCTGTCGGATATAGGAAACAGAGTAAATAGGTGAAGGAGAGGCGATTGTGTCCATCACAGGCAATCTGCAATTGAAATTATTTTTGCTTTAATGCAGATCTCGCTCTAAATGCTCAACAAAAGAAATATGTAAGTTGTTGTTGTCTCTTTCCATCAAGCACCAGCATCCAGGTCGTAGTAGTACAATGCATTCTTGTTTGGTCTTTCACTAGAAAATGACATTCTTTTCGGTTAGTTTTACAACGAAAGGACTAACTGAATCTCATACCAAAAACTGTTTTCCCTGAGACGCTCAATCTCTCTAGTGTGTGAGATCTTGAACATTGTTTTAATTTTTTTACTGCAGGATTGTGTCACATAGAAAATTTTCATGGACCGCATTCTATTACCGAGCTTCTATTGGCTCCTGTCTCATGGAAATGTTTTCTTTGGCTACTATGGCACACACCTAATTCTTGATCTTTGATTCAAAGTAATTTCACAGAAATATTATGGGAGTAGAATCTTCAGAATTCTTTTTCTACGATGCTTTGATTTGTACTTGGGAATTTTTCCTTTGTTTTAATGTCAATTATGGCATATGCACCTAATCCTTCAAAAAAGTCATGTGTTTTTTCTATGCCACAGCAAACTATTTGTATTGCTTATTCATGTGGTCCCCGTTTCTGTAGGAAATGGCATGTCGTGACATCCAATTCTGTGTTTTTTCTATTTTGGCATTTTGAGAATCCTGCAAATTGAAGAGGCCCCCAAAGAAAATTCATGTATTTCTCCTATGATGCAGCCAAATAACTTCGATTCCATATTCCCGTGTTTAAAATTTCAATAGATTCCAATGGCCCTTGTCATAATCTGCCTTTTCCTATTCCCGTGTAGGCCTAATTAAAATTTGCGTAAGGGGGTTAGTTTGGTTAGGAGCATAATGTGGGCTATGTCTCTCATTTCTTGCCCAAAAGCATCACTCTGAGCTCTATGAAAGAGTGGAAAAACGAACTTGCAACCCAAAGAGATGCTCTGCTGCAGCAACAACACCCACCCAAGAGTTGGAAGTTGCAACCCAAAGAGACTGACTGCACACACATATATAAGCAGTTCCTAGCTCATCTCAACCCACTGTCAAGTCTCTAGCCTGTTGTTTACCCGGTCCACCTCATGTATCGAGAAGTTGAGCCTGCCCTTCATTTTCATCCAAGATTCGCCACTGTATATAAGAGTTGGTTTTGATTAGCTGATGTTCTTCTCACATCTCACTCAAGCGTTTCCTCCCAAGTACAGGTTCCTAACGCCCTATGAACATGGCGGTGCAGGTGCAGCAGGAGGCCGGAGATGATCCGCGTCACCAGCTCCAGTTTCTGCAACATCAAAACACGACCATGAAACAGTAACGAGAAAGAAACATTGCTCGGATGAAGAGGCTTGATCATCGGTGCTCAGTGTCTGTTGTGGTGCTCGGCCGAGGCCGATAAGCGTATTGCGATGTGCGAACAGGTTGTTGATCCGTTGATAGAAGGCTGTCATCTTAGGCAAATGCCAGCAGCGGCAACCGATAAGTGGGCAAGAATTCAGTCTGGGAACCAGCTTCGTCGGGACCGACCTCAACTGGAACCTGGGGACCCTGACCCCGGAGCAGGGCGCGACGCGCGAGGGACCCTGCTCCCTCAGGACGGAGATGGTGAAAGTCTGGTAGTGGCTGCTCACTGGGTTGTACAGGAACTGCCTGTAGAAGCTGTTATCAGCGCCATGGATGTGCAGTTTTGCACACTGTATGTCTGTATGTACGATACGATGACTGATATCTGAAAAAAAATGAAAGAAAACTGAGTTTGGTTCACCTGGCCCAACTGCTTTGGATAAAAGGGAATAAAAGCATTGGGCCATGGTCTGACCCAACAACACCACCGCCCGCCGTAGACGTACCTTCCCCACCCAAACGCCAATCTCCCCTCCCCTGGCGGCGCCGCCGTCTGCTTCTTAATTATTCTCCATGGGCTGGTATGATCTACAGTAATTTTTGTTGTCATTTCTTCTGAATGTACTGCTACTACTACAGGAAGTAAGGAAGGAAGGAGGATTTTGCTTTGAGGTTTTGGATCTTTGATCGGTGATGAGCGCCCGACAGAGAAACTGGCTGATGTTATTGTGGAGCATATCCAGGTTTCATCCAGATTTACTGTTGAGCAACTAATTGAGACACAAGTTTTGCTACTGTCAAGAGACCTGTAAAGAAGAGCATGCAGCTTATGTATAGTATAGTAGGAGTGCTGGCAGTAACTAAAACCATCCACAGTTTGGCGCCCAACTCTGAATGTGTACGTACTCTGAATCTGCACGAGTATCTTATTGTGACTGCTTACTTTTTTTTTCGATAAACAGGGGATCGCCCCCGGCTCCATTTCATATAGAAAGAAACCACGGCGTAGCAGCATCTTACAAATCTGGAACACACACCCACAAAGTACAGACTACAGACAGTATAGTCTCAGGAGGAGATCACCTCCCAAAACAGACCAAAATAAAACTACCGAAGCAAGCTACAAACTGTCAGCAGCATCTAACCAACTTTTGACCACTATCCTTACACTAGCTCACTCCAAAACATGAGGGAACAAATCACGCCAGGTTGCTCTAGACGGAGAGAGGCCCCCATCCGATGTTGACCACATGGATACTGTCGGCTTCCTCTGGGTGTTGCAGTTGGTACTCCACTGTGGTCTTCCCTCCATGTGCAGCATTTCCAACTGCCCTTTTCCAGAGCCCAACATCAGCGCTTTGGTCTTTGAACCACTTGCGGCAGCTCAGCCTGGTTCCAGCATCAGTGGTTTTCTCAGTTTTTCCCAGATCAGATCTGAAACTCTTGCATTCCCCCGAGATCTTGGAATAGCTTGGTCCAGTCCCTCAGATAGCGATAAACTAGCCCCAAAACCTGCTTCATAGAAATCCAAGAGCATCTATTAAAAACTACAGAATTCCTAAAGTTCCACAATCCCCACAGGACAGCAGAGTTCACAACATTCAGTTGCTTGCATTTTTTGCCACACAGCCAGTATTTTGCTACAGATTCAAAACCAACAACAGAAATGTTAAAGACAGTATTAACCTCAGCCCAAATTAGCCTAGCTACCACACATTCAAAAAGCAAATGATGAACAGATTCAATCTCTTTGCAAAAAACACATTCTAACGGTTTTGCTATGCCTCTCTTCCTGACATTATCACAAGTCATGATTTTATTCTGTGAAAAGAGCCATAGGAAGCCTTGCACTCTAGGTGGTACACACTCCAAACAGCAGGGAGGTAAACAGGCTGCACCCCCCTGAAATTAACAATAGCATAGAGGGATATAGAAGAATAAACCCCTTTTGACTCATATTTCCAAATCAAAGAGTCAGCCCCCTGGGTGAAAACAGTCAGGGACAAAATTTCAACCAACTCAAACCATTGTGACATCAGCTCATCCGAGAAGGTCCTTCTAAAGGTGCATTTGAGCTCCTGCCCATCCCAGATCTCTATAATGGTTTTGTTTTTTTCATTCACCAAACATACAAGTCCCAGTATCCTCCCAGAATCTAATCAATCTACCATCACCCACTTGCCATTTGTATCCCACTTTCACAGTCTGCAAGGCCCACATCAAACTTTTCCAAAACTGTGAGGGGTGTGGATCTCTACAACAAAGGATGTTGGGGCTTTTAGTATTATATTTGTTATCTACAATTCTTCTCCACAAGGAACCCTCTCCAGCAATGTATCTCTTAACGCAAGATCCAATCAGGTAGAGGTTCATATCCTGGAGGTTTGGGACCCCCATGCCCCCAAACTCTTTTTTCATGCAAATGGAAGGCCAGTTAGCCAAATGAATTTTGTGAGCACCATCAGTGTCACTCCATAGACAATTGGCCATATGAGAATTAATCAAGTTAAGAGCCCACTTAGGGAATTTGAAAAAAGACAGGAGGTATATATGGATACTAGCTAAGCAAGTTTTGATAAGAATAATCCTCCCTAGATAAGACAACAACTTCCCTCTCCATCGTGCTATTCTAGCCAAAATCTTATCAATCAGGTACTGCAGGTCATCCCTACTCAATTTGTCAAAGTGTAATGGAATGCCTAGATATTTGATAGGGAAGGACCCCACCATACATTGAAAAATGCCCACAAACTCATCCAACTCCTGAGGAGCAACATTTATGGGAACTAAAGCACTTTTGTGGTAGTTGATTCTCATACCAGACACCTGTTCAAAACAGGTAAGAATCCATTTAAGATTTAAGGCTACTCTGCTATCTTTTTCTAAAAACAATAATGTGTCATCAACATATTGCAAACACAAAACCCCTCCAGGAGCCAACTCAGGACACAAACCCCTAATCAAGCCTGAGTGGGATCCTTTGATTAACATTCTAGAGAAAACATCTACCACCAAGTTAAAAAGCAGAGGAGCTACAGGGTCTCCCTGCCTCAAACCTTTACCAGTGAGGAAGAAGTCACTTTCCTCTCCATTTAATTTGACTCCAACAGAGCCTCCTTGAGTGATGCTCTTAATCCAACCAATCCATTTAGACCCAAATCCTCTCAGAGCCAACATCTCATAAAGGAAATCCAGATTTACTTTATCATAAGCTTTTTCATAATCTATTTTAAACACTAAACCCTGTCTACCAGTGGAATGCACTTCATGCACTACTTCATGGGCAGACACCACACTTTCTAAAATATATCTCCTCCTCACAAAGGCAGATTGGAAGTCAGAAATCAACCTACCAATCACCCCAGCAAGCCTATTAGTGAGTACCTTAGTAAAAATCTTGAACACACACAATTGAGGAGACTAATAGGTCTAAATTTGTTCATAGTCTTGGCCTCATTATCTTTAGGAATCAATGTAATCATGGCAAAATTAAGTCTAAAAAGGTCCAAGTTACCATTAAACCAAGCATTAAACATCTCAATAAGATCTTTTTTAACCAACTCCCAAAAGCTTTGATAAAACATAAAAGGTAACCCATCAGGGCCAGGGGCCCCATCTGAGTAGGAACCAAACACAACATTTCTAATATCCTCTTCTGAGAACTTGGCCTCTAATCTAGCATTTTCCTCAGGAGACACTTTATCCTGTTCACTATAAAAGTCATCCTGTAGATGTATATCAGGTTTAGCCTCCCACCCAAACAATTTCTTGTAATAATAAGTAGCTATCTTCTGCATACCTAAACTATCACTAACTGGGCCATCATCCCCTTCCAACACATGAATCATCTTCTTTCTCCTCCTCTGGTTAGCTACTGCTTGAAAATAAGCAGTATTTCTATCCCCCTCTAATATATCTCTATCTCTAGACCTTTGTCTAGCCTTGATTTCCTCGATCTCCCACATCTGTTGCAACTCTTTCAGGATGCAACACATCCTATCTTTGTCCTCTTCAGTCACTGTACCAGACTCAGCCCTGATATCTAGAGAATCATACTCCTCCATAAGCTCTTTTTTTATCTTTCCTCAGGGAAGCCTCTATATTCCTAATCCACCCTTTGGCTAGCTTCCTAAAGGTTCTAACCTTATGTTGCCAAATGTCTACAGGATTATTGCTGTTACACCTACTGGACCAAGCTCTCTCCACTAAATCCTTAAAGTCAGGCCTGGTTAACCACCACTTCTCAAACTTAAAACTACAGCACTTGGGAATCAAATTGATCCCAGACTCCCAAACCACAGGAGTATGGTCACTGCCCACCCTAGGTAACACTCTAGCACTAGCCAAAGGGTAGGCAGCATCAAACTCAATGGTGTAGAAGATTCTATCAATCTTAGACATAATCAAATTCTCCTGATTGTTGCCCCAAGTGTATAATCTACCAGACATGTTGATCTCCAACAGAGACCACATGTCCACCCACACATTAAATTTATCAGCCCACCTAAAGTTGATATTGCCATTGTTCTTGTCCTCTATAGTTCTAACAAGGTTAAAGTCACCACCAATAATAGCAGCACCAACCCAATCTAGGAATAGACTATGTAACTCAGAGAGAAAAGCAGCTTTGTCCTCTTCATATGCAGGACCATAGACTGTGGTAATTCCGGAGACCAGCCCTTTACTTTTCTCCTTAACCAGCACACTAACTGAAAAAAGTATGATATCCCAGCTAATCACATCAAAGTAATCTAGATCTACCCCTACTAATATGCCTCCAGCAGAGCCATTAGAGGGTAAAAGATTCCACTCAAAATTCCTATTACCCAGCAGGTTCTTAAGATAATTCCTAGTAAAACTACTCTGCTTAGTTTCCTGAAAACCAACATAAACAGGATTCAAAGGAAGAATCATATCCTCAATACATTTCTTTCTCCCAGGAGCCATAATGCCCCTGGCATTCCAGAATATGTATCTCATTGGCATTTCTCCCTGGGGTGCTTGCCCCATCTATGTCTAACAGGAGTCCACCCTGCTCCATCATCTACCATAGGCCTTTTATCTATACTACTAATTTGATCCAGACTTCCAGAAACAATATTAGACTCACTTAAACTACTGCTAGCATTTGAAGACATTTTTTCACCAATTCTAACACCAACACTACTAGTCATATAAACTAACTCATCAACAGGAAGAACACAGAAAGGGTTTTTTGAAGCAATACCTCTCATTGTAGGAATCTCAAGATTTTGCTTCATTTTCAACATTTGAGCTTTCTCAATAGTGTTTTGATTCCCAATCACCCTAGCACTTTTCCTAGAAGCTTGTACACGGCCCCAATTTTTCTGTTTCCTCCTTTTCTGGACCCCTGTTCCTCAGGCGCTTTTTGTCCTTGATACACCTCAGCATCACCCAAAGACTGAAAAGTGGGCATGATATCTTCAGGAAGATTATCTACCTGGCCCTGCTCCTCCAAAGTATCCTCTTGAACCTCAATCTCCGGTTCTTCCAGCTCTTCAGCCACATCATCCAGCTGCTGCAGCTCAGAGAACATGAAGGTAGTAGCCTCCATCTCAGGGTTCTCCACAGGCATTACAGATGAACCATCCAAACCTTCATCACACTGAGGTTGAATTTTCTCACATTCCAAGCTAGCTAAATTGGATGAATATCCTTCCAGAGATCTCTTCTGAACAGCAGTATTACTGCAGCTTCCTTTGCCACTCAAGGTCCCCTCATTGCTACCAGATGTATTACTGCTTTTCTCAGTGCTGCCCTGATCCATGCCATCAGTGTCCATCCCTCTGCGTTTGCTTGAATCCTCACTCTTGTCATCATCTCCTCCATCTCCCATAGTGTCTTTGCTTGCTAGATCAACAACAGGAACCTCAACCACCATCCTAACCTTAAAAGTTTTTCCTCCAATACCAAACACTCTCTCAGTAGGAATCTTGGAGGGGTCCCTACATTGAACTTTAACTCTAACACACTCAAATAGTGACTGAAACATCCCATGCCAATCAAGATCTATCAATGAGGCCAAAAATTTGAGGTACCTTTGGTCCAAGATGCAGACCACTCACACCATTTTGGCAGCAGCCCCCTGATCTGCACCCAGACTTCCTTCAGATCTTCCATGCATTTCAGGTCCTCTTTCCACACTTCCACATTCACAGTGATATCTGGATTGGTCAAACCAAAGCATGGCTATCCAGCAACTTGCTCAACTAAAATGTGTGGTGGGAATTTAACCACATAAGACCATCTCCCCAGTGCCCTCACTTGCCAAGGCCAATTTGTCTTGTAAATCTCAGAAAATTCCTTGATCAATTCCTCCTTTGACAATTCTCCAGCTTCCACATAGACAATCCCACAGTTCCTCATATTCCCCAGAGCATTTGCACCCAATTCTGGGGCTTCTACATGGTAAAACCCTAGCCCTGGAGCAGCACTCCCAATGTACTTTGCCACCTGATGTGGCCTTTTCTTGACTGGGCAAGCATCCACCTGATGTGCAGTGGATTTGCAGATGAAACATTTTTTTGGTAAGTCACACATGGCCCTATGATGCCCTGGGTTACCACAGTTAAAGCAAGTCACCTGAGCATAATCTGTAAACCCTCTATTGCCAGAACCCTGCATCTGAGACTGAGCATTACTTCTACCAGCACCCTTGTCCAAATTCTTCTTCAGCTTCTCTTTCCCTAGAACTCCACCTTGGCCCTGTTGGGCCTGCAGTTTACCACTCCCCTGCTTCTTCAACTGTGCATCACGCACCTGCGGCGTCATCTGCCCCTGTCCCCCAGGGTGATCCCATTGTTGACCCTGCTGGTGAACCATGGGAGGGGCAGGGTAGGGAGGGTATCCTCCAGCAAACATCCATGGCGCTGGAGCGCCTGGGAAACCGAAGAACGGAGGTGGGTAACCAAATTGCTGCATTCCCCCGTCTCAGGCATCGGTCCCTGCTGCGGCGGTAGTGAGGAAACTGGGCGGGATCCTCGCCCTCTCCCCCTACCCCTGTTGTCGGCCATCACGCACTTCTCCTGGATCTCGGTGAAGCTTGGTCGCGGCCCTCGCCCCCACAACGATCTCTTGCAACTGAAACTGACGCTGCTGTTGAACCTACAATCCTCCTCACTTGCTGGGAAGCAATCAACCGCAGAGAATTCTCCACTAGCAAATCGCTCCTTCGGGATCCATACCACTGTCTCTCTCCCCTTAGGGTTCTGCCTTGCGCCGCTGCGATTTCGATCTGGAGGAGGAGGGGAAAGTGGGGGAGGAGGGGAAAGTGAGGAAGGGGAAAGTGGCGGATCCCACACTGCCCAAAGTAACTGCATCCACCTCCCTTCCCCACGACCCCGTGCCCATCCATTCGCCCCCTCCACGTGACCGGGCCCTCCAAGCTGAATTTGAAACCGCCCCCGCCGTGAGCAGGCGGCCGTGGCGTGAGCATCTCCACCTCTGAATCTGCCCGCCGGGAACTTCCTGGAGCGCCGGCGACCGCGTGCTTCAGCATCAAAACCACCAGCCCCATCATCTAGAGCTGATCCACCCTGAACAGCCGCCACTTTGCCCTCTGAGCACGGGAAGTGGAAGACGCTTCCTCCGCCGCCCACCTCAGAATCAGATCCGGCGTGAGCGGCTGCCCCAACGCGAACAGGCGATCTCGCTCCTCCTGATTTGTCCACGACATGGCCCTCAGTACTGACATGGCCCTCAGTACTAGAAGCATCTGGGCATCCTCATCGCCCCGATGCAATCTCTGCATCTCGAGCCGCCGCAGTCCGCGCCTGAATCTTCGTCTCCTGCAGCCTCGCCACATCCTCCAGCAGCCTCTGGATCTCCTGATCTGACGCCACACCTCCTCCGCCAGGCGCTGCCATCAGCGCCACTCACCGAAATCGAGCCGGAGCGAATCCCGCTCGATGGCGACCGTAGCGCCACCCGCAGCCCTGCGCCGAGCGGTGCGGCACGCCTCTGGGAGGAGAGCCTGACCCCGAGTGGAGAGCAGCGAGGATCAGCTCCGCGGGCCGGTGGCGAGAAGTGCAGTGGCGTCGACGGTGGGGAGGGGAGGGGGGAAGGGGGCGGGGGCATGGGGGCATAGGATGGGTGAACGACCGGGAGGAAGATGCACGCCCCGCGATGGTGAATGTCTGGTAGTGGTGGTTCACTTGATTGCCAGGAGCCACGATGTGGTAAGTTCATCTTCCTAGGTCATGCCTAAGGCCCATGGCCAGGGCAAATTTATGTTCTTGCATTTTCGACATGAAGAAAGAGTTCAGGGCCAGCTGCATAGTACTGTAGTTAGATACCACGAATCTCAAAGAATGGATTTACAGTAGGAACACAGTTTAGTATAGGGTAAACAGCCCAAAACATAAACAGATTATTGGATCTTTATTATGATGGATTTGAGAGAAGGGTCCTTGATACTGAGAGTACAATATCGCTTGAACACACTAGTTAAGCAGAATAAATCTTTGGTGATATTGTCATTTATGAAATGATATAGTAGGACTATAACATATCACCAGATCTCATCACTTTGATATTTTCATTTATGAGACAATACATGAGACATCATGTCAAACAAACAATTGTTGATTTTGGATCCTTCATTACCTTCCAATCTAAACGAATAGTGCACATGTGTCCACAAGAAATAATTCTTAAGATCACTCAGAAAATCGAAAAAGATCGTGTATTTCCCCCACATATCCCACATCGTAACTCTGAAGATACACTATACTGATCATAATAAACGTGGGTACTAGTCTCTCTCTCTCTCTCTCTCTCTATATATATATATATATATATATATATATATATAAATATATATAATTCATTGATTTCCTTTCATTTCCGCTCATATTGTAGTATATGATTCATGCAGGAGATAGAAAAAGGATTTTGCTGCATTGGTTTTTCCTCATTGTTCCCATATCGTATATTGGCGTCTCAGCACACGCGTATTAAAGATGTTGTATGCTTTAATAGTACTGCATTTATCACACAAAGCAAAGCAGTTGTAAGCTCTTGCATGCGCTAGATATCCATGGGATTAACTTTTGCAGCATTAAAGTTGCATCACATTGATCATTCGTGCTATATAAATGAAGACCACCGGGTACTGGCTGGACAGACCCTCCATCGCCATCTTCTTCCTCGGTCGTGTAGGTGTGCCTAGCTTCAGCAATGGCATTCTTGACAAATCTCATACTACTGCCACTTCTCTTGCTCGCCAACTTCTCTCCTACACCTTCACTGTGCTATGTTAGTCCATATGCTGCAAGGGTACACCAGAGTGCTACACAAACATCTGCTTACCGCACTTACATTGTGCTTGTTGAGCCACCTCCCCCAGGTGCCGATGAAGAGGGGCATCGTCAGTGGTACGAAACTTTCTTGCCGAGCTCACACATCGGTGAATCTGGGGAGCCACGTCTCCTCCACTCCTACACCGAGGTGTTTAGTGGCTTCACGGCGAAGCTCACAGAGGCTGAGCTCGATGTGGTCGCCAAGAATCCCAGGTTTGTGCGTGCGTTCCCAGACCGAACGCTGCAACTCATGACCACACACACACCGGAGTTTCTCGGGCTGAAGAATGGCACCGGATTTTGGAGCGATGCAGGCTACGGGAAGGGAGTGATTGTTGGGCTACTCGACACCGGGATCTATGCATCACACCCTTCGTTCGACGATCATGGTGTCCCACCACCCCCGATGAAGTGGAAGGGCTCATGCAAGGCGGTCAGGTGCAACAACAAGCTCATCGGTGCCAAATCACTTGTTGGAGATGATGGCTCGTACGATTATGACGGGCACGGAACACACACCTCATCCACTGCTGCCGGGAACTTCGTCACTGGTGCGTCGGACCATGGAGTGGGCATGGGCACTGCTTCTGGAATTGCTCCAGGTGCCCACATCGCGATGTACAAGGTGTGCACCGCCGAGGGCTGCGAAGAATCCGCCGTAGTGGCCGGCATGGATGCGGCCATCAAGGATGGGGTGGACGTGCTCTCGCTGTCTCTCGGTAGCAGAACCAGTGTCAGCTTCAGAAATGACCCCATCGCCATCGGTGCATTCAGCGCAATATCCAAGGGCATCATTGTGGTGTGTGCCGCTGGCAACAGGGGTCCCATTCCACAATCGATCACAAATGATGCGCCGTGGTTGCTCACGGTCGCCGCCGGCTCGGTGGACCGGAGGTTCGACGCTGGTGTGCATCTCGGCAACGGCAAGCACATTGACGGAGAAGCACTTGCCCAGGTGACAAAGCCAACCTCAAAGCCATACCCTCTCCTCTACTCCGAGGAACATCGTTTCTGCCAGAATGAGGATCACGGTTCCGTTGCTGGGAAAGTAATTGTTTGCCAGGCCACGACACCAACGACTCAGTATTTTGACATTGAGAGGCTAATGGTTGCCGGTGCGGCTGGCGTGGTGCTTTTCAATAACGAAGCCACCGGTTACACCATTGCTCTTCACAACTACAAGGCGAGAGTGGTGCAGGTGACCTCCGCCGATGGCATCACCATTGCGGCTTACGTAAAGTCAGCAGCGAACGCCGTGGCCACTTTCACATGCAACAACACAGTGTTGGGTGTTCGTCCGAGCCCGGTCGTGGCGTCATTCTCTTCCAGGGGTCCAAGCTCTATCGCCCGCGGCGTGCTCAAGCCAGACATTCTTGCGCCAGGGCTCAACATCCTTGCGGCGTGGCGAGGGCCTTCTTTCAAAATTGTATCAGGTACGTCCATGGCAACACCACACATCAGCGGCGTGGCAGCGCTCATCAAAAGCTTGCATCCCAACTGGTCACCGGCTGCCATCAAGTCGGCCATCCTGACAACGTCAGACACCACGAACAACATCGGCGGCTCGATCTTGAATGAGAGGCATGGTAAAGCCAGTGCCTACGATAGAGGCGCCGGCCATGTGAATCCCGCGAGAGCCGCCGACCCTGGTCTGGTGTACGACCTCGGCGCGACTGACTATGCAGGCTACATCTGCTGGCTCTTCGGCGGCGAAGGCTTGCGGACCATTGTACGCAACTCGAGCTTGACCTGCGCGAAGCTGCCCAAGGTTAAGGACGTTCAGCTCAACTACCCTACTCTAACTGTGCCGCTAGCATCAACGCCTTTCACCGTGACCCGGACAGTGACGAACGTCGGGCCGGCACATTCTACTTACGCCGCCAAGGTAGACTCACCAAGCTCTATGAAAGTGCGCGTCTCCCCAGAGACACTGGTGTTCTCCAAGGCTGGAGAAAAGAAGACGTTCAGCGTGACAGTGATCTGCCAAGGCGTGGGTGCATCGGAAATCTTTGTGGAGGGAAGCTTGAGCTGGGTGTCAAAGAAGAATGTTGTGCGCAGTCCCATTGTGGCTATCCGTGGAGCAGGAGGTCCTGCTCCCGCTCCATCAGCATGAACGATGTCCATGCCCTGAGATTCATGGATGTCTTCGTGTGTCCCTGCAAATTTCATGCTTAGTGTTTTTTTTGTGTGTTTGATAAAACAGTGGCAATGGAATAAGATTTGTGTGATTCTGTCGTCTGAGTTGTTTTCCTAACAAAAGTTTTACTAAGAACTGCAGAAATTTGTGAGATTCTGTTGTTGTTTAATCCTTATAACCTTTTGTCGGATAAGGAACAGCAGGATGAATTTTGACAACTTGACTCCTTTCTGGCATGCGTTCTTCACGCTTGATGAGCCTTCAAATCAGTTTGTCTAATTCACATCTAGATGTTTTTCAACGATGTCACATTTAAGCTCTCACAAACATATAATGCAGCAACAAGAAACAAAAAAAAAACTAGGACAAAAAAATAGACCACAAACAGAGGGGACATCAGCTTAGATGTGACATAACTATGTCACATCTAGATGTGTCCTAGACAGACCCAAATCAAATTACTTCCGCATATCATCCACTGGCCAGAAGTTGTTGTTGTGAGCACACTTTTTAACTCATCAAATTTGAGGAGACATGTTTTGATGAGTCGTTTCAGTAGTTAAATTTTAGGGAAAGGGTATATCCATTGTAAGAGACGTACGTATGTATATTGGGACTTAATTTGCTATATATTCATGCTGCTCTTTTATATCTCGTTTTCGCAGTAGCAATCTAACTTTGAATATCTCGGGGCAGAGAAACTGGCCGATGTTATTTGGAGCATATCCATCTTTGTATCCAGATTTGTTGTTGAGCAACTAACTGAGACACAACTTTTGCTACTGTCAAGTAGTCTGAAAAGAAGAAGAGCTTATAATTATATATAATTTGGACGCATGCCGAAGTTTTACTAAGAATAGCAGAATCTTGTGACATTCTGTTGTTGTTTAATCCTAATAACCTATTGTCAGATAAGGAACAGTACAAACAAGTGAAATATAGACTCAGTTGTGTGTGTTACAGGCTCAGAGCACGGACAATCTGTAGTTAAACTCTCAACTTCCTGTTGAGATATTGTCATTTATGAGGCGATATATAACATATCGCCTGATCTCTCATCACTTTGATATTGTCATTTATGAGATGATATATAACACATCATCTTCACTTCGATATTATCATTTATCAGACAATATATAACACATCATGACAAACCACCAGCTGTTGGTTTCGAATCCTGAATTATCTTCCAATTTAAACCAATAGTCCAAATGCGTCCACACGAAATAATCTTCAAGATCATGCCGAAAATCAATAAAGATCATGTATTTCCCCCCACATATCCCACAGCATAAACTCTCTGTAGATACACTACTAGTACTGATCATAAACATGTGGTAATCGATTATACGATATTAAATTTGAGTCATTTATTTTCTTAAATTTCTGCTTATATTGTAATATATATGATTCAACAGGAGATAGAGAAAACGATAGTAGTGCATTGATTTCGTATATTTGTGTATCAGCATGCACATATTAAAGCTACTGTTTGCTTTACTACTGCAAGATATTCAAGGGATTAACATCTGCATCATGAAAGTTGCAGCACATTGATCATTCGTGATGTATAAATGAGGAACACTGGGTGCTGGCCGGACAGACACTCCATCGCCATCGTCTTCCTCAGTTGTGTAGGTGTGCCTAGCTTCAGCAATGGCGTCCTTGACAAATCTCATACTACTACCACTTCTCTTGCTCGCCACCTTCTCTCCTACGCCATCACTGTGCTATGTCAGTCCATCTGCTGCAAGGGTACATGAGGGTGCTACACAGACATCTGCCTACCGCACTTACATTGTGCTCGTCAAGCCACCTCCCTCAGGTACCAACGAAGAGGGGCATCATCGGTGGTATGAGACTTTCCTGCCGAGCTCACACATCGGCGAATCTGGGGAGCCACGTCTCCTCCACTCCTACATCGAGGTGTTCAGCGGCTTTGCGGCGAGGCTCACAGAGGCTGAGCTCGACGCGATCGCCAAGAAGCCGGGGTTCGTGCGTGCGTTCCCAGATCGGACGCTGCAGCTCATGACCACGCACACACCAGAGTTCCTCGGGCTGAAGAATGGCACCGGATTTTGGAGCGACGCAGGCTACGGGAAGGGAGTGATCATCGGGCTGCTCGACACCGGGATCTATGCAACACATCCTTCGTTCGACGATCATGGTGTCCAATCACCCCCGACAAGGTGGAAGAGCTCGTGCAAGGCGGTCAGGTGCAACAACAAGCTCATCGGTGCCAACTCATTTACTGGAGATAATGATTCGTACGATTACGTGGGGCACGGAACACACACCTCGTCCACTGCCGCCGGCAACTTCGTCACCGATGCGTCAGACCATGGCGTGGGCACGGGCACTGCTTCCGGAATTGCTCCAGGTGCCCACATCGCCATGTACAAGGTGTGCACCGCCGAGGGCTGCCAAGAATCTGCCGTAGTGGCCGGCCTGGATGCGGCCATGAAGGATGGGGTGGACGTGCTCTCGCTATCTCTCAGTAGCCTCACCGGTGTCAGCTTCAATAAGGACCCCATCGCCATCGGCGCGTTCAGTGCTATATCCAAGGGCATCATTGTGGTGTGCTCGGCTGGCAACAAAGGTCCCACTCCACGGTCGGTCTCCAACACTGCACCGTGGTTGCTCACGGTTGCCGCTGGCTCAGTGGACCGGAGATTCGACGCTGGCGTGCATCTCGGCAACGGCAAACGCATGGACGGAGAAGCATTTACCCCGGCGATAAAGCCAACCTCAAAGCCATACCCTCTCCTCTACTCCGAGGAACATCGTTTCTGCCAGAATGCGTCTTACGGTTCAGTTGCCGGGAAAATAATTGTTTGTCAGGCCACAACACCCATGGCTCGCTACTCTGACATTTCGAGGCTAATGGGTCATGGTGCGGCTGGCGTGGTTCTTTTCAATGACAAAGCCACCGGCTACACCATTATTCTTCAGGATTTCGACGAAGCGAGAGTGGTGCAGGTGACCTTCGCCGACGGCATCGCCCTCGCAGCTTACACGAAGACATCGTTGAACGACGCCGTTGCCACTTTCACATGCATATAACAACACAGTGTTGGGTGTTCGTCCGAACCCGGTCGTGGCATCGTTCTCTTCCCGGGGTCCAAGCTCCGTCGCTCCTGGTGTGCTCAAGCCAGACATTCTTGCGCCCGGGCTCAACATCCTTGCGGCGTGGCCAAGTCCCCCTTTCAAAATCATATCGGGCACGTCCATGGCAACGCCACATGTCAGTGGTGTTGCGGCGCTTATCAAAAGCTTGCATCCTGACTGGTCACCGGCTGCCATCAAATCGGCCATCCTGACAACGTCGGACACCACCAACAACATCGGCGGCTCGATCTTGAACGAGAGGCATGATAAAGCCAGTGCGTACGATAGAGGCGCCGGCCATGTGAACCCGGCGAGGGCTGCTGACCCAGGTTTGGTGTATGACCTCGGTTTAACCGACTATGCAGGCTACATCTGCTGGCTCCTTGGCGAGGAAGGCTTGGTGACCATCGTACGCAACTCGAGCTTGACCTGCGCGAAGCTGCCCAAGGTCAAGGATGTTCAGCTCAACTACCCTACTCTAACTGTGCCGCTAGCATCAACGCCGTTCACCGTGACCCGGACGGTGACGAACGTCGGGCCGGCAGATTCTACGTACGCTGCTAAGGTAAACTCGCCAAGCTCTATGACACTGCATGTCTCCCCAGAGACACTTGTGTTCTCCAAGGCTGGAGAAAAGAAGACGTTCAGCGTGACAGTGATCTGCCAAGGCGTGGGTGCATCGGAAGTCTTTGTGGAGGGAAGCTTGAGCTGGGTGTCGAAGAAGCATGTTGTGCCGCTAATTTTTTTTAAATAATACATTTTTTATATTAATTTTCATAAATATTACGCTGGGTAATTTTTTTTCAAAAATAATACACCGTCGGCCCGCTGCAGACCGGTGGGCCTAGTCGGCCCACAGCAGGTCGATTGATTCCAGTCGGCCTACAGCTGGCCGACTGGCCCCTGTCGGCCCACTGTGGGCTGATTGGGTCCTGTCGGCCCACTGTGGGCTGACTGGAGCTAATTGGCCCGTTGTGGGCTAATTGTTTTTGCAAAAAAATAGGCATAAAAAATATATGTTTAAAAAAATGTCAATCATGTAATTAAAAAAATGTTCAACGTGTATAAAAAATGTTCCTGATGTATACAAAAATGTATAATATATATGCAAAAATGTTGACATAAAAATTATGTTTTGAAAAGTGTTAATCATGTATTTAAAAATTGTTAAATGTGTGTATAAAAAATGTTCCTTATTTATACAAAAATATAGAATGTGTATGAAAAAAGTTGACACCAAAAATTATGTTGGTGAGTTGGTGACAAAAATAAATCAAGGTTGTGAAAAAATATGATTGGTTGCTCTTTTGTATGGAACTAGAACATTTTTTTCAAACATATTTTTTGGTGTCAACTTTTTTCATACACATTATATATTTTTTATAGATAAGGAACATTTTTTTACACATTTAATAATTTTTAATCATGTATTTGAAAAAATGTCAACTTTTCAAACATAATTTTTGGTGTCAACTTTTTTCATACACACTCTATATTTTTTGTATAAATAAGGAACATTTTTATACACACATTTAACAATTTTTAAATACATGCTTAACACTTTTCAAAACATATTTTTATGTCAACATTTTGCATATATATTGTACATTTTTGTATACATCAGGAACATTTTTTATACACGTTTAACATTTTTAATTACATGATTAACATTTTTAATCATATATTTTTATGCCTACTTTTTTTGCAAAAATAATTAGCGCACAACGAGCCAATTAGCTCCAGTCGGCCCACAGTGGGCCGGCACGATGCAATCAGCCCACAGTGGGCCGATAGGGGCCAGTCGGCCAGCTGTAGGCCGACTGGAATCCAATCGGCCTGCTGTGGGCCGACTAGGCCCAGTCGGCCTGCAGCGGGCCGACGGTGTATTATTTTTGAAATTTTTTTATCCAGCGTAATATTTATGAAAATTAATAAAAAAAATGTATTATTTTAAAAAAATTAGCTGTTGTGCGTAGTCCCATTGTCGCCATCCGTGGAGCAGGAGGTCCTGCTCCCACTCCATCACCATGATCGATGTCCATGCCCTGAGATTCATAGATGTCTTCGTGTGTCCCGCAAATTTCATGCTTAGTTTTTTGGTGTCAGATAAAACAGTGGCAATGGAATAAGATTTGTGTGATTATGTCGTCTCGGTTTGTTTTTCTAATAGGACCTTTCTCGCAAATCTTTTATGTCTTTTGATAAATCTAAAGTTTCTTCAAATATAACTATACTTGGAGTGTCACTAGGACGTAATGAGCAAGAGGTAGATTTTTCGGTTAAGGCTCTTAAACAAGTGGAGTTCGACCGGCTTACGGTTGCTCCTAAATTGTCGAGCTTTGTTGACCCTCTCGTGTCAGATGAGGAGGATGAGGATGCTGGTGCCAATCACGAAGGCAAGCTTCTCTCTCATTTAGTTAAAGACACGACTGAAGTAGACCTTGACGACATCAGACTGCGACACTACGCTTTGTGAGCTTGTCGCTTCGGTGCGCAAGAACAAGTCTAACTCAGCAAAGAAAAGAGGGTACTCTTCTAAAAAGGCGAAGGTCTCTAAACAAAAAATTGGTTCAGCATGAGAGGCATGTTTTGGAATAGCAGAGGTCTTGGTGACTTGGCTAAACACAAACACATTGCCGATTGTGTAAAGGATCATGCGTTGGACTTTGTAGCTATCACGGAGTCGGGCAAACGTGATTTTCCAACAAGTACTCTCGACCACTTTTCAAGTGGTTTGGATTACGAATGGCACGTATTGCCGCCGACCGGGAGGTCTGGTGGAATATTGCTAGGTATTAACTCTACTTACTTGCAACTATTGTCCACGTCAAAGAGGGATTATCATATCAAATTCCACCTTCGAAACAAGTCCGACAACTTCCTTTGGAGTCTGGTGGCTGTATATGGCGCCGCTCAAGAGGAGTTTAAGTCTGCATTTCTAAAAGAACTTGTTAATACCTGTCGAGACAATCCCCACCCCATTTCGATATCAGCAGGAAAAAAACAATGACCGATTTGATACTAGGTGGCCTTTCCTCTTTAATGCTGTTATTGACAGCCTGGACCTGAGGGAGATCACGATGTCTGGTCGTCAGTATACCTGGGCCAACAACCGGTCAGTACCAACATTTGAAAAACTTGACCGAGTGCTAGTTACCACTGACTGGGAATATAAAGATCCCCTAGCATCGGTTCGGGCTCTAGAACGTATCCCCTAGCTGGGTGTCGAAGAAGCATGTTGTGCGTAGTCCCATTGTCGCCATCCGTGGAGCAGGAGGTCCTGCTCCCACTCCATCACCATGATTGATGTCCATGCCCTGAGATTCATAGATGTCTTCGTGTGTCCCCGCAAATTTCATGCTTAGTTTTTTTTGGTGTCAGATAAAACAGTGGCAATGGAATAAGATTTGTGTGATTATGTCGTCTCGGTTTGTTTTTCTAATAGGACTTTTATTAAGAACTGCAGAAACTTGTGACATTTTGTTGTTGTTTAATCCTTATAACCTCTTATCGGATAAGGAACAGTACAAACAAGTGAAATATAGACTCAGTTGTGTCAGAGCATGGGCAATCTGTATTCCTCTTGAATACAGAGCTCCTTGTAATTGTTCAAGAAAAGAGATGTGAAGGGGGACTGAGGCACAACCATCACCCTGTAGATTCTGGAATTTTCAAACTGAAACAAAAACTTCCGATTTGACACCTTTCCAACTTTCAGATTTGATTTAAAATTTTAAATCAACTTTCGACTGATTTTCTGAACTTGTGCTTCGGCCCAAACATTTGACGGGGAGAGAGAGGCTAATGTGGCAAAATCTGCTCAGTGGCTTGTCACATGGCAAAATGACATGCTGATTTGGATCCATGTCAATAAAACCAGTATTCGGACGGCTTGAATGTTTGAGCCGATAGAATGGACTAAAGCTATTGGCCAGGACAAGTTTCTGCTCTTGTATTTTGGACACAAATAGGGTTCAAGACAAGTCCTGCGTAGTGGTTATTAGATACCACTCATCAAAGAAAGAGGAGCTGGTGGAGAAGTTTTGCCTACGGCCAGCAGCTGCGCTATACTTTGCCTGGAAAATTTGGAATGAGTGAAACCGAAGAATCTTCCAAAACCTATCTTCAACTGCTGATATGGTGTTATTTCTTTTATTCCTATATAATGGAAAGGGGATTAGTCCGGTTCAAAAAAAAAAAAACTGCTGATATGGTGGCTTGCTTAGCCAGGTCTGACTTAGCATACTTGGACATGGCCAATGTGAGGCCTTAGCTTTGTAAATCTGTTGTTTCTCTTTCTTTTTGCTGCCTTAGGGCTTCAGACCTCTCCCTTGTAATTTCCTAATCTATATTGAAAAGGAAGAGCACCTGCCATTAGCCCTAAAAAAAAGGAGCTGATTGAATCTTAAAGATTTCACGTTAACTGGGTTGAATGCCAAAAAAAAAACACAGATTGTTTTACTTCATTATGATGATTGATGGATTGACTAAAGGGCCTTCAACGTAGATGACACACCTACATTTCTGAACCACACACAACAGGACTGCACAAATAGCATTTGCGTTAAGAAGACAACAAGTAGTAGAAATTGAACATCCAACCACTTTACAACTAATACTCCAATAGGCAGTAAAATGCCACTCGATCATTAGTTAAACAGATTAAATCTTTAGCACTGTCACATCAAGAAGAGGCACTGGAAATAGCTGTTTCAATTTGGTGATCAGTTCGATCTCACCTGATCTCATATCTATCAGATGGGCCTACGCGAGAGGGGTCTAACGGCTCGCACCCAGCCTCTCAGTCGCCTGGGGAGGGGACCGGGGTTGAGCCCGCACCAACGGTGCCCATGACTACTCTGCGTTTTGGGTCTTTTGGGCCAGCTTCGGCACCTCCTGTGCTATGGAGTGACCGGGTAGAGTCTGGTGATTATCTTGAGCACACGCTCCCTCCGTTGGAGTTCGAGGGGGCTGCTGGATTGTTTGCTGGACGGCCGGTAAGGCCTTTGGTTGGTGCTGCGGAGAGGAGGCCGGAGGATGTTTCTCTTCTCCTGGCGCCTCACGTGGACGCGACTCCGGTGACGGCGACTGCGGGTGTGATGGGTGGTGGAGGTGGAGGTTCGGGGCAGGTGGCCTCGTCTTCTCCCATCCCCATACCGATCCCGGTGGCGTCGGTGACGTCGGCCCCGAGGGGGTCGGCCAGTGCTGGGAGAGGGAGCCCGAGGCAGGCGGCCTCGACTCCTGCTACTCCGATGGTGACGGTAACCACCGCGGCAGCAGTTGCGTTCGCGGGACGCCGGGGCAGGCGGCCCTGTCTCCTCCCTCTTCACCGTTGGTCAGGAGGACCGCTTCGCCCTCGCCGATGGCTCTTTCGCCTGAGCCCGCGGTTGGGGTGGGAGGAGGGTGCGGGCGGGCGGCCCCCGCTCTCCTCTCTTCGCCCCTACCTATGGTCGGGGTCCCTGGTGTGGGACACCCGTTTATGGGGATCGGGAGCCCAGGCGCCCTCTCTGGTAACCTCGGCACCACCTTTGAGGGTTTCAGTGCAGGGTGTTACTAGGGAGGAGGTTATCGCGTTTGGTGGGATCCCGGACCCTTTCTCCGAGGGGAGACGGATGAGTGCTCGCATCCTCGACATCCCTGAGGTGGATGATATGCAGCAGCGGTGCGCTATGAGGGCGGCCAAGCTTGAGGAGGCTGCTTTATCTTCCGGGTATGTCCGCCAACTTATCTAATTCCTTATTGCATTTTTCTAATGAGGACATTATAAATAATGCAAACCAATTAGGAGTTTCACTAGGTGCTACGGATAGTGAGATTACCAATTCGGTGAATGATCTATTAGATTTGGAGGTGGAACGTGCTTTAGAGACTATTCGTAATCTTGCAGCAGTTAAACCAATGAATGATGATGACATTGATCGTTAGGGGTTAGAGTGCTTGATAATCTGTGTGCGGATCTAGCACCCCCAATAATGACTCCGAGGAAGATGATGTACCCCTAGAGAATGATGCTAGTAATTTTGTGAACCCGGTCATGAGGACGGGCGATGTAGCTTAGTAAACCTAAGCGTAAGTGGAAGCGGAAGATCTATCCCGATTCCGCTGTCCGTAGGAGTGCTAGGATTGAACCACTAAAAATTCCATGATGAATTATGAGAGGAATTTTTGGAACAGCAGAGGTCTGAAGGACTTGGCTAAAAGAAGATTCCTAGCCGAGGCAGCTTTAGAGCAGCGGTTAGATTTTGTTGCTCTATCGTAGACGGGAGAGATAACTTTGCGCCCAGGTTTCTCTCTTCTCTTGTAGGTGGTATTGATTTCGATTGGCATTGCCTCCTCCGCATGAGGAAGATCGGGTGGTATCTTACTAGGTGTGAGATGCGATTCGCTTGAAGTCGAAGTGTAGTGATGGGCGACTTTCGGTGAAGTTTCGAGTTAGGTCTAGGATAGATGGTTTTAATCGGGCTTTGGTAGCGGTTTATGGTGCCGCACAGCCCGAGCTTAAAGCGGAGTTTCTGGCGGACCTTGTTCGAATCTGTGGGTCAGAACAACTGCCAATTTTAGTTGGAGGTGACTTCAATATCATCAGGAGGAGAGAGGAGAAGAACAATGATAACTTTGACGGCAGATGGTCGTTCATTCAACACCATTATTGAGAGCTTGGATCTGAGAGAGATTGAGCTTTCTGGTAGAAAGTTCGCCTGGGCTAATGCGCTGCCAAACCCAACCTATGAAAAACTTGATCGAGTTCTTGCGAGCGTGGAGTGGGAACAAAGTTCCCTCTTGGTTCTGAAAAGGCAAGCTCTTTCGAGAGGAATTTCTGATCACACCCCATTGTTCGTGGACTTAGGGGAGCCGAACCACGTGGGTAAGAAGAACACCTTCTCCTTCGAGATGTCATGGTTTGAACGTGAGGGGTTCTTGGACTTGATTGCCAGGGAATGGGTTAAAGGTGTTGGTGGCAATATCTGCGATTGAGCGTTGGCGAGAATAAGATTAGGCATCCGAGAAGCTTCTTACGGGTTGGGCTAAGCACCTCGATGGCGCGTATAAGATTGAAAAGGATAGACTCCTTAATCTTATACAGGCCCTGGACATACAGGCCGAATCCAATATTTTAATGCTAGCTGAGCTTCAGGTTAAAAATGAGGCGGAGAAGAGGTTAAAAGAACTGCTCCACGAAGAAGAATTGAAGTGGGCTTTGCGTGCTAAAGTCCGCAAAGTAGTCCAGGGGGACGCGAATACTCAGTTCTTCCATTTGATAGCTAATGGCAAGCATGAGAAAGAAGCGTATCTTTCAGCTTGAGCAAGACGAGGGCACTATTTTAGGGCGGGATAACCTAAAGACATATATTACGAATATTACAAGCAGTTATTTGGACCTCCGGAGGATAGTTGTGTGTCCCTCGATGAGTCCGGGACTGAGGATGTGCCTCAACTAACTGCCGCTGATAATGATATTCTGGTTGCCCCGTTTTCGGAGAAGGAGGTGTTTGATGCTATAGCACAGATGAAAAACAATAAGGCTCCCGGACGGATGGATTTTCGGCAGAGTTCTATAAAAGTGCTGGCACATTATTAAGGGGATTTACTACCTATGTTCCATGATACATTCTCCGGACAGCTTCAATTATTTCACTTGAATTTTGGGACTATCACTGCTGCTTGCTAAGAGGGCGGATGCGGTGAGAATTGAGCAATTCAGGCCGATCTGTCTCCTCAATGTTAGTTTCAAAAAAATTTCACAAAGGTCGGGACGAACAGACTCACACAGATTGCATCTTTGTGGTGCAATGATCCCAAACCGCTTTCATGTCGGACAGAAATATCCTTGAAGGGGTGGTAGTCTGCATGAACGCAGCTCCATGAAATCCATTCTAAAATATTAGATGGAGTAATTTTTAAGGTGTATTTCGAGAAAGCGTATGATAAGGTCAAATGGCCATTCCTCCAACAGTCATTATGTATGAAAGGTTTTGATGCACGCTACCGACAAAGTTGAATCATTTACGCAAAAGGTAGTGTGGGAATTAGAGTTAATGATGACATCGGTCACTATTTCCAGACACATAAAGGCCTAAGACAAGGAGACCCAATGTCCCCTATCTTGTTTAACATTGTGGTGGATATGTTAGCAATTTTGATAGGAAGGGCTAAGGAAAATGGTCAGGTAGGTGGATTGGTACCTCATCTTATTGATGGAGGTGTTTCCATCCTTCAATACGCTGATGATACAATCATTTTTATGGAGCATGACTTGGCCAAGGCGAGAAATATGAAGCTTGTGTTATGCCTATTTGAACAATTGACCGGGTTAAAGATTAATTTCCATAAGAGCGAGCTGTTACTGTTTTGGTAGGGCCAAAGATGAACAGGATGCTTATAGGCAATTGTTTGGGTGTGAGTTGGGTGAGTTGCCCTTCTCTTACTTGGGGATTCCAATCCACCATCGAGGGTGACAAACAGAGAATGGAAGTGCATCGAGGACCGATTTGAGAAGAAAATGAGTTGCTGGAAGGGTAAGCTCATGTCATACGGAGGCCGATTAATCCTAATTAATCCGAAACGACGAACACCTCACGTCGTTGAATAATGCGGTACAAAGACGGGCATTATTCAACGACGTGAGGTGTTCGCTGCTTTGGTACTTCAATCTACCCCTTAACATTCAGTTCCGATTAACGCTTAGCGGGCAATCGTTGGGAAGAATGGCTCCGTCTAGTTAGGAGACTGATGGAAGTCCAGCTTTCACAACAACCCGATGAATTATTTGGAAGTTGACTAAGTCTGGAGCATTCACGGTTAAATCAATGTATATTGATGTTATTAATTCGAACTCCATTCCTACGTCCAAGCATGTTTGAGATGTCAAATTTCCTTTGAAAATAAAAGTGTTTATGTGGTTTGTTCATAAACAAGTTATTTTAACTAAGGATAACTTGATTAAGCGTAATTGGATAGGACCTACTAGGTGTAGTTTCTGCGATCGGGATGAGACTATCAAACACCTCTTTTTTGATTGCCCGTTGGCCAAGGTTCTTTGGCAGACGGTCCACATTGCTTTTAACATCAATCCACAGAATTACATTAATGCGTTATTTGGGACATGGCTTAATGGGATTGAGCGACTTAGCGAAACATATTCGGGTTGGAGTTTGTGCTTTCTTGTGGACTATCTGGAATTGCAGAAATGATCTGGTTTTAACAGAATATCATGTATACATTTTTGCAGGTCTTATTCGAACTACGGCACTGATCCGTTTCGTGGTCGCTACTCACCTGCAGACGGAGGCCGGGGAGCATATGGTTCTCGGGTCTTTCCGCTGGGAGATGGTAGCTCGGGATATCTTCAACCGGTTTGGATGGCGGTCATGTAATAGGATAGGCATTTAGTATCCCTATCTAGTTTTAGCCAGCCGGTTGTGGCGTCGTTTCTTGGCTAGTTGATGTTTCTAGCCCTCTTTGGCTCTGTGTGAGCTTTTTGTGCTTTTTATTACTTTCGGAGACCTTTCGAACCATGTTGGCACTACTTTATTCGGTTAATAAGATGGCCGTATGCATCTCTCTGATGCAGAGGCCGGGGAGTCCCCCCTTTTCTAAAAAAAATTCTATCACTACTACTACATTGACATTTATGACATGGGCACTGATCTATATCATGTTTAATTCGAGTCTTTCATACATCGTGTTATATATCATTTTTTTTGTACCACCAACTGTTAATTTTAAATCATTAATTGTCCTCCATTTTACTAATATTTTTGTATACGTATTCCAAAAAAGGAAAAAAATCTTATACATTTCTCCTCACACCCCGCACCATGGCTCCTTCAGTTCGCAAGATCTTAAAATGCAGGAATAGGATATGAATGCATGCGCAAAACATATCAATGGTAAACACATGAATTTTATCAACATGGTTGTTTGGTTCACTGGAATTTGAAAAATAAATATAGAAATCCTAACAAACATGGTCAAGCCAAAGCACGTGAAATGTATAGTTAGAATGTTAGTATGTCACTAAGGATATCTGTCTCGTTTGTCGTGCAAGAAATTTGAAAAGGAGGTCCAGGACGTTAGAGTTCATGTGGTTTTCCTTTGAATCTACAATCAAAGGAAAGTTTCGTCCATTTTTCTTTTATCGCATTCTTTTGAACCAAATATATGAATAGTATTACCATAAAAAAAATCTTACTCCTACATTTTTCCTTTGAATTACAGAGGTCCTAATCCTGCTAGATACATTAGCCACGTCCCTGCCATTTCTTAATGCAGATCCTGCTAACTTTCATTCAGGAGTCTGTTGATAGAACTCGGATTTGAGCACAAAGGAAAATAACATGTTCAACCTCACCTGATTTCATGACTTCAATATTGTCATCTACTCCAATACTTTTGTTCGAGAATCTGTTGATACTTTGATACTACACCTTCATGAGATGATAACACATCATATATGTAACCCAGGTGTTAATTTGGAGTATAGGTATTTTACCTATAATGCAGTATAGGTATTCTTTTTTTATGAGATGATAACACACACATATATATAACACATCATATACACATTATCCTCCAATTTTAACTATAATGCAGTATAGGTATTCTTTTTTTAAATGCAGTATATGTATTCAAGATCATCCAGAAAATCGAAAGAGATCCTATATGTGTTTTCACCGACATCCCGCACCATAAACCCGGGTAGGTATATCACCCACTTTCCTACCATAGTACCATCCCATGTAACCTTATCATATCTTCCAGATTTAACCGAAATTAAAGTCATTTATGTGTTAACAGATGCATTGGATGTATCAACAGATTAATATATGTCAAAAATAAGACACAACACATTAATCATTCGTGTTGTATAAATATTACTCGATGATTGATCCTATTCCGGCATTGCCATCATCTTCCTCGTGTAGTTGTGTGTCTTGAAAAATGGCATCGTTTACAAATATCTTAGTACCACTTCTGTTGCTCGCCATCCTCTTTCCGAAGCTTGCACTATGTTATATCAATCCAACTGCCACAAGCGTACACCAAAATGCCACGAAACCCTCTGCTTATCGTGCTTACATCGTGCTCGTCGAGCCACCACGCTCGAATGTCGGCGAAGACGCCCACCGCCAATGGCATGAGTCTTTCTTGCCGAGTTTATTGACGGGTGAGTCCACAAAGTCGCGCCTTCTCCATTCCTACACCCAGGTGTCCAATGGCTTCGCCATGAGGCTCACCGATGCCGAGCTCGAGACAATGGTCAAGAAGCCAGGGTTCGTGCGTGTATTCCCTGACCAGACGCTGCAACTAATGACCACACACACGCCAGAGTTCCTTGGGCTAAGGAACGGCACCGGGTTCTGGAGCCAGGCGGGCTACAGGCAGAGAGTCATCATTGGACTGCTCGACAGCGGCATCTATGCGATGCATCCTTCCTTCAATGACCATGGAGTTCCCCCACCCCAGCAAGGTGGTATGGATCGTGCGAGGCGGCCCGGTGCAACAACAAGCTCATCAGTGCCAAGTCATTCATTGCGGGAGATGACTCTGGTGACAGTGAGGGGCATGGAACGCACACCTCATCCACAGCCGCCGGGAACTTCGTAACTGGTGCATCATACCATGGCGTGGGCACGGGCACTGTGGCAGGAATTGCTCCGGGAGCTCACATCACCATGTACAAGGTATGCAACGGTCGTCGCTGCAAGCAGTCAGCCATGCTGGCTGGCCTAGAGGAGGCTATCAAGGATGAGGTGGACGTGCTCTCGCTCTCACTTGGCGGAACCACCAGCATCAGCTTCGATGAGGACCGATCTGTATTTACGCGTTCAGTGTCGTGGCCAAGGGCATCCTTATGGTGTGCGCCGCCGGCAACGACGGTCCATTTCAGGGCCACATCACCAATGAAGCGCCGTGGTTGCTCACGGTCGCCGCCGGCTCCATGAACCGGAGCTTCGGCGTCAGCATCCATCTCACCAACGGCAAGAGCATCCACGGGGGAGCACTTACCCAGAAAGCGAGTCCAAGCTCAAAGTTACACCCTCTCCACTACTCGGAGGAACGACGGTACTGCAATTACGAGGGTGATAGTAGCATCGCTGGTAAGATCCTTGGTTTGCGAGGACAGGGGTTCGAAGGCTCAACAGTCCAAAATCCGCAACATAACGGGGGTTGGTGCGGTAGGTGAGGGAGTCCTGGATTAAGGGGTCCTCGGATAGCCGGACTATATACTTTGGCCGGACTGTTGGACTATGAAGATACAAGATTGAAGACTTCGTCCCGTGTCCGGGTGGGACTCTCCTTTGCATGGAAGGCAAGCTTGAAAATTCGGATATGTAGATTCCCTTCTCTATAACCGCCTCTGTGTAACCCTAGCCCCCTCCGGTGTCTATATAAACCGGAGGGTTTAGTCCGTAGGACGATAACAATCATAATCATAGGCTAGCTTCTAGGGTTTAGCCTCTACGATCTCGTGGTAGATCAACTCTTGTAATACTTATATCATCAAGATCAATCAAGCATGAAGTAGGTTATTACCTCCATTGAGAAGGCCCGAACCTGGGTAAACATTGTGTCCCCCGCCTCCTGTTACCATTAGCCTTAGACGCACAGTTCGGGACCCCCTACCCGAGATCCGCCGGTTTTGACACCATCATTGGTGCTTTCCTTGAGAGTTCCACTGTGCCGTCACGGTAAGGCTTGATGGCTCGCCTTGTTGTCAAGGACAACATCACCTCTGGGGGAGCCCTGGCTTTAGGCCAAACTCTCCGACTAGGCGGCTTCGTCATGACCGCCCGATCGGCCATCGCGCTGACGATGACTTCTCAGGTCATCAAAAACAGCCTCAACGTCAGCTCGGAACTTACCGAACAGATGGATACAATGGAGCTCTCCTCCCTGAACAAGCTCTTAGATCGCATCGCCGCTCTGGGAGTCGCTACGGGCTATGATCAGATCGGGCTTAAACCCGACCAAAGGGAGATTAACTCTCCGCCGGTCACCCATCAGATAGCGGTAGTGGAGGAGCAATGCATCGATTCTTCCTCTATTTTGAGGACGAACTATGTCCGGATTCCCGAGCTTTCCGAGCCGGATACCCGTCTACAGGAGGACATGGCCCAAGCTCCGAACCTAGAATCGGACAGCGGGCCAGAAAAATTGGGCAACATCCCGGAGCCCAAGCTGCCAAGCCCGGAAGCTCCTCTTCCCCCGGGTCTCAGATCGGGTCAGAGTTTGGACTTAAATCTACCCACCCGCCCAGATACAAGTGATCTTTCCCACATTAGACAAGAGCCCCAAGAGACAGTACATCACTTCTGGGCTAGATTCCTCCTTGTAATGAGCAAGGTCAAGGACTGTCGTGAGGAAGATGCAATTTCATTCTTTTGCAAAAATTGCACGGACAGGGGAATCCTCAACGCCATAAGTCGCTGTGACATAGCACACTTTGGTGAATTGGCGGCCATAATACAGAAGTACAGCGTGATGGAAAGCGCCTGGAAAACCCAGACAAAATTCTGGGATCCTCCGGCTCTTACTAAACCCCTCGTCTGAACTAAAAGGATGCACTCTCGCAAGTCACCCAATCCAATTACAAAGAAACCAAAGCCCACTATAGGGCGTGGAACCGTATTGGAGGGATGGCTCAATGGGCCATGCAAAATTCACAGTACACCGGAAGCCATACCAACGCACAGCCTTAGGGCATGTTGGATACTCCGGCAGGTGGCCAAGAGCGGCGAGGATCTCCTCATCAACCATACCGCAGAGAGCCATCCCGCCAAAAATAACAATACATTATTGACAGTCTTCAATACTTTCGTCTCAAATAATAGGCATAGCGAAACACTCATAGCCTCGCGAAGTCTGCGCCGCGTTGCAGCAATAAATCCATGGAACGACACGGCTATAACCTTCAATGCCAGTGACGAACCTCAATTCCGAATAGTTCGGGCACCAACCGCTTTGGTCCTTAGTCCAATTGTGGATGTCTTCCGACTTACTAAAGTGCTCATGGACGGCGGCAGCGGATTAAACCTCATCTATGAGGAGACTCTTAACAAGATGGAAATAGACAAGAGCCGCATTGAGCAAAGTAGCACGACCTTCAGAGGAATCATCCCTAGTCGGGAGGCACGATGTGCGAGAAAAATCACACTAGATGTGGTATTTGGCACGCCGGAGAATTATAGGTCCGAAGAAATCACATTCCAAGTGGCCCCGTTCAGTAGCGGATACCACACCCTTTTAGGGCGGGATGCATTCACGAGCTTTCAAGCCATACCCCATTATGGGTACATGAATCTCAAGATGCTCGGGCCCAATGGAATCATCACTCTAGCTAGTGATCCGGACGTAGCACTCCGCGCCGAAAATAAACCGCCGCACTAGCCCTTGAGGCATTATCCGAAGCCCTCGCGGCCGAAGAACTAATCGCGCTGTGCTCCACAGTGGACAGGGACGACGTGATACTCGACAAACGACCCAAGTCCACCTCTTTCAAACCAGCGGACGAAATAGTCAATTCAGGTCCACCCAACAGACCCTACAAAAACAGCATCCATTGGGGCACAGCTGAACCCCACAATAGACGCCGCACTGCGAGAGTTTTTGCGTGAGAATTGGGACATCTTCTCCTGGCATCCTTCATGAAGGAAATATGCCCTAGAGGTAATAATAAAGTTATTATTTATTTTCTTAAATCATGATAAATGTTCATTATTCATGCTAGAACTGTATTAACCGGAAACATAATACATGTGTGAATACATAGACAAACAGAGTGTCACTAGTATGCCTCTACTTGACTAGCTCGTTAATTAAAGATGGTTATGTTTCCTAACCATAGACATGAGTTGTCATTTGATTAACGGGATCACATCATTAGGAGAATGATGTGATTGACTTGACCCATTCCGTTAGCTTAGCACTTGATCGTTTAGTATGTTGCTATTGCTTTCTTCATGACTTATACATGTTCCCATGACTATGAGATTATGCAACTCCGTTTACGGAGGAACACTTTGTGTGGTACCAATCGTCAACGTAATCCAGGTGATTATAAAGGTGCTTTACAGGTGTCTCCGAAGGTACTTGTTGGGTTGGCGATTTCGAGATTAGGATTTGTCACTCCGATTGCTCGGAGAGGTATCTCTGGGCCCACTCGATAATGCACATCACTATAAGCCTTGCAAGCATTGTAACTAATGAGTTAGTTGCGGGATGATGTATTACGGAGCGAGTAAAGAGACTTGCGGTAACGAGATTGAACTAGGTATTGAGATACCGACGATCGAATCTCGGGCAAGTAACATACCGATGACAAAGGGAACAACGTATGTTGTTATGCGGTTTGACCAATAAAGATCTTCATAGAATATGTAGGGGAGCCAATATGAGCATCCAGGTTCCGCTATTGGTTATTGACCGAGGCGTGTCCCGGTCATGTCTACATTGTTCTCGAACCCGTAGGGTCCATGCACGCTTAAAGTTCGATGACGATTATATTATGAGTTTATGTGTTTTAATGTACGAAGGTAGTTCGGAGTCCCGGATGAGATCGGGGACATGACGAGGAGTCTCGAAATGGTCGAGACGTAAAGATCGATATATTGGACGACTATATTCGGACATCGGAAAGGTTCTGAGTGATTCGGGTATTTTTTGGAGTACCGGAGAGTTACGGGAATTCGCCGGGGAGTATATGGGCCTTATTGGGCTTTAGGGGAAAGAGAGAGGAGAGGCTGGGCGCCCCCCAAGGCCTAGTCCGAATTGGACTAAGGAGGCTGCGCCCTCCTTCCTTCTCTTCTCTCTCCCTTTCCTTGACTCCTACTCCTACTACTTGGAAGGGAATCCTACTCGGTGGGAGTAGGACTCCTCTAGGGCGTGCCATAGAGAGGGCCGCCCCCCCCTCCTCCACTCCTTTATATACGGGGAGGGGGGCACCCCTTGGAGACACAACAATTGATCATTGATCTCTTAGCCGTGTGCGGTGCCCCCCTCCATCGTAGTCCTCCTCGATAATATCGTAGCAGTGCTTAGGCGAAGCCCTGCGTCGGTAGAACATCATCATCGTCACCACGCCGTCGTGCTGACGGAACTCTCCCTCGAAGCTCGGCTGGATCGAAGTTCGAGGGACGTCATCGAGCTGAACGTGTGCAAGAACTCGGAGGTGCCGTGCTTTCGGTGCTTGATCGGTCGGGCCGTGAAGATGTACGACTACATCAACCACATTGTGTTAACGCTTCCGCTTTCGGTCTACGAGGGTACGTAGACACACTCTCCCCTCTTGTTGCTATGCATCACCATGATCTTGCGTGTGCGTAGGATTTTTTTTGAAATTACTACGTTCCCCAACAGTGGTATCCGAGCCTAGGTTTTATGCGTTGATGTTATATGCACGAGTAGAACACAAGTGAGTTGTGGGCGATACAAGTCATACTGCTTACGAGCATGTCATACTTTGGTTTGGCGGTATTGTTGGATGAAGCGGGCCGGACCGACATTATGCGTACGCTTACCTGAGACTTGTCGGCATTCTGGGAACGGGGGTTCCCAGACTTGCCTGCCTGCGGCCTGCAGCGTGGCTCAAGTGGGGGCCCAGCGTGGCCCAGCTTCATCAGCTCAAGCTCAAGACCCTCGCGAGGGGCCAAGCCTCATGAGGCCGGGCCAGCAGTGAACCTTCCTCGAGAGCAGCCTCCTCAGGCAGGCTCGCGAGGAGGCGGAGAGATCAAGGCGGGGTACCTCGCGAGGGTGCCCCATGACGCAAGCCATGACGATCAAGCACCAGGCGGGCGCCGGCCTGAGCAGTGTCCTTGTTTCCCTTTCGGTGCAAAGGGGGCAAGCACAGGCCAAGGCATCAGGCAAAGGTTACCGCTTCGGTGCAGCAAGACCAAGACTAGCAGAACGGCAGGATGGAGGTTATCGTGGAGCCCGGGACGGCGTCACCACCAGAGCCATTGGTAGTCAAAGACCAACTTTAGTCAGGATAAGTGTACCAGATGTTCCCCTTCAAAATGGCCAATTGTTGGCGCCCTTCCCGCTCATTATTTGGGAAGAGGCCCAGGGCCTCCCTCTATAAATAGGACTAGCCACCGCAGAGACAGGGGGACGAACCTACCACACACACACACACACACACACAGAGAGAGAGAGAGAGAGAGAGAGAGAGAGAGAGAGAAGCGATTGGACTCACCCAAGCAGTTCATCACACCACCTCCAGAACAGCCCCTCACGAGGCTGTTCTCCCTTTGTACTGTTCATCATCAGCCCCAGAGGCAATCCACCACACCGCAAACTAGAGTAGGGTATTACACCACAATGGTGGCCCGAACTAGTATAAACCTCGTGTCCCTCGTGTGTTCTTCTTTCTAGCCTAGATTCCTTACGAGCCTTCGACGCGTGAGCTGGTAGGGGAAAGATCTTCGTGCGCACCCCAGAGTTCGAACCTCAAGGGTCTGCCGAAACCCGAAATCCGACATTTGGTGCACCAGGTAGGGGTGCGCCGGAATCTTTCCTCCGCTGGTCGCGTCTCATCTTCCGCCGCGACCATGGTCGGCCTTCGGCGAGCCTGCGCCGAGCATCGGGCTGCTCTAGCCACCCGCGTCGCCCAGACGGCGCCCGTCGGCGGACGCCCCCGTCGTTCACCGTCGCCTGCCGCCAACGCCGCCACCGGCCCGACGGAGTACGAGCAGCAGGCCTCGCCCCTGCATCCTCCAGTGCGACATGATGGCTACGCCGCCCCCAATCGCCGACTCCGCCCGGATCGTCGACTCGCGCCCGTCGCGCCCCCACAGAAGCGCCGCCCGCTCCAACAACCGACACTGATGCTGGGACCAGGGGGCACCGAGCCTTGGTCCCCGCCTTATGACGGCAGCGATGGCGCCCAAGTTCAAGCCGAGATGCCGCGGCTGCAATGGCGCAGCGGACTACCGTTTTCCCATCGGCATATGAGGAGGCTGTCCTCAAGGCTGGGGGCGACGACAGGGTGATGGCCAACCGGTTTCCCATGTCCCTCACCGGCGTCCCGCGCATGTGGCTGCTCCACCTACCGACGGCTTCTGTGACCTCCTGGGAGGAGCTGCGCAACCTCTTCCTCGCCCGCTACGCCGCGCTGGCACCCCCGGTCGTTGCATGTCTCCTGGGCGGCTCGCAGGCGCCGCCCGCGAGCCGCCACATCAAGCCATTAACTCGCCAGATCGGTGTCGCCTCCAAGCGCCAGGGAGCTCCCCCGGGTTGGGTGGCGCCCGAGGCCGATCTGACCTTCAACTCGGATGATCACCCCTCCAGCCCCGCCGGATTGGGTGCGCTCCCATCTTTGTGCACCCCCACCATCTGCGAAGTGGCAGTCACCAGGACCCTCATCGACGGCGGAGCTGGCCTCAACGTGCTCTCCGTGGAAGCCTTCAGCCTCCTCCATGTGCCACCAGAGCGGCTCCAGCCCAGTACGCCTTTTTCGGGAGTCGGAGCCGGTTCCACCGCCCCCCTGGGGAAAATTCGCCTCTCGGTGACCTTCGGCACCCGCGACAACTTCCGCACAGAGCTGATCGACTTTGACATCGCCCCCATCGGCCTCCCTTACAACGCCATCCTCGGCTACCCGGCCTTGGCCCGGTTCATGGCGGCAACTCACCCGGCGTACAACCTCATGAAGATGCCCGGGAGCAGCGGCGTCCTTACCGTGTCAGGGAGCACCGGGGATGCACTGCAGGCGCTCAAGCTTGTTTTCAAGGCGGCTGCGCCGGCACGGCCCGCCAGCGCGGACACCCCTGAGCCCAAGGGGGATGTGCCGTCCAAGAAGAGGCAGCTATTCACTCAAAACAAGGCGGAAACCAAGCAGGTACCAGTCGACAAGGACGGGTCCACTGACGCCACCTTCACCATAGGTGCGAACCTCGAACCCAAGCAGGAGGAGGACTTGGTGAAGTTCCTGCATGCAAACAGGAAGGTGTTCGCGTGGGGACCTGATCAGTTGGCGGGGGTCCCGAGGGGCGTGATTGAGCATCACCTCAACGTGTGCCCCAACGTGCGCCCCGTGAAGCAGAAGGCGAGGCGACAGTCCACAGAGAAACAAGCTTTTATCGTCCAAGAGACCCGCAAGCTAGAGGCAGCAGGGGTTATTCGCGAGGTCCGCTACCCGGATTGGCTGGCCAACCCAGTTGTCGTGCCAAAAAAGGGGGGAAAGGAATGTATGTGTGTCGACTTCACCAACCTCAACAAGGCCTGCCCACAGGATCCATTCCCGCTTCCTCGCATTGACCAGATCGTCGACTCCACCGCTGAGTGTGACCTGCTGTGCTTCCTGGATGCCTTCTCAGGCTATCACCAGATCAAGATGGCGGTAGAAGACGTGGAAAAACGGCTTTCACGACCCGTGCGGAGTATACTGCTATACCTGCATGCCATTTGGGTTGCGCAACGCAGGCACAACCTTTCAGCGGCTGATGCACATCACGCTGAGCCAGCAGCTCGGGAGGAATGCTGAGGCATACGTCGATGACATTGTGGTGAAGTCTCGGGAGGCGAAAACCCTGATACAGGACTTGGAAGAAACCTTCGCGAGCCTTGATAAAGTGGATCTGCTGGCTCAACCCGGAGAAGTGCGTATTTGGAGTCCCCTCGGGCAAGCTCCTGGGTTTCCTTGTGTCCCACCGAGAACATCGAGGCCAACTTGGGAAAAGGTCAAAGCGATCGAAGACATGAGCCCAGCAAAGACCCTTAGAGAGATGCAGAAACTCACCGGCGGCGTGACCTGCTTAGGACGTTCATCTCCAAGCTGGGGAACGAGCCTTGCCATTCTTCAAGCTGATGAAGAAGAAGGGCCCCTTTGAATGGACTGAAGATGCTGACAAGGCATTCCAAGAACTCAAGAAGTACCTTACTAGCCCGTCTGTGATGGTCGCGCCACGCCCACTCGAGCCCCTGGTGCTCTACCTCGCCGCCACACCCTACTCCGCCAGCGCAGCTCTAGTGGCGGTCCGGGAAGAGCGCCAGATCAAGGCTGCGTCACGCCCGGCCACGGCCCCGGCCATGGCGGTACAAGACCAAGAAGGCCTCGCGAAGGTCACGGCCTCGGCAGACGGAAACCAGTCTCGACAGGAAGATGCCCCTAGGGCCGAAGAGGCCGCGCCAGGCAGCCAGGCGCTGGGGGCTCCGCCGACTCAGGAGGCCTCAGACCCTCCAGAGGGCACGGGCCTCATCAGCACTCCTACTCTCATCGAGCACCCAGTGTACTTCATCAGCACGGTGCTACAGGATGCGAGGGTGCGGTACCCCATGCCCCAAAAACTCCTCCTCGCGCTGTTGGTACCCTCACGCAAGCTGCGGCACTACTTCCAAGGTCATCCCATCAAGGTCGTCTCAGCATACCCTCTGGAGAGGGTGCTCAGGAGCCCCAACTCAGCTGGGAGAGTCGCCGAGTGGAGCATCGAATTGCAAGCATTTCAGCTAGAATTCAACACAACCAGAGTCATCAAGGGGGCCGCATTGGCAAATTTCGTGGCAGAATGGACGGAGGCACCCGGCCTCGAAGCAGGCGAAGACCGATCGCTTTCTCTCGGGAGCGAGGCGCCGGACGGCTGGGTCATGTACTTCGATGGGGAATTCTCCCGACATGGCGCTGAGGCGGCCTTGATGCTCGTATCGCCTACTCAGGACAAGCTCTATTACGCCGTGCAGCTCTGTTTCCAGCACGGGGAAAAGGTCTCCAACAACATAGCAGAGTATGCCTGATAGCCGGCCTGAGAGCCGCAGTCGCTTTGGGAGTAAAGCGCCTCACCATCAAGGGAGATTCACAACTCCTCGTCAACTTCTCCAACAAGATATCTGAGCGAAGGGCGAGCACATGGAAGCCTACCTCGCGGAGGTCCGCAGGATGGAGAAACAGTTCTGGGGGCTGGAGCTGCAGCATGTGCCTCACGACACCAATCAAGAGGTGGATGACATCGCCAAGAGGGCGTCCAGGCGGCTGCCTCAGGAGCCTGGCGTCTTCGAGGAGCGACTCTTCAGGCCCTCAGCCGCACCCTCATTATCAAGCGCGGCGCAACCTCAGGAGGAGCTCCCCAGCCGCTTTGCCTCGGGAGCCCCGATCATGCGGCCCGGCCTCGAGGGCACGTCTGCTCCTGGCGTTGGAGCCACAGGAAGGTCTTTGGATCACAGAGCTCAAGAGCTACTTAACGCTGGGACCCTGCGGAGAAGGAGGAGGAGGCGGAGCGTGTGGCGCGGCAATCCACGGCCTATTGCATCGAGGATGGAGAGCTTTACGGAGGCGCATCAATGACGTGTCCCTACGCTGCATCTCCAGAGAGCAAGGGAAGGAATTGCTGGAGGATATACACGACGGAGACTGTGGGCATCACTCATCATCACGGACCCTCGTTGGCAAGGTGTTCCGCAGCGGGTTCTACTGGCCCACATCACTCAGCGACGCTGTTGAGCTGGTAAGGGCTTGCGAGGCCTGCCAATTTCACGCCGAGCAGATCCATCAGCCGGCGGGGGGTATGCAAACTATACCCCTCTCGTGGCCATTCGCAGTTTGGGGGCTGGACATTCTGGGCCCGTTCCCTCGGGCGCCAGGGGGCTATTGCTACCTCTACGTCGCCATGGACAAGTTTACCAAGTGGGCCAAGGTGGAAGCTGTCCGCACCATCCCAGCGGGCTCTACGGTCAAGTTCATCAAGGGCGTCGTGAGCCGGTTTGGGGTGCCTAACCGCATCATCACCGACAATGGTTCACAGTTCACCAGCAACCTCTTCAAAACGTATTGTGCTAACCTTGGAATGCAGATATACACGGCCGGTGGCGCACCCGGAGTAATGGCCAGGCCGAAGCGAGCCAACACGGAGGTCTGAAGGGCCTCAAAACCAGGACCTTCAAGAAGAAGCTGGAATCCCGGGCGAGGCTGGCATGACGAGCTCCGATCCGTCTTGTGGTCCATCCGCATACGACATGCCAAGCCCGTGGCGAGACCCCGTTCTTCCTCGTCTACAGAGCAGAAGCCGTCCTCCCTCACGAGGTCAGGCGTCGCTCCGCACGGGTCCTGGCGTTCGACGAGGCGCAGCAGGACTCCATGCGGGGGACGGACCTCGTATTGGGGGAGGAACATCGTCGAGGGGCCGCGCTGCTAGCGGCAAGGTATCAACAGGCGCTGCGGCGATACCACTGCCGCAACATCCGCCCCAGGACTCTTGAGGTAGGGGACCTCGTGCTCAGACGGGTCCTCTCCAGGGAAGGGTTGCATAAGCTTTCTCCCATGTGGGAGGGCCCGTTCAAGGTTGTTCATGTTTCCAGGCCCGGCTCCGCACGCTTGGAGACTCAGGAGGGGGTGCCCATCCCGAACGCGTGGAACATCCAGCACCTCCGGAAGTTCTACCCTTGAAGAAAGGCCCGGAGCCTGTGAAGAAGGCGAACGCCTGTGAAGTTTATTTTCCCGAGAAAGGCCCGGAGCCTGTGAAGAAGGCGAACGCCTGTGAAGTTTATTTTCCCGAGAAAGGCCCGGAGCCGGTGAAGAAGGCCAAAGCCAGTGAAGTTCATTTTTCCGAAAGGCCCGAGCCTGTGAAGAAGGCGTAACGCTTGTGAAGTTTATTTTCGAGAAAGGCCCGGAGCTCGTGAAGAAGGCGAACGCTCGTGAAGCTTACCTTCCCCAAGAAAGGCCCGCAGCCTGTGAAGAAGGCCAATGCCTGTGAAGCTCGCCGCCCGTGACACTCTCACGTAATAATGAGTTGGGGCTCTACACGCCCCGGTGTCTCCGGTGAGCCGCCCTCGGGCCTCGAGGGCTCCCGCCCACGCCCAGTGGCAGCACTTAGCTCCGCACTGGTGAGAAGACGTCGAAGACTAGATTAGGTGCCGGACGCGGCTTTTTCATTTGCTTTCTGCAGTTGGCTTGTTCATCCTTATTCGAAGTTTTATTGAAGTTGTTGCCATCCTTGGCTCGTGATTCTTTGTCTTTCTCGCTCACTTGCCTCGATTTCTCTCGCGCAAGTCTGATGAGGGGGCAGCGCGGGCACCCTCGCGAGTGTTTTCTGCCCCCGTTGTTTGAAGCTTTCCTATCCAGGTCCATGATACGTCTCTAACGTATCTATAATTTTTGATTGCTCCATGCTACTTTATCTATTGTTTTGGACTATAATGGGCTTTATTTTCCACTTTTATATTATTTTTGGGACTAACCTATTAACCGGAGGCCCAGCCCAGAATTGCTTTTTGTGCCTATTTCAGTGTTTCGAAGAAACGGAATATCAAACGGAGTCCAAACGGAATGAAACCTTCGGGAACGTGATTTTCTCACCGAACGTGACCCAGGAGACTTGGACCCTACTCCAAGGAGTGCCAGAGGCGGTCATGAGGGTGGGGGGCGCGCCCCCTGCCTCGTGGGCCCCCTGACGCTCCACTGACGTACTCCTTCCTCCTATATATACCTACGTACCCCCAACAGATCAGAAACGGAGCCAAAAACCTAATTCCACCGCTGTACCTTCATGTATCCACGAGATCCCATCTTGGGGCACATTAGGAGCTCCATGGGAGGGGGCATCCACCACGGAGGGCTTCTACATCATCACCATAGCCCCTCCGATGAAGTGTGAGTAGTTTACTTCAGACCTTGGTCCATAGTTAGTAGCTAGATGGCTTCTTCTCTCTTTTTGGATCTCAATACAATGTTCTCCCCTCTCTCGTGGAGATCTATTCTATGTAATCTTCTTTTTTGCGGTGTTTTTGTTGAGACCGATGAATTGTGGGTTTATGATCCAGCTTATCTATGGAAAATATTTGATTCTTCTCTGAATTCTTTTATGTATGATTAAGTTATCTTTGCAAGTCTCTTTGAATTATCCGTTTGGTTTGGCCAACTAGATTGGTAGTTCTTGCAATGGGAGAAGTGCTTAGCTTTGGGTTCAATCTTGCGGTGACCTTACCCAAAGGATGTAAAGGGTTGCAAGGCACATATTGTATTGTTGCCATCGAGGATAACAAGATGGGGTATTTATCATATTGCATGAATTTATTCCTCTACATTATGTCATCTTGCTTAAGGCGTTACTACTGCTTTCAACTTAATACTCTAGATGCATGCCGGATAGCGGTCGATGAGTGGAGTAATAGTAGTAGATGCAGAATCGTTTGGTCTACTTGTCACGGACGTGATGCCTATATACATGATCATTGCCTGGATAACCTCATAACTATGCTCAATTACATCAATTGCTCAACAGTAATTTGTTCACCCACCGTAGAATACTTATGCTCTTGAGAGAAGCCACTAGTGAAACCTATGGCCCCCCGGGCCTATTCTCATCATATCAATCTCTATCACTTTATTTACTTGCTTTTGCTTTTACTTTTTACTTTGCATCTTTATACCAAAAATACCAAAAATATTATCTCTATCAGATCTCACCTCGTAAGTGACCGTGAAGGGATTGACAACCCCTAAGCATTGGTTGCGAGTAGCTATCGTTTTGTGCAGGTACGAGGGACTTGCGTGGTCTCCCTCTTTGGATTGATACCTTGGTTCTCAAAAACTGAGGGAAATACTTACGCCATCTTGTGCTGCATCATCCTCTCCTCTTCGTGGAAATCCAACGCAAGCTCGAGACATAGCAAGAAGAATTTACGCGCCGTTGTCGGGGAGGCTTACGCAAAAGTCAACATACCAAGTACCCATCACAATCCCTATCTCTCGCATTACATTATTTGCCATTTGCCTCTCGTTTTCCTCTCCCCCACATCACCCTTGCCGTTTTATTCGCCCTTTCTTCGCCTTCTTCCCGTATGTATTTTTGTTTGTGCGCCTTCTATTTGCTTGCTAAAAATCTATTGATATGGACCCACTTAAAGTGTTCTACTTGGATCATCTTCGATCCTTATGCTTTCGTCTTTGAAACCCCAACTAGCCTAGTTGATGGGAAATCTTTAGATGAGCATGCTCATTATGTGCGTCACCGTTTATGCGAAAAAGGGAGACTCTTATGGAGTCACCTAAACAGGTTGCTGTGTTATGCTTGGAATCTTTGTGAAATTTATGATTTTACTTGTTGCTCTAAGAACCCTAAAAACACCTTCCTTACCTATGTGAGTTTAATGAATATGAAATCTTATCTTCTTATGCAATGGGTGTTTTTTTTTACTATGATATCGAACAAATTTAAGAATTTGTTGCTTTTAAGGGTGCTTATGAAGTTGCGTCATTGATTGAAAAGTATGATATTACCCTCTACGAATCTGAAAATTTTGACATACTTAAATATTGCTATGAAAACTATGCTCATAATGTCTATGTCAAAGAATTTATAGAGAGAATGACCGTTGCTTTGGAAGGAAATAACGATATGCATCAATCTATAGATAATGATGATTCCGATGATTTGATTGAAATATCCCTTGATGAACATGATGCTTGCTATTCTTGTGGCCATGATACCAATATTTATGAAGATGAATTTGCTATAGTTCCTTATGTTAAACATGAGATCGTTGCTATTGCACCCATACTTGGTAGTTCCTTCGATGAAAAGCATGATTACAATGATTTTACTGTAAATTCTCTTGATGTCAATCATGCTAATAATATGCAAAACCCTAAGCTTGGGGATGCTAGTTTTGCTATGTCTACTACTTGTTGCAATGATCATGATTGGGGTGATTCTTCTTTTGATCTTGAAAATTTATTTAAGCCCCGTGATGAATATGAGGTTGATAATAGTGTTTGCAATAATATTGAAAGTGGGTTTGGAAGAGTGTCAACTTTAGATCCCACATATTTGGAGAATATTCAATCTTATGAAATTTTTGATAAAAGTGGGCTTGGAGAAATCATGACTTTAGTTAATATTAATCCCACTATTTCGGAAGAGTGTCAACTTCGCATGCATGTGGATCGTGTTGAGAATATTTTATGTGATAGCTATATTGTTGAATTTTCTTATGATCCTACATGTAATTATTATGAGAGAGGAAAATATGGTTATAGAAATTTTCGTGTTACTAAATCACCTCTCGTCATGTTGAGATTGCTATCATCTCTTTCTTATTCCTTGCATATGCTAGTTTTTGTTTGCCTTGCAAATTTGTTTGATTATAATATGCCTATGCATATGAAGTATTTTAGACTTAGATGTGTTTGTCACGTGTTTCATGATGCTCTTTTTGCGCTTCAATTCTTGTCTTTCTTGTGAGCATCATTGAAATCTCAATGCCTAGCTAAAAAGGCTTTAAAGAAAAGCGCTTGTTGGGAGACAACCCAATTTTTTTCCTTGCTGCTCAGTAATAAATAATCCATCTAGCCTCTGTTTAGATATGGTTTTATCTTTTAATTAGTGTTTGTTCCAAGTTTGACCTATTGGATCTTCTTGGATGATAGTTATTTGATCTTGCTGTAATTTCCAGAATCTTTGTGCTCAGTGCCCGAATTGTTAAAAATCACCAGAACGTGATAAAACACTAATTCCAGTTGCTGCTGATCAATAAAAAAATTGTCCAGGTCGTCTAATTTTGGTAGAATTTTTTGGGTTCCAGAAGTTTGCGTTAGTTACAGATTACTACAGACTATTCTGTTTTTGACAGATTCTGTTTTGTGTGTGTTGTTTGCTTATTTTGATGAATCTATGGCTAGTAAAATAGTTTATGATCCATAGAGAAGTTGGAATACAGTAGGTTTAACACCAATATAAATAAAGAATGAGTTCATTACAGCAGCTATGGGTATTCTTTTGTTTCCTTTCTCTAACGGAGCGCACGAGATTTCTATTGAGTTTTGTGTTGTGAAGTTTTCAAGTTATGGGTGAATTCTTTTGATGGATCATGGAACAAGGAGTGGCAAGAGCCTAAGCTTGGGGATGCCCATGGCACCCCCAAGATAATCCAGGGACACCAAAAGTCAAAGCTTGGGGATGCCGGAAGGCATCCCTCTTTAAATCCACTTCCATCGGTAATTTACTTGGAGCTATATTTTTATTCACCAACATGATATGTGTTTTGCTTGGAGCGTCTTGTATTATTTGAGTCTTTGCTTGTTAGTTTACCACAATCATCCTTGCTGTACACACCTTTTGAGAGAGCCATACATGATTTGGAATTTGATAGAATACTCTATGTGCTTCACTTATATCTTTTGAGCTTGATAGTTGCTCATAGTGCTTCACTTATATCTTTTTGAACGTGATAATTTTTTGCTCTAGTACTTCACTTAGATATTTTAGAGCACAGTGGTGGATTTGTTTTAAAGAAACTTGATCTCTCATGCTTCACTTAGATTATTTTGAGAGTCGTTAATAGCATGGTAATTTGCTTAATGTTAATATACTTGGTGTTCAAGATATGTGAAACTTTCTTTTGAGTGCGTTGAATACTAAGATAAGTTTGATGCTTGATAATTGTTTTGAGATATGGAGGTAATAATATCAAAGTCATGCTAGTTGAGTAGTTGTGAATTTGAGGAATACTTGTGTTGAAGTTTATAAGTCCCGTAGCATCCACGTATGGTTAAAGTTGTGTAACAAATTTGAAGCATGAAGTGTACCTGGCTTGTGCATCCTTATGAGTGGCGGTCGGGGACGAGCAATGGTCTTTTCCTACCAATCTATCCCCTAGGAGCATGCTTGGCGTAGTACTTGATTTTTGATGACTTCTAAATTTTTGCAATAAGTATATGAGTTCTTTTGACTAATGTTGAGTCCATGGATTATATGCACTTTTACCTTTCCGCCATTGCTAGCCTCTTGATGCCGTGCATTGCCCTTTCTCACATTGAGAGTTGGCGCAAACTTCGCCGGTGCATCCAAATCCGTGATACGATACTCTCTATCACACATAAACCTCCCTATATCTTCCTCAAAACAGCCACCATACCTACCTATTATGTCATTTCCATAGCCAGTCCGAGATATATTGCCATGCAACTTTCCACCGTTCCGTTCATCATTATTATGACATACATTACTTTTGTCATATTGCCATTGCATGATCATGTAGTTGACATCGTATTTGTGGCAAAGCCACCATGCATTATTTTTCGTACATGTCACTCTTGATTCATTGCACCATCCCGATACACCTTGAGAGGCATTCATATAGAGTCATACCTTGTTCTAGTTTCGAGTTGTAATCCTCATGTTGTAATCAATAGAAGTGTGATGATCATCATTATTAGAGCATTGCCCAAATAAAAAAAAAGAGAAAGGCCAAAAAAAAGAAAGGCCCCCAAAAAAAAGGGCAATGCTACTATCTCTTTTTCCACACTTGTGCTTCAAAGTAGCACCATGTTCTTCATGTAGTGAGTCTCATATTTTGTGCTTCAAAGTAGCACCTCGTTCTTCATGTAGTGAGTCTCATATATTGTGCTTCAAAGTAGCACCATGTTTTTCATATAGTGAGTCTCATAAGTTGTCTTTTTCATACTAGTGGGAATTTTTCATTATAGAACTTGGCTTGTATATTCCTACGATGGGCTTCCTCAAATGCCCTAGGTCTTCATGAGCAAGCAAGTTGGATGCACACCCACTAGTTTTCTTTTGTTGAGCATTCATAGCTCTAGTGCATCCGTTGCATGGCAATCCCTACTCCTCATGTTGACATCAATTGATGGGCATCTCCATAGCCCGTTGATTATCCTCGTCAATGTGAGACTTTCTCCTTTTTGTCTTCTCCACACAATCCCCATCATCATATTCTATTCCACCCATAGTGCTATATCCATGGCTCACGCTCATGTATTGCGTGAAGGTTGAAAAAAGTTTGAGATTATTTAAGTATGAAACAATTGCTTGGCTTGTCATCGGGGGTATAGAAGTTGGGAACATCTTTTGTGTGTGAAAATGAAGCATAGCCTAACTATATGATTTTGTAGGGATGAACTTTCTTGGCCATGTTATTTTGAGATGACATAATTATTTTGATTAGTGTGCTTGAAGTATTATTATTTTATGTCAATATGAACTTTTGTCTTGAATCTTTCGGATCTGAATATTCATATCACAATTAAGAAGATTTACATTGAAATTATGCCAAAGTATCACTCGCATAAAAAATTCTCTTTTATCATTTACCTACTCGAGGAATGGCGAGAATTAAGCTTGGGGATGCCTCGATACGTCTCCGGTATCTATAATTTTGATTGCTCCATGCTACTTTATCTATTGTTTTGGACTATAATGGGCTTTATTTTCCACTTTTATATTATTTTTGGGACTAACCTATTAACCGGAGGCCCAAAATTGCACTGTGCTTTTTTTTGCCTATTTCAGTGTTTTGAAGAAACGGAATATCAAACGGAGTCCACACAGAATGAAACCTTCGGAAACGTGATCCTCTCACCGAACGTGATCCAGGAAACTTGGACCCTACTCCAAGGAGTGCCAGAGGCGGTCACGAGGGTGGGGGCCGCGCCCTCCCCACTGGGCGCGCCCCCTGCCTCGTGGGCCCCCTGACGCTCCACCGACGTACTCCTTCCTCCTATATATACCCACGCACTTCAACAGATCGGGGACGGAGCCAAAACCTAATTCCACCATCGTAACTTCCCTGTATCCACGAGATCCCATCTTGGGGCCTGTTAGGAGCTCACCGGAGGGGGCATCCACCACGGAGGGCTTCTACATCATCACCATAGCCCCTCCGATGAAGTGTGAGTAGTTTACTTCAGACCTTGGGTCCATAGTTAGTAGCTAGATGGCTTCTTCTCTCTTTTTGGATCTCAATACAATGTTCTCCCCTCTCTCGTGGAGATCTATTCGATGTAATCTTCTTTTTGCGGTGTGTTTGTTGAGACCGATGAATTGTGGGTTTATGATCCAGCTTATCTATGGAAAATATTTGATTCTTCTCTGAATTCTTTTATGTATGATTAAGTTATCTTTGCAAGTCTCTTTGAATTATCCGTTTGGTTTGGCCAACTAGATTGGTAGTTCTTGCAATGGGAGAAGTGCTTAGCTTTGGGTTCAATCTTGCGGTGACCTTACCCAAAGGATGTAAAGGGTTGCAAGGCACATATTGTATTGTTGCCATCGAGGATAACAAGATGGGGTATTTATCATATTGCATGAATTTATTCCTCTACATTATGTCATCTTGCTTAAGGCGTTACTCTGTTTTCAACTTAATACTCTAGATGCATGCTGGATAGCGGTCGATGAGTGGAGTAATAGTAGTAGATGCAGAATCGTTTCGGTCTACTTGTCACAGACGTGATGCCTATATACATGATCATTGCCTGGATAACCTCATAACTATGCTCAATTATGTCAATTGCTCAACAGTAATTTGTTCACCCAGTAGAATACTTATGCTCTTGAGAGAATCCACTAGTGAAACCTATGGCCCCCGGGCCTATTCTCATCATATCAATCTCCATCACTTTATTTACTTGCTTTTGCTTTTACTTTTTACTTTGCATCTCTATACCAAAAATACCAAAATTATTATCTCTATCAGATCTCACCCTCAGAATCGGCCGTGAAGGGATTGATAACCCCTAAGCGTTGGTTGCGGTAGCTATCGTTTTGTGCAGGTACAAGGGTCTTGCGGCGTGGTCTCCTCTTGGATTGATACCTTGGTTCTCAAAAGCGAGGGAAATACTTACGCTTCTTGTGCTGCATCATCCTCTCCTCTTCGGGAAATCCAGCATAAGCTCGAGATGTAGCAAGAAGAATTTCTGGCGCCGTTGCGGGGAGGCTTACATAAAAGTCATCATACCAAGTACCCATCACAATCCCTATCTCTCGCATTACATTATTTGCCATTTGCCTCTCGTTTTCCTCTCCCCCACTTCACCCTTGCCGTTTTATTCGCCCTCTCTTTCCCAATCTCCTCCTCTTTTTCCTGTTTGCATTTTGTTTGCTTGTGTTACCATGTGCCTTCTATTTGCTTGCATCTTTGCTTGCTAAAAATCTATTGATATGGATCCACTTAAAGTGTTCTACTTGGATCATCTTCGATCCTTATGCGCTCGTCTTTGAAACCCCAACTAAGCTTAGTTGATGGGAAATCTTTAGATGAGCATGCTCATTATAAAAGGCCACCTTTTATGCGAAAAAGGAGACTCTTATGGAGTCAAATAAACAGATTGCTGTGTTATGCTTGGAATCTTTGTGAAATTTATGATTTTACTTGTTGCTCTAAGAACCCTAAAAAACACCTTCCTTACCTATGTGAGTTTAATGAAAATGAAATCTTATCTTCTTATGCAAAGGGTGTTTATAGTTACTATGATATCGAACAAATTGAAGAATTTGTTGCTTTTAAGGTGCTTATGAAGTTGCTTCTTTGATTGAAAAGTATGATATTACTCTCTACGAATCTTAAAATTTTGACATACTTAAATATTGCTATGAAAACTTTGCTCATAATGTCTATGTCAAAGAATTTATTGAGAGAATGACCGTTGCTTTGGAAGGAAATAATGATATGCATGAATCTATAGATAATGATGATTCCGATGATTTGATTGAAATATCCTTGATGAACATGATGCTTGCTATTCTTGTGGCCATGATGCCAATATTTATGAAGATGAATTTGCTATAGTTCCTTATGTTAAACATGAGATCGTTGCTATTGCACCCATACTTGGTAGTTCCTTCGATGAAAAGCATGGTTGCAATGATTTTTCTATAGATTCTCTTGATGTCAATTGTGCTAATAATATGCAAAACCCTAAGCTTGGGGATGCTAGTTTTGCTATGACTACTACTTGTTGCAATGATCATGATTGGGGTGATTCTTCTTATGATCTTGAAAATTTATTTAAGCCCCATGATGCATATGAGATTGATAATAGTGTTTGCAATAATATTGAAAGTGGGTTTGGAAGAGTGTCAACTTTAGATCCCGAATATTTGGAGAATGTTCAATCTTATGGTATTTTTGATAAAAGTGGGTTTGGAGAGGTCATGACTTTAGTTTATGTTAATCCCACTATTTTGGAAGAGTGTCGACTTCGCATGCATGTGGATCGTGTTGAGAATATGTTATGTGATAGCTACTTTGTTGAATTTGCCTATTATCCTACATGTAATTATTATGAGAGAGGAAAATATGGTTGTAGAAATTTTTATCTTACTAAATGACCTCTCGTCATGTTGAGATTGCCATCGTCTCTTTGTTCTTCCTTACATATGCTAGTTTTTGCTTGCTATGATAATTTGTTTTCCTATAATATGCCTATGCATAGGAAGTATGTTATACTTAAGTGTGTTTGTCACATGTTTTATGATGCTCTCTTTGTGCCTCAATTCTTGTCTTTCTTGTGAGCATCATTGAAATCTCAATGCCTAGCTAGGGGCGTTAAACGATAGCGCTTGTTGGGAGGCAACCCAATTTTATTTTGTGTTTTTTGTTTTTGGTTCTGGTTAGGAATAAATAATCCATATAGCCTCTGTTTAGATGTGGTTTTATCTTTTAATTAGTGTTTGTGCCAAGTTGGACCTATTGGATCTTCTTGGATGATAGTTATTTGATCTTGCTGTAATTTCCAGAATCTTTGTGCTCAGTGCCCGAATTGTTAAAAATCACCAGAACGTGATAAAATACTTATTCCAATTGCTTCTGATCAAGAAACAAAATTTCCAGGTCGTCTAATTTTTGTAGAATTTTTTGGGTTCCAGAAGTTTGCGTTAGTTACAGATTACTACAGACTGTTCTGTTTTTGACAGATTCTGTTTTGCGTGTGTTGTTTGCTTATTTTGATGAATCTATGGTTAATAAAATAGTTTATGATCCATAGAGAAGTTGGAATACAGTAGGTTTAACACCAATATAAATAAAGAATGAGTTCATTACAGCACCTTAAAGTAGTCTTTTGTTTCCTTTCTCTAACGGAGCTCACGAGATTTCTATTGAGTTTTGTGTTGTGAAGTTTTCAAGTTTTGGGTGACTTCTTTTGATGGATGATGGAACTAGGAGTGGCTAGAGCCTAAGCTTGGGGATGCCCAGGACCACCCCAAGATAATCCAAGGACACCAAAAGTCAAAGCTTGGGGATGCTTGAAGGCATCCCTTCATCCACTTCCATCGGTAATTTACTTGGAGCTATATTTTTATTCACCAACATGATATGTGTTTTGCTTGGACCGTCTTGTATTATTTGAGTCTTTGCTTGTTAGTTTACCACAATCATCCTTTCTGTACACACCTTTTGAGAGAGCCATACATGATTTGGAATTTGATAGAATACTCTATGTGCTTCACTTATATCTTTTGAGCTTGATAGTTGCTCATAGTGCTTCACTTATATCTTTTTGAGCGTGATAATTGTTTGCGCTAGTACTTCACTTAGATCTTTTAGAGCATGGTGGTGGATTTTTTTAAAGAAACTTGATCTCTCATGCTTCACTTAGATTATTTTGAGAGTCGTTAATAGCATGGTAATTTGCTTAATGTTAATATACTTGGTGTTCAAGATATGTGAAACTTTCTTTTGAGTGCGTTGAATACTAAGATAAGTTTGATGCTTGATAATTGTTTTGAGATATGGAGGTAATAATATCAAAGGCATGCTAGTTGAGTAGTTTTGAATTTGAGAAATACTTGTGTTGAAGTTTGTAAGTCCCGTAGCATGCACGTATGGTTAAAGTTGTGTAACAAATTTGAAGCATGAAGTGTACCTGGCTTGTGCATCCTTATGAGTGGCGGTCGGGGAGGAGCGATGGTCTTTTCCTACAAATCTATCCCCCCAGGAGCATGCGCGTAGTACTTGATTTTTGATGACTTCTAAATTTTTGCAATAAGTACATGAGTTCTTTTGACTAATGTTGAGTCCATGAATTATACAGACTTTTACCTTTCCGCCATTGCTAGCCTCTTCGGTACCGTGCATTGCCCTTTCTCACATTGACAGTTAAGCAAACTTCACGGTGCATCCAAACTCCGTGATACGATACGCTCTATCACACATAAACCTCTCTATATCTTCCTCAAAACAGCCACCATACCTAACTATTATGGCATTTCCATAGCCATTCCGAGATATATTGCCATGCAACTTTCCACCGTTCCGTTCATCATTATTATGACATACATTACTTTTGTCATATTGCCATTGCATGATCATGTAGTTGACATCGTATTTGTGGCAAAGCCACCATGCATTATTTTTCATACATGTCACTCTTGATTCATTGCACCATCCCGCATAATCATGGGAGGCATTCATATAGAGTCAAACCTTGTTCTAGTTTCGAGTTGTAATCCTCTTGTTGTAATCAATAGAAGTGTGATGATCATCACTATTAGAGCATTTCCCAAATAAAAAAATAGGGAGAAAGGCCAAAAAAAAGAAAGACCCGAAAAAAAAGGGGCAATGCTACTATCTCTTTTTCCACACTTGTGCTTCAAAGTAGCACCATGTTTTTCATATAGTGAGTCTCATAAGTTGTCTTTTTCATACTAGTGGGAATTTTTCATTATAGAACTTGGCTTGTATATTCCTACGATGGGCTTCCTCAAATGCCCTAGGTCTTCATGAGCAAGCAAGTTGGATGCACACCCACTAGTTTTCTTCTGTTGAGCATTCATAGCTCTAGTGCATCCGTTGCATGGCAATCCCTACTCCTCATGTTGACATCAATTGATGGCATCTCCATAGCCCATTGATTATCTTCGTCAATGTGAGACTTTCTCCTTTTTTGTCTTCTCCACACAATCCCCATCATCATATTCTATTCCACCCATAGTGCTATATCCATGGCTCACGCTCATGTATTGCGTGAAGGTTGAAAAAGTTTGAGATTATTTAAGTATGAAACAATTGCTTGGCTTGTCATCGGGGTATAAAAGTTGGGAACATCTTTGTGTGACGAAAAATGAAGCATAGCCTAACTATATGATTTTGTAGGGATGAACTTTCTTCGCCATGTTATTTTGAGATGACATAATTATTTTGATTAGTGTGCTTGAAGTATTATTATTTTATGTCAATATGAACTTTTGTCTTTAATCTTTTGGATCTGAATATCATACCACAATTAAGAAGATTTACATTGAAATTATGCCAAAGTATCACTCCATAAAAAATTCTCTTTTTATCATTTACATACTCGAGGACGAGCAGGAATTAAGCTAGGGGATGCCTGATACGTCTCAGTATCTACAATTTTTGATTGCTCCATGCTACTTTATCTATTGTTTTGGACTATAATGGGCTTTATTTTCCACTTTTATATTATTTTCTGGGACTAACCTATTAACCGGAGGCCCAGCCCGGATTGCTGTTTTTTGCCTATTTCAGTGTTTCGAAGAAACGGAATATCAAACGGAGTCCAATCGGAATGAAACCTTCGGGCGTGATCTTCTCACCGAACGTGATCCAGGAGACTTGGACCCTACTCCAAGTAGTGCCAGAGGCGGGCACGAGGGTGGGGGCGCGCCCCTTCCCCCTGGGTGCGCCCCCTGCCTCGTGGGCCCCCTGACGCTCCACCGACGTACTCCTTCCTCCTATATATACCTACGTACCCCCAACAGATCAGGACTGAGCCAAAAACCTAATTCCACCGCCGTAACTTCCTGTATCCACGAGATCCCATCTTGGGGCCTGTTCGGGAGCTCCGCCGGAGGGGGCATCCACCACGGAGGGCTTCTACATCATCACCATAGCCCCTCCGATGAAGTGTGAGTAGTTTACTTCAGACCTTCGGGTCCATAGTTAGTAGCTAGATGGCTTCTTCTCTCTTTTTGGATCCCAATACAATGTTCTCCCCTCTCTCGTGGAGATCTATTCGATGTAATCTTCTTTTTTTGCGGTGTGTTTGTTGAGACCGATGAATTGTGGGTTTATGATCCAGCTTATCTATGGAAAATATTTGATTCTTCTCTGAATTCTTTTATGTATGATTAAGTTATCTTTGCAAGTCTCTTGAATTATCCGCTTTGGTTTGGCCAACTAGATTGGTAGTTCTTGCAATGGGAGAAGTGCTTAGCTTTGGGTTCAATCTTATGGTGACCTTTACCCAGTGATGTAAAGGGTTGCAAGGCACGTATTGTATTGTTGAGGATAACAAGATGGGGTATTTATCATATTGCATGAATTTATTCCTCTACATCATGTCATCTTGCTTAAGGCGTTACTCTGTTTTCAACTTAATACTCTAGGTGCATGCTGGATAGCGGTCGATGAGTGGAGTAATAGTAGTAGATGCGTAATCGTTTGGTCTACTTGTCACGGACGTGATGCCTATATACATGATCATTGCCCGGATAACCTCATAACTATGCTCAATTTCATCAATTGCTCAACAGTAATTTGTTCACCCACCATAGAATACTTATGCTCTTGAGAGAAGCCACTAGTGAAACCTATGGCCCCGGGTCTATTCTCATCATATCAATCTCCATCACTTTATTTACTTGCTTTTGCTTTTACTTTTTACTTTGCAGCTTTATACCAAAAATACCAAAAATATTATCTCTATCAGATCTCACCCTCGTAATTGACCGTGAAGGGATTGACAACCCCTAAGCGTTGGTTGCAGTAGTAGCTATCGCTTTGTGCAGGCCCGAGGGACTTGCGGGTGGTCTCCTCTTGGATTGATACCTTGGTTCTCAAAGCTGAGGGAAATACTTACGCTACTGTGCTGCATCATCCTCTCCTCTTCGTGGAAATCCAACGCAAGCTCGAGACGTAGCAGTGCACTACGGGAGCACCCCTCCCAGTCCGTGCCCCGCGGGCATCACGACGCGCACACAGGACTTGGGTCGGTCGCCTCCGCAACCGAGACTGAAGCTACCCCTCCTGACTAATCCCTGCAGGACATGAAGCGCGCGGCGAGGCCTCGGCATCGTGAAGGGAAGACCGCAACGAGTCCCCACGAACTAAGTAATTCCTGCACGCGGGCATACGGCACAAAAGCACAACACGGGAATAGCGGAACAGGTATAATAATAGTGCAACATGATTCGTGCGCACGCCCCTCACGGGGCCCTACACTACTGTCTTTGGCGCAGGAGGGAGAAAAGCAAAACAGGCACGACTTGCTCGGCACAAACTCGCGGCGAAGGCTCGTACTGCCTCCGGAGCTCAGTCGGACTCCTCCTCGCACTTCACCGAGGCTCGACGGCAGGCTGACCCGCTACCTCTCTCCAGGCGGGCGCGGCGGCACGGAGGCTAGTCGCGGCCACTGCTAGAGGGGCTGCTGTACGAAGGAGAACCGCCGAAGCTCGATGAGCCCCGAGCACCGCCGACCGCGCGCCTGCTGTCGTCTTCGTCCCTGTCATCGCCGGGGCCGGGTACACGGTCATGCCATCGCTCTTCGGCAGCACCGGCAAGACGGCGAACGTCTTCTCCGAACGCCCTCACGTAGAGGGTGGCGTCGCCGTCGAACTTGAAGTGCAGGAGGCACCGCCGACTCAGGCCCCATGCGCGGGAAAACGTTTGCCAGCCACGGGTCGCCCTGTTGCAGCAGCCGTCCGCCTGAAGCCAGAGGCCGCCCGGAGCGCTGGCCGGAAGCTCACCTATGAAGAAGCGAGGAAGCTGGAGCCAAGTGTTGGTCGGGTCCGCCCGACCACACGATTTAACTGGCAGCACTTCCGCCGAGCGGAAGCATGGTCTGGGGGGCCGCACAGCCACGGCATGCCTCCCGTCAACGACCGGGCGCTCGTCGCCACGCAGGGAGCCGCCTCCGCGACCGCGGGAAGCCATCGCGGGGGGCGCGGGGTGCTTGCGAGGACGGCCCCGACTGCGCTTGGTCGGAGGAGAGTCAGGCCCTTCTTGGCAAGCCTTTCCCTTCTCCGCGGCTGAGAACCTCTTTGGCGGAGCCATGGAGATAGCGAGCAGTCGAAGCGAAGAAGAGGAGGAATAGCAGAGGGAGATGAACTGGGATGGCTCGCGCTGCCCGCATTTTATAGCCGTGAGGAGGCCAACCGTCGGCCTCCATGATCGCGGTAATCATGACCCATTTCTGCATGTAGGGACTTGTCAAGTCGTGCGGTTGCCGAGGCATCATGGGGAAGCGGAGACGCCCACGTCCAATCAACCGCCATGCGGCGCCCAAGGCCGCAGGCTGTTGGGGCCCGCGGCGCTTCGCACTTGCCCCTTCGCTTCTCTGCTAAGCCAAGTCCGGGCGCGCCTTGGGCCCGGGGCTACTGTCGGTGTTGCAGGAACAGGGGTCCCCAGACTTGCTCGCCTACGGCTGCGCAGGCGTGGCTCCAAGTGGGGCCCGGCGGCCCAGCTTCATCAGCTCAAGCTCAAGACCCTCGCGAGGGGCCAAGCCTCATGGGCGGACGACGTGAACCTTCCTTAGGAGCAGCCTCGTCGAGGCAGGCTCACGAGGAGGCGGAGAGATCAAGGCAGGTACCTCACGAGGGTGCCCCGTGGCGCCAAGCCATGACGGTCGAGGACAGGATACCGGCCTCACAAGAAGGCTCTGCCCTTGTTTCCCTTTCGGTACAAAGGGGGCAAGCACAGTCCAAGGCATCAGTCAAAGGTTACCGCTTCGGTGCAACAAGACCAAGACCAGCAGAATGGCAGGATGGAGGTCATCGTGGAGCCCAGGACAGCGTCACCACCAGAGCCTTTGGCAGTCGAAGACCAATATTTAGTCAAGATAAGTGTACCAGATGTTCCCCTTCAAAATGGCCAATTGTTGGCGCCCTTCCCGCTCATTATTTGGGAAGAGACCCAGGGCCTCCCTCTATAAATAGGACTAGCCACCGCAGAGACAGGGGGACGAACCTACCACACACACACACACGCACGCACACACACACACACACACACACACACACACACAGAGAGAGAGAGAGAGAGAGAGAGAGAGAGAAGCGACTGGACTCACCCAAGCAGTTCATCACACCAGCTCAAGAACAGCCCCTCGCGAGGCTGTTCTCCCTTTGTACTGTTCATCATCAGCCCCAGAGGCAATCCACCACACCGCAAACTAGAGTAGGGTATTACACCACAATGGTGGCCCGAACTAGTATAAACCTCGTGTCCCTCATGTGTTCTTCTTTCTAGCCTAGACTCCTTACGAGCCTTCGACGCGTGAGCTGGTAGGGGAAAGATCTTCGTGCGCACACCAGAGTTCGAACCTCAAGGGTCTGCCGGAACCCGAAATCCGACAAGACTGGTTCTACCGACGTGCTTTGCACACAGGTGGTTGGCGGGTGTCAGTTTCTCCAACTTTAGTTGAACCGAGTGTGGCTACACCCGGTCCTTGAGAAGGTTAAGACATCACTAACTTGACGAACTATCGTTGTGGTTTTGATGCGTAGGTAAGAACGGTTCTTGCTCAGCCCGTAGCAGCCACGTAAAACTTGCAACAACAAAGTAGAGGACGTCTAACTTGTTTTTGCAGGGCATGTTGTGATGTGATATGGTCAAGACGTGATGCTATATTTTATTGTATGAGATGATCATGTTTTGTAACCGAAGTTATCGGCAATCGGCAGGAGCCATATGGTTGTCGCTTTATTGTATGCAATGCAATCGCCATGTAATTGCTTTACTTTATCACTAAGCGGTAGCGATAGTCGTAGAAGCAATAGTTGGCGGCGACAACGATGCTACGATGGAGATCAAGGTGTCGCTACCGGGTGATGATGGTGATCATAGCGGTGCTTCGGAGATGGAGTTCACAAGCACAAGATGATGATGGCCATATCATATCACTTATATTGATTGCATGTGATGTTTATCTTTTATGCATCTTATCTTGCTTTGATTGACGGTAGCATTATAAGATGATCTCTCACTAAATTTCAAGATAAAATTGTTCTCCCTGAGTATGCACCATTGCCAAAGTTCGTCATGCCCAGACACCACGTGATGATCGGGTGTGATAAGCTCTACGTCCATCTACAACGGGTGCAAGCCAGTTTTGGACACGCAGAATACTCGGGTTAAACTTGACGAGCCTAGCATATGCAGATATGGCCTCAAAACACTGAGACCGAAAGGTCGAGCGTGAATCATATAGTAGATATGATCAACATAGTGATGTTCACCATTGAAAACTACTCCATTTCTCGTGATGATCGGTGATGGTTTAGTTGATTTGGATCACGTGATCACTTAGATGATTAGAGAGATGTCTATCTAAGTGGGAGTTCTTAAGTAATATGATTAATTGAACTTAAATTTATCATGAACTTAGTCCTGGTAGTATTTTGCAAATTATGTTGTAGATCAATAGCTCGCGTTGTTGCTTTCACATGTTTATTTTGATATGTTCCTAGAGAAAACGGTGTTGAAAGATGTTAGTAGCAATAATGCGGATTGGATCCGTGATCTGAGGATTATCCTCATTGCTGCACGAAAGAATTATGTCCTTGATGCACCGCTAGGTGACGGACCTATTGCAGGAGCAGATGCAGACGTTATGAACGTTTGGCTAGCTCAATATGATGACTACTTGATAGTTTAGTGCACCATGCTTAACGGCTTAGAATCGGGACTTCAAAGATGTTTTGAACGTCATGGGCCATATGAGATGTTCCAGGAGTTGAAGTTAATATTTCAAGCAAATACCCGAGTTGAGAGATATGAAGTCTCCAACAAGTTCTATAGCTAAAAGATGGAGGAGAGTTGCTCAACTAGTGAGCATATGCTCGATTGTCTGGGTACTACAATCACTTGAATCAAGTGGGAGTTAATCTTCCAGATAAGATAGTGATTGACAAAGTTCTCTAGTCACCATCACCAAGTTAGTAGAACTTCGTGATGAACTATAGTAGGCAAGGGATGACGAAAACGATTCCCGAGCTCTTCGTGATGTTGAAATCGACGAAGGTAGAAATCAAGAAAGAGCATCAAGTGTTGATGATTGACAAGACCACTAGTTTCAAGAAAAGAGCAAAGGGAAATAAAGGGAAACTTCAAGTAGAATGGCAAGCAAGTTGTCACTCCCGTGAAGAAGCCCAAAGCTGAACCAAAGCCTGAAACTGAGTGCTTCTACTGCAAAGGAAATGGTCACTGGAAGCGAAAATGCCCTTAATATTTGGTGGATAAGAAGGACGGCAAAGTGAACAAGGGTATATTTGATATACAGAGTTATTGATGTGTGCCTTACTAGTGTTTATAATAGCCTGAGTATTTGATACTTGTTCGGTTGCTAAGATTAGTAACTTGAAACAGGAGTTCTGAGAATAAAGAGAGACTAGTTGAAGGGGAAGTGATGATGAGTGTTGGAAGTAGTTCCAAGATTGATATGATCATCATCACACACTCCCTATACTTTCGGGATTAGTGTTAAACCTAAATAAATGTTATTTGGCGTTTGCGTTGAGCATGAATATGATTTGAGCATGAATATGATTTGATCATGTTTATTGCAATACAGTTATTCATTTAAAGTCAGAGAATAATTCTTGTTCTGTTTACATGAATAAAACCTTCAATGGTCATACACCCAATGAAAATAGTTTGTTGGATCTCGATCATAGTGATACACATATTCATAATATTGATGCCAAAAGATGCAAAGTTAATAATGATAGTGCAACTTATTTGTGGCACTGCCGTTTGGGTCATATCGGTGTAAAGCGCATGAAGAAACTCCATAAAGATGGATTTTCGGAATCAGTTGGTTATGAATCATTTGATGCTTGCGAACCGTGCCTTTTGGGCAAGATGACTAATAGTCCGTTCTTCGGAACAATGGAACGAGCTACTGACTTGTTGGAAATAATACAAACCGATGTATGCGGTCCAATGAGTGTTGATGCTCGTGGCGGGTATCGTTATTTTCTGACCTTCACAGATGATTTGAGCAGATATGAGTATATCTACTTGATGAAACATAAGTCTAAAATATTTGAAAAGTTCAAAGAATTTCAGAGTGAAGTGGAAAATCATCGTAACAAGAAAATAAAGTTTCTGCGATCCGATCATGAGACGAATATTTGAGTTACGAAGTTTGGTCTTCAATTAAAACAATGTGGAATAGTTTCACAAACTCATGCCACCTGGAACACCACATCGTAATGGTGTGTCCGAACATCGTAACCACACTTTATTAGATATGGTGCGATCTATGATGTCTCTTACCGATTTACCATTATCATTTTGGGGTTATGCATTAAAGACAGTTGCATTCACTTTAAATAGGGCACCATCAAAATCCGTTGAGACGACGCCTTATGAACTATGGTTTGGCAAGAAACCAAAGTTGTCGTTTCTTAAAGTTTGGGATTGCGATGCTTATGTGAAAAAGTTTCATCCTAATAAGCTCAAAACCAAATCGGAGAAGTGCGTCTTCATAGAATACCCAAAGGAAACTGTTGGGTACACCTTCTATCACAGATCCGAAGGCAAGATATTCGTTGCTAAAATGGATCCTTTCTAGAGAAGGAGTTTATCTCAAAAGAAGTGAGTAGGAGGAAAGTAGAGCTTGATAAGGTAAATGTACCTTCTCCCGAATTGGAAAGTAGTTCATCGCAGAATTAGTTCCAGTGATTCCTACACCAATTAGTGAGGAAGCTAATGATGATGATCATGAAACTTCAGAGCAAGTTACTACAGAACCTCATAGGTCTTCCAGAGTACGGTCCGCACCAAATGGTACGGTAATCCTGTTCTGGAAGTCATGTTACTAGACCATGATAAACCTACGAACTATGAGGAAGCGATGATGAGCCCAGATTCCGCGAAATGGCTGGAGGCCATGAAATCTGAGATGGGATCCATGTATGAGAACAAAGTGTGGACTTTGATTGACTTGCCCGATGATTGGCAAGCCATAGAAAATAAATGGATCTTCAAGAGGAAGACGAACGCTGATAGTAGTGTTACTATCTACAAAGTTAGACTTGTCGAAAAAGGTTTTTGACAAAGTTCAAGGTGTTGACTACAATGAGATTTTCTCAACTGTAGCGATGCTTAAGTGTGTCCTAATCATGTTAGCAATTGCCACATTTTATGAAATCTGGCAAATGGATGTCAAAACTGCATTCCTTAATGGTTCTCTTAAAGAAGAGTTGTATATGATGCAACCAGAAGGTTTTGTCAATTTTAAAGGTGCTAACAAAATGTGCAAGCTCCGGCGATCCATCTATGGACTGGTGCAAGCATCTCAGAGTTGGAATACACGCTTTGATAAGTTGATCAAAGCATATAGTTTTATACGGACTTGCAGTGAAGCCTGTATTTACAATAAAGTGAGTCGGAGCACTACAGCTTTTCTGATAAGTATATGTGAATGACATATTGTTGATCAAAAATAATGTAGAATTATTCTGCAAAGCATAAAGAAGTGTTTGAAAGGAGTTTTTCAAAGAAAGACCTCGGTGAAGCTACTTACATATTGAGCATCAAGATCTATAGAGATAGATCAAGACGCTTGATAAGTTTTTCAATGAGTACGTACCTTGACAAGATTTTGAAGTAGTTCAAAATGGAGCGATCAAAGAAAGAGTTCTTGCTCGTGTTACAAGGTGTGAAATTGAGTAAGACTCAAAGCCCGACCACGGCAGAAGATAGAAAGAGAATGAAAGTCATTCCCTATGCCTTGGCCATAGGTTCTATAAAGTATGCCATGCTGTACCAGATCTATTGTATACACTACACGATTTTGGCAAGGAGTACAATAGTGATCTAGGAGTAGATCACTAGACAATGGTCAAAATTATCCTTAGTGGAATAAGGATATGTTTCTCGATTATGGAGGTCACAAAAAGGTTAAATGCGTAAAAAGGGTTACGTCGATGCAAATTTTGACACCGATCCAGATGACTCTAAAATTCAACTGGGATACATATTGAAAGTGGGAGCAATTAGCTAGAGTAGCTCAAATGCGAGAGCATTGTTGACATAGAAATTTGCAAAATACATACGGATCTGAATGTGGCGGACAGATTGACTAAACTTCTCTCACAAGCAAAACATGATCACACCTTAGTACTCTTTGGGTGTTAATCACATAGCGATGTGAACTAGACTATTGACTCTAGTAAACCATTTGGGTGTTGGTCACATGACGATGTGAACTATGGGTGTTAACCACATGGTGATGTGAGCTATTGGTATTAATTCACATGGTGATGTGAACTAGATTATTGACTCTAGTGCAAGTGGGAGACCAAGGAAATATGCCCTAGAGGTAATAATAAAGTTATTATTTATTTCCTTAAATCATGATAAATGTTTATTATTCATGCTAGAATTGTATTAACCGGAAACATAATACATGTGTGAATACATAGACAAACAGAGTGTCACTAGTATGCCTCTACTTGACTAGCTCGTTAATTAAAGATGGTTATGTTTCCTAACCATAGACATGAGTTGTCATTTGATTAACGGGATCACATCATTAGGAGAATGATGTGATTGACTTGACCCATTCCGTTAGCTTAGCACTTGATTGTTTATTATGTTGCTATTGCTTTCTTCATGACTTATACATGTTCCCATGACTATGAGATTATTCAACTCCTGCTTAATGGAGGAACACTTTGTGTGCTACCAAATGTCACAATGTAATCGGGTGATTATAAAGGTGCTCTACAGGTGTCTCCAGAAGGTACTTGTTGGGTTGGCGATTTCAAGATTAGGATTTGTTGCTCCGATTGTCGGAGAGGTATCTCTGGGCCCACTCAATAATGCACATCACTATAAGCCTTGCAAGCATTGTAACTAATGAGTTAGTTGCGGGATGATGTATTACGGAACGAGTAAAGAGACTTGCCGGTAACGAGATTGAACTAGGTATTGAGATACCGACGATCGAATCTCGGGCAAGTGACATACCGATGACAAAGGGAACACCATATGTTGTTATGCGGTTTGACCGATAAAGATCTTCATAGAATATGTGGGAGCCAATATGAGCATCCAGGTTCCGCTATTGGTTATTGACCGGAGACGTGTCTCGGTCATGTCTACATTGTTCTCGAACCCGTAGGGTCCGCACGCTTAAAGTTCGATGACGGTTATATTATGAGTTTATGTGTTTTAATGTACCGAAGGTAGTTCGGAGTCCCGGATGAGATCGGGGACATGACGAGGAGTCTCGAAATGGTCGAGACGTAAAGATCGATATATTGGACGACTATATTCGTACATCAGAAAGGTTCCGAGTGATTCGGTATTTTCGGAGTACCGGAGAGTTACAGGAATTCGCCGTGGAGTATATGGGCCTTATTGGGCTTTAGGGGAAAGAGAGAGGAGAGGCTGGGCGCCCCCCAAGGCCTAGTCCGAATTGGACTAAGGGGAGGGGCTGCGCCCCTCCTTCCTTCTCTTCTCTCTCCCCTTTCCTTGACTCCTACTCCTACTACTTGGAAGGGGGGAATCCTACTCCCGGTGGGAGTAGGACTCCTCCTAGGGCGTGCCATAGAGAGGGCCGCCCTCCCTCCTCCACTCCTTTATATCACGGGAGGGGGCACCCTTGGAGACACAACAATTGATCATTGATCTCTTAGCTGTGCGGTGCCCCCTCCACCATAGTCCTCCTCGATAATATCGTAGCTGTGCTTAGGCGAAGCCTGCTCGCCGATAGAACATCATCATCATCACCACGCCGTCGTGCTGACGGAACTCTCCCTCGAAGCTCAGCTGGATCGGAGTTCGAGGGACGTCATCGAGCTGAACGTGTGCAGGAACTCGGAGGTGCCGTGCTTTCGGTGCTTGATCGGTCGGGCCGTGAAGATGTACGACTGCATCAACCACGTTGTGTTAACGCTTCCGCTTTCGGTCTACGAGGGTACGTAGCCTCTCGTTGCTATGCATCACCATGATCTTGCGTGTGCGTAGGATTTTTTTTTGAAATTACTACGTTCCCCAACACTTCAGACATGCCAGGTATCCCACGCAGGCTGGCCGAACATAGCCTAAACATACTGAAGGGATACAAGCCGGTCAAGCAGACTCTTCGGCGCTTCTCAGAACCTAAGCGACAAGCCATGGGAGAAGAGCTAGCCAAGTTACTCGAGGCCGGATTCATCAGAGAAATAAAACATCCGGACTGGCTAGCAAACCTGGTGATGGTACCAAAAAGGACAAATCCTGGCGCCTATGTGTCGATTTCAAGGACCTCAATAAGGCTTGCCCCAAGGATCCCTTCCGCCTCCCCCGCATTGATCAAATCATCGACGCCACCGCAGGACATGACTCATTGTGCTTCCTCGACGCATACTCCGGATACCATCAAATCAAGATGGCAGATTCCGATCAAGCCGCAACGACATTCATCACACCATACGGCCCATTCTGTTTTAATACCATTCCTTTCAGGCTCAAAAATGCCGGTGCAACCTATCAACGCATGATTCGTATACATGCCCGAAAAACAAATCGGCAAAACAGTGGAGGCATACGTAGACGACGTGGTCATCAAAACCAGACACGTTGAATCTTTAATAGACAACTTGAGGCTTACGTTCGACAATCTCCGAACATATGACATCAAGCTCAATCCGGGAAAATGTGTTTTCGGCGTGCCTGCCGGAAAGCTACTGGGCTTCATCGTTTCCAACAGAGGAATTGAAGCAAATCCGGCTAAAATCCGAAGCTCACATCACGATTGGCTACTAACAGACCTCAAGCAAATCCAGAAACTGACTGGATGCATGGCTACCTTAAGCCGCTTTATCTCCTGATTGGGAGAAAAGGCACTACCTCTTTATCGCCTTCTTCGACACACCGAACACTTCGAGTGGACGGATGCGGCCATGACCGGATTGGAAGAAATAAAGGCCCTCTTGGCCAGCAACCCAATCCTGGCCGCACCAAATATCGGCGAACCCATGCTGTTATATATATCTGCAACACATCAGGTTGTAAGCGCAGTGCTCGTCGTCAAACGAGAAACGGACGGACATAAATTCCTGCTTCAAAAGCTGGTATACTACGTATCCACCGTCCTCACTCCATGCAAGTCCCGGTACCCACATTATCAAAAGATAGCATACGCGGTCTTCATGGCATACCGGAGGCTACGACACTACTTTCAAGAGTGTTCAATCACGGTGGCCTCTGAATTACCACTCAACGATATAATAAATAACCGCGATGCCACGGGCCGGATTGCTAAATGGGCTATCGAGCTCCTCCCGTTCGACATAATATACAAACCACGACGAGCCATTAAGTCGCAAGTACTGGCCGACTTCGTCGCCGAATGGACAGAAACCAAACTCCCTAAAGAGTATGGCGCGTACTCCAATTGGATCATGGACTTTGACGGGTCTAAGATGCTGGCTGGTGCAGGGGGCAAAGCGTTGTCTCGACATCCCCACCGGAGATCTGAGTCAATACATACTCCAAATATTATACACAGACTCCAATAACGCAGCCGAATATGAGGCTCTGTTGCATGGTCTTCGGATGGCAGTCTCCATGGGTATTCAACGCTTGGAAGTGCGTGGGGATTTGAACCTCGCAATATCTCAAATAAATGGAGCTTTGACGCCAAGGACCCGAAAATGGCGGCTTACCGTAATGCCGTCCTCAAAATGTCAGCTCGGTTTGAGGGGCTCGAATTCCACCATGTGGTCCGAGAAAAAAATCAAGCGGCGAATATCCTCGCCCGCATCGGCGCTAAGCGCAACCCCGTCCCACCTAATATCTTCTTGGAAAGGTTGTTCAAGCCATCCGTGGTGTGGGAAGGGGAGACCGGCAATACCAGTCCGGATCCGAACACAACCCCAGGATCCCTAACACCGACATAATCGGAGGCTCCGCCACCGAAATAACACCTTCAGCCCACACGTGATTATGGCTGTCATCGTCCCGTGGATGAACCCTTCTTAGCCTACCTAAATAGGCAAGAACTCCCTGAGGACCAAAATGAAGCGTGTTGCATTGTGCGGCACTCTAAAGCCTACAAGGTTCACGAGGGAGAGCTTTATAAGAAAAGCGCGACCGGAGAGCTTCAAAGATGCATCTCCGAAGAGGAGGGACGGAAGCTACTGGCCGAAATTCATGCTAGACTCGGCGGCCATCACGCCGCAGCTCGGGCCCTTGTAAGCAAGGCCTTCCGTACAGGTTTCTACTGGCCGACAGCCCGAGCAGACGCACAGGACCTCGTCCTACATTGCGTCGGTTGCCAGCTTTTTGCAAATCAAAGCCATATGCCACCTACCGCTCTCCAAACAATCCCCATAACTTGGCCCTTTGCGGTCTAGGGGCTCGATATGGTTGGACCCCTTAAAGGAGGAAGCCATAAGAAAAAAAATACTTGGTGGTCATGGTAGATAAATTCACCAAATGGATAGAGGCCAAACCAGTTAAAATGGCCGAATCCAGACCAGTGATAGACTTCATATCCGGGGTCGTACACCGTTACGGTGTCCCCCACAGCATCATCACTGATAACGGCTCCAACTTCACAGCCGATGAGGTGAAAACTTGGTGCCGAAACATGGGCATTAAGCTCGATTATGCCTCTGTCTATCATCCCCAAACAAACGGTCAACTCGAACGAGCAAATGGTCTTATTATGAGCGGCATCAAACCCAGACTAGTGCGATCCTTGAAGGTATCAGATACGCACTGGGTCGAGGAGCTCGACTCCGTACTATGGGAAATATGCCCTAGAGGCAATAATAAAGTTATTATTTATTTCCTTATATCATGATAAATGTTTATTATTCATGCTAGAATTGTATTAACCGGAAACATAATACATGGGTGAATACATAGACAAATATAGTGTCACTAGTATGCCTCTACTTGACTAGCTCGTTGATCAAAGATGGTTGTGTTTCCTGACCATAGACATGAGTTGTCATTTGATTAATGGGATCACATCATTAGGAGAATGATGTGATTGACTTGACCCATTCTGTTAGCTTAGCACTTTATCGTTTAGTATGTTGCTATTGCTTTCTTCATGACCTATACATGTTCCTACAACTATGAGATTATGCAACTCCCGTTTACCGGAGGAACACTTTGTGTGCTACCAAACTTCACAACGTAACTGGGTGATTATAAAGGAGCTCTACAGGTGTCTCCAAAGGTACATGTTGAGTTGGCGTATTTCGAGATTAGGTTTTGGCACTCCGATTGTTGGAGAGGTATCTCTGGGCCCTCTCGGTAATGCACATCACTACAAGCCTTGCAAGCAATGTAGCTAATGAGTTAGTTATGGAATGATGCATTACGTAACGAGTAAAGAGACTTGCCGGTAACGAGATTGAACTAGGTATTGAGATACCGACGATCAAATCTCGGGCAAGTAACATACCGATGACAAAGGGAAAAACGTATGTTGTTATGCGGTTTGACCGATAAAGATCTTCGTAGAATATGTAGGAGCCAATATGAGCATCCAGGTTCCGCCATTGGTTATTGACCGGAGACGTGTCTCGGTCATGTCTACATAGTTCTCGAACCCGTAGGGTCCGCACGCTTAAAGTTAGATGACAGTTATATTATGAGTTTATATGTTATGATGTACCGAAGATAGTTTGCAGTCCCGGATGTGATCACGGACATGACGAGGAGTCTCGAAATGGTCGAGACATGAAGATTGATATATTGGACGACTATATTCGGACACCGGAATGGTTCCTGTGGTTATCGGATATATACCGGAGTACCGGGGGGTTACCGGAACCCCTCGGGGGTTAATGGGCCTCATGGGCCCAAAGTGGAGAAGAGGAGGGGCGGCCAGGACAGGCCGCGCGCCCCTCCCCCTCTAGTCCGAATAGGACAAGGAGGGGGGCGACGCCCCCCTTTCCTTAATTCCCCCTCTCCTACTTGGGCAAGGAAAGGGGGGAGTCCTACTCCCGGTGGGAGTAGGACTCCTCCTGGCGCGCCCCCTCCTGGCCGGCTGCCCCCTCCCTCTTGCTCCTTTATATATGGGGGCAGGGGGGTACCTCTAGAAACAACAACAATTGATCCTTGAGATCTATTAGTCGTGTGCGGTGCCCCCCTCCACTATATTCCACCTTGATAATATCGTAGCAGTGCTTAGGTGAAGCCCTGTGTCAGTAGAACATCATCATCGTCACCACGCCGTCGTGCTGACAGAACTCTCCCTCGACACTCGGCTGGATCGGAGTTCGAGGGACGTCATCGAGCTGAACGTGTGCAAGAACTCGGAGGTGCCATGCTTTCGGGGCTTGATCAGTCGGGCCGTGAAGACGTACGACTACATCAACCGTGTTGTGCTAACGCTTCCGCTTACGGTCTCTGAGGGTACGTAGACAACACTCTCCCCTCTCGTTGCTATGCATCACCATGATCTTGCGTGTGCGTAGGAATTTTTTTGAAATTACTACGTTCCCCTATAGTGGCATCCGAGCCAGGTTTTATGCGTAGATGTTATATGCACGAGTAGAACACAAGTGAGTTGTGGGCTATACAAGTCATACTGCTTACCAGCATGTCATACTTTGGTTCGGCGGTATTGTTGGATGAAGCGGCCCGGACCGACATTACACGCACGCTTACGCGAGACTGGTTCTACCGACGTGCTTTGCATTACGGTGGGCTGACGGGTGTCGGTTTCTCCAACTTTAGTTGAACTGAGTGTGGCTACGCCCGGTCCTTGAGAAGGTTAAAACAACACTAACTTGACGAACTATCGTTGTGGTTTTGATGCGTAGGTAAGAACGGTTCTTGCTCATCCCGTGAAAGCAGCCACGTGAAAACTTGCAACAACAAAGTAGAGGACGTCTAACTTGTTTTTGCAGGGCATGTTGTGATGTGATATGGTCAAGACATGATGCTATATTTTATTGTATGAGACGATCATGTTTTGTAACCGAGTTATCGGCAATTGGCAGGAGCCATATGGTTGTCGCTTTATTGTATGCAATGCAATCGCCCTGTAATTGCTTTACTTTATCACTAAGCGGTAGCGATAGTCGTAGAAGCAATAGGTGGCGAAACAACAACGATGCTATGATGAAGATCAAGGTGTCGCGCCGGTGACGCTGGTGATCATGACGATGCTTAGGAGATGGTGATCACAAGCACAAGATGATGATGGCCATATCATATCACTTATATTGATTGCATGTGATGTTTATCCTTTATGCATCTTATTTTTGCTTTGATTGACGGTAGCATTATAAGATGATCTCTCACTAAATTTCAAGGTATAAGTGTTCTCCCTGAGTATGCACCGTTGCGAAAGTTCTTCGTGCTGAGACACCACGTGATTATCGGGTGTGATAGGCTCTATGTTCAAACTTGACGAGCCTAGCATATACAGATATGGCCTCGGAACACTGAGACCGAAAGGTCGAGCGTGAATCATATAGTAGATATGATAAACATAGTGATGTTCACCATTGAAAACTACTCCATCTCACGTGATGATCGGACATGGTTTAGTTGATTTGGATCACGTGATCACTTAGATGGTTAGAGGGATGTCTATCTAAGTGGGAGTTCTTAAGTAATATGATTGATTGAACTTAAATTTACCATGAAATTAGTACCTGATAGTATTTTGCTTGTCTATGTTTGTTGTAGATAGATGGCTCGTGCTGTTGTTCCGTTAAATTTTAATGCGTTCCTTGAGAAAGCTAAGTTGAAAGATGATGGTAGCAATTACACGGACTGGGTCCGTAACTTTGAGGATTATCCTCATTGCTGCACGTAAGAATTACGTCCTAGAAGCACCGCTGGGTGCCGGGCCTGCTACAGATGTAAATCGACGGCGTTAAGAACGTCTCGCAGAGCAAAGGCGATGAATACTCGATAGTTCAGTGTGCCATGCTTTACGGCTTAGAACCGGACTTCAACGACGTTTTGAAATTCATGGAGCATATGAGATGTTCCAGAATTGAAGTTAATATTTCAAGCAAATGCGGATTGAGAGATATGAAGTCTCCAATAAGTTCTATAGCTGCAAGATGGAAGAGAATAGTTCCGATGAACATATACTCAAAATGTCCGGGTATAATAATCATTTGATTCAACTAGGAGTTAATATTCACGATGATAGTGTCATTGACATAATTCTTCAATCACTGCCACCAAGCTACAAGAGCTTCGTGATGAACTATAATATGCAAGGGATGGACAAGACTATTCCCGAGCTCTTCGCAATGCTAAAAGCTGCGGAGGTAGAAATCAAAAAGGAGCATGATACGTCTCCAACGTATCTATAATTTTTGATTACTCCATGCTACTTTGTCTACTGTTTTGGACTATATTGGGCTTTATTTTCCACTTTTATATTACATTTGGGACTAACCTATTAACCGGAGGCCCAAAATTTGCACTGTTTTTTTGCCTTTTTCAGTATTTCGAAGAAACAGAATATCAAACGGAGTCCAAACGGAATGAAACCTTCGGAATCGTGATTTTCCAACCGAACGTGATCCAGGAGACTTGGACCCTACTCCAAGCAGCGCCAGAGGCGGTCACGAGGGTGGAGGGCGCGCCCCCCTACCTCGTGGGCCCCTCGGAGCTCCACCGACGTACTCCTTCCTCCTATATATACCTACGTATCCCCGAACGATCAGAACAGGAGCCAAAAACCTAATTCCACCGCCGCAACTTTCTCAGATCCACGAGATCCCATCTTGGGGCCTGTTCGAGCTTCACGGAGAGGGCCGTCATCACGGAGGGCTTCTACATCATTATAGCCCCTCAGATGAAGTGTGAGTAGTTTACTTCAGACCTTCGGGTCCATAATTATCAGCTAGATGGCTTCTTCTCTCTTTTTGGATCTCAATACAATGTTCTCCCCTTCTCTCGTGGAGATCTATTCAATGTAATCTTCTTTTTGCGGTGTGTTTGTTGTGAACGATGAATTGTGGGTTTATGATCCTGTATTATCTATGGAAAATATTTGATTCTTCTCTGAATTCTTTTTATGTATGATTGAGTTATCTTTGCAAGTCTCTTGAATTATCTCTTTGGTTTGGCCAACTAGATTGGTAGTTCTTGCAATGGGAGAAGTGCTTAGCTTTGGGTTCAATCTTGCGGTGTCCTTACCAAAGGATGTAAAGAGTTGCAAGGCACGTATTGTATTGTTGCCATCGAGGATAACAAGATGGGGTTTTTATCATATTGCATGAATTTATCCCTCTACATCATGTCATCTTGCTTACAGCGTTACTATTTTGTACTTAATACTCTAGATGCATGCTGGATAGCGGTCGATGAGTGGAGTAATAGTAGTAGATGCGTAATCGTTTTGATCTACTTGTTTTGGACGTGATGCCTATATACATGATCATTGCCTAGATATACTCATAACTATGCTCAATTACATCAATTGCTCAACAGTAATTTGTTCACCCACCGTAGAATACTTATGCTTTTGAGAGAAGCCACTAGTGAAACCTATGGCCCCCGGGTCTATTCTCATCATATCAATCTATATCACTTTATTTACTTGCTTTGTTTTACTTTGCCTTTTACATTTTACTTTGCATCTATCTATCAAAAATACCAAAAATATTATCTCTATCAGATCTCACTCTCGTAAGTGACCGTGAAGGGATTGAAAACCCCTCAGCGTTGGTTGCGAGTTGCTATCGTTTTGTGTAGGTACGAGGGACTTGTGCGTGGTCTCCTACTAGATTGATACCTTGGTTCTCAAAAACTGAGGGAAATACTTACGCTACTTTACTGCATCATCCTCTCCTCTTCGGGGAATCCAACGCGGTGCTCAAGAGGTAGCAAGAAGAATTTCCGGCGCCGCTGTCGGGAGGCTCATGCAAGCAAGTCAACCATACCAAGTACCCATCGCAATCCCTATCTCGTGCATTACATTATTTGCCATTTGCCTCTCGCTTTCCTCTCCCCACTTCACCCTTGCCGCTTTATTTGCCCTCTCTTTCCCAATCTCCTCCTCTCTTTTCCGTTTGCTTTTTTTCCCCATTGCCTTTCTGTTTGCTTGTGTGTTGGATTACTTGTTGCCTTGGCACAAGATAATACCAAATTGTGTGGTTTCTCGAATACCAACAACAATGATTTCCTTAGTACTCCGATTGCTCCTCTTAATAATGACGAGTCTTGTGAAATCAATACTGCTTTGTCGGATCTTGTTATGAAAGATCAATTCGCCGCCTTCCTAGTGAAGATGCCGCTACTCATCTAAACAATTTTGTTGATTTGTGTGATATGCAAAAGAAGAAAGATACGGATAAAAATATTGTCAAATTGAAGTTATTTCCGCTTTCACTTAGAGATCGTATAAAGTTTGGTTTTCATCTTTGCCTAAAAATAGTATTGATTCTTGGAACAAGTGCAAAGATGCTTTTATCTCTAAGTATTTTCCTCCGCTAAGATTCTCACTCTTAGGAACGATATCATGAATTTTAAACAACTTGATCATGAGCATGTTGCCCAATCTTGGGAAAGAATGAAATTAATGCTTAAGAATTGCCCTATTCATGGTTTGAATTTATGGATGATCATACAAAAATTTTGTGCGATTGAATTTTGCTTCTAGAAATCTTTTAGATTCGGCATGGAGGCACTTTTATGGAAATTACGTTAGGGGATGCTACCAAATTGCTTGATAATATTATGGCTAATTATTCTCAATGGCACACCGAAAGATCTTCTAGTAAAAAGGTGCATGCTATAGAGGAAATCAATGTTTTGAGTGAAAAGATGGATGAACTTATGAAGATGTTTGCACCTTAAAATATTCCTCTTGATCCCAATGATATGCCTTTATCTACCTTGCTTGAGAATAATAATGAATCTATGGATGTGAACTTTGTTGGAAGGAATAGTTTTGGAAACAACGCAGATAGAGGGAATTTTAATCCTAGGCCATATCCTAGTAATCCTTCTAATAATTATGGAAATTCCTACAACAACTCTTATGGAAATTTTAATAAAATGCCCTCTGAATTTGAAAGTAGTGTTAAAGAGTTTATGAATTCTCGAAAAAAAATGCTTTGCTTGAAGTGAAATTTCTTGAAGTTGATGATTTGGCTAGGAACGTTGATAGAATTTCTCTTGAAATTGATTCTTTAAAGCTTAGATCTATTCCTCCTAAGCATGATATCAATGAGTCTCTCAAAGCCATGAGAATTTCCATTGATGAGTGCAAGGAAAGAACCGCTAGGATGCGTGCTTCCAAAGATGCCTTTATTAAAGCGTGTTCTTCCAATCCCTATGAAAATCAAGATGAAGATCTAAAAGTTATTGATGTGTCCCCATTAAATCTTTGTTTTGCAATATGAATCTTGATGAATCTGAAGATTATCTTCCTTTACCTAGAAGGCGTTCTAAGAATTGAGTTTCGAGATCTTGATGATAAAATTGATGAAAGTGGGATTGAAATAAATAAAACCGTGATGTTGCTAAACCCCTATTTTGGATCTCAAGGAATTTAATTATGAAAATTGCTCTTTGATTAGTTGTATTTCCTTGTTGTAATCCGTGCTAGATTCTCCTCATGCTTATAGTCAAAATAAGGCCTTTACCGAACATATTGTTGATGCTTTGATGCAATCTTATGAAGAAAAACTTGAGTTGAAAGTTTCTATCCCTAGAAAACTCTATGATGAGTGGGAACCCACTATTAAAATTAAAATTAAAGATTTTGAGTTTTATGCTTTGTGTGATTTGGGTGCTAGTGTCTCCACTATCCCCAAAACTTTATGTGATTTGCTAGATTTCCGTGATTTTGATGATTGCTCCCTAAACTTGCATCTTGCGGATTCCACTATTAAAAAGCCTATGGGAAGAATTAATGATGTTCTTATTGTTGCCAATAGAAATTATGTGCCCGTATATTTTATAGTTCTTGATATAGATTGCAATCCTTCATGTCCTATTATTCTTGGCAGACCTTTCCTTAGAACGATTGGTGCGATTATTGATATGAAGGAAGGGAATATTAGATTCCAATTTCCCTTAAAGAAGGGTATGGAACACCTCCCTAGAAAGACAATAAAATTACCATATGAATCTATCATGAGAGCTACTTATGGATTGCCTATCAAAGATGGCAATACCTAGATCTATCTTCGCTTTTATGCCTAGCTAGCGGCGTTAAACTATAGCGCTTGTTGGGAGGCAACCCAATTTTATTTTGTGTTTATTTGTTTTTGCTTCTGCTTAGGAATAAACAATCCATCTAGCCTCTGTTTAGATGTGGTTTTATCTTTTAATTAGTGTCTGTGCCAAGCTAGACCTATTGTATCTTCTTGGATGATAGTTATTTGATCTTGCTGTAATTTTCAGAATCTTTGTGCTCAGTGCCCGAATTGTTAAAAATCACCAGAATGTGATAAAATACCGATTCCAATTGCTGCTGATCAATAAATAAATTTTCCAGGTCGTATAATTTTGTTAGAATTTTTTGGGTTCTAGAAGTTTGCGTTAGTAACAGATTGCTACAGACTGTTCCATTTTTTGACAGATTCTGTTCTTCGTGTGTTGTTTGCTTATTTTGATGAATCTATGGCTAGTAAATTAGTTTATAAAACATAGAGAAGTTGTAATACAGTAGGTTTAACACCAATATAAATAAAGAATGAGTTCATTACAGTACCTTCAAGTAGTCTTTTGTTTTCTTTCTCTAACGGAGCTCACGAGATTTCTATTGAGTTTTGTGTTGTGAAGTTTTCAAGTTTTGGGTGAATTCTTTTGATGGATTATGGAACAAGGAGTGGCAAGAGCCTAAACTTGGGGATGCTCATGGCACCCCCAAGATAATCCAAGGACACCAAAAGTCAAAGCTTGGGGATGCCCTGAAGGCATCCTCTTTAAATCCACTTCCATCGGTAATTTACTTGGAGCTATATTTTTATTCACCAACATGATATGTGTTTTGCTTGGAGCGTCTTGTATTATTTGTGTCTTTGCTTGTTAGTTTATCACAATTATCCTTGCTGTACACACCTTTTGAGAGAGCCATACTTGATATGGAATTTGTTAGAATACTCTTTGTGCTTCACTTATATCTTTTGAGCTTGATAGTTTTGCTCATAGTGCTTCACTTATATCTTTTGAGCGTGATAATTTTTGCTCTAGTACTTCACTTAGATCTTTTAGAGCACGGTGGTGGATTTGTTTTAAAGAAACTATTTGATATCTCATGCTTCACTTAAATTATTTTGAGAGACTTTAATAGCATGGTAATTTGCTTAATGTTAATATACTTGGTGTTCAAGATATGTGAAACTTTCTTTTGAGTGAATTGAATACTAAGATAAGTTTGATGCTTGATAATAGTTTTGAGATATGGAGGTGATAATATCAAAGTCGTGCTAGTTGAGTAGTTGTGAATTTGAGAATAACTTGTGTTGAAGTTTGCAAGTCCCGTAGCTTGCACGTATGGTCAAAGTTGTGTAACAAATTTGAAACATGAAGTGTACCTGGCTTGTGCGTCCTTATGAGTGGCGGTCGGGGACGAGCGATGGTCTTTTCCTACCGATCTATCCCCCTAGGAGCATGCGTGTAGTACTTGAATTTTTGATGATTTCTAAAATTTTGTAATAAGTATATGAGTTCTTTTGACTAATGTTGAGTCCATGGATTATACGCACTCTCACCTTTCCACCTTTGCTAGCCTCTTCGATACCGTGCATTGCCCTTTCTCACCTTGAGAGTTGGCGCAAACTTCGCCGGTGCATCCAAACCCCGTGATAGGATGTGCTCTATCACACATAAACCTCCTTATATCTTCCTCAAAACAGCCATCATACCTACCTATTATGGCATTTCCATAGCCATTCCGAGATATATTGCCATGCAACTTCCCTCATCATCATCATGACATACATTACTTTTGTCATATTGCCATTGCATGATCATGTAGTCGACATCGATTTGTGGCAAAGCCACCATGCATTATTTTTCATACATGTCACTCTTGATTCATTGCACCATCCCGATACATCACGGAGGCATTCATATAGAGTCATATCTTGTTCTAAGTTTCGAGTTGTAATCTTTGTGTTGAAATCAATAGAAGTGTGATGATCATCATTATTAGAGCATTGCCCAAATAAAAAAAAAGAGAAAGGCCAAAAAGAAGAAAGGCCCAAAAAAAAAAGAAAAAAAAAAGGTCAATGCTACTATCTCTTTTTCCACACTTGTGCTTCAAAGTAGCACCTTGTTCTTCATATAGTGAGTCTCATATATTGTGCTTCAAAGTAGCACCTTGTTCTTCATGTAGTGAGTCTCATATGTTGTGCTTCAAAGTAGCACCTCGTTCTTCATGTAGTGAGTCTCATAAGTTGTCCTTTTTATAATAGTGGGAATTTTTCATTATAGAACTTGGCTTGTATATTCCTACAATGGGCTTCCTCAAATGCCCTAGGTCTTCGTGAGCAAGCAAGTTGGATACACACCCACTAGTTTTCTTTTGTTGAGCATTTATAGCTCTAGTGCATCCGTTGCATGGCAATCCCTACTCCTCATGTTGACATCAATTGATGGGCATCTCCATAGCCCGTTGATTAGCTCATGTATTGCGTGAAAGTTGAAAAAGTTTGAGATTATTTAAGTATGAAACAATTGCTTGGCTTGTCATCGGGGGTATAGAAGTTGGGAACATCTTTGTGTGACGGAAATGAAGCATAGCCTAACTATATGATTTTGTAGGGATGAGCTTTCTTTTGCCATGTTATTTTGAGAAGACATGATTGCTTTGATTAGTATGCTTGAAGAATTATTATTTTTGTGTCAATATGAACTTTTGTCTTGAATCTTTCGGATCTGAATATTCATATCACAATTAAGAGGATTTACATTGAAATTATGCCAAAGTATCACTCCGCATCAAAAGTTCTTTTTTATCATTTACCTACTCGAGGACGAAAGGTGAATTAAGCTTGGGATGCTTGATACGTCTCCAACGTATCTATAATTTTTGATTACTCCATGCTACTTTGTCTACTGTTTTGGACTATATTGGGCTTTATTTTCCACTTTTATATTACTTTGGGACTAACCTATTAACCGGAGGCCCAGCCCAGAATTGCTGTTTTTTTGCCTTTTTCAGTATTTCGAAGAAACAGAATATGAAACGGAGTCCAAACGGAAGGAAACCTGCGGAATCGTGATTTTCCAACCGAACGTGATCCAGGAGACTTGGACCCTACTCCAAGCAGCACCAGAGGCGGTCACGAGGTGGAGGGCGCCCCCCCTGGGCGTGCCCCTACCTCGTGGGCCCCTCGGAGCTCCTCCGACGTACTCCTTCCTCCTATATATACCTACGTATCCCCGAATGATCAGAAGAGGAGCCAAAAACCTAATTCCACCGCCGCAACTTTCTGTATCCACGAGATCCCATCTTGGGGCCTGTTCCGGAGCTCCGCCGGAGAGGGCCGTCATCACGGAGGGCTTCTACATCATCATAGCCCCTCCGATGAAGTGTGAGTAGTTTACTTCAGACCTTCGGGTCCATAGTTATTAGCTAGATGGCTTCTTCTCTCTTTTGGATCTCAATACAATGTTCTCCCTCTCTCGTGGAGATCTATTCGATGTAATCTTCTTTTTGCGGTGTGTTTGTTGAGACCGATGAATTGTGGGTTTATGATCCAAAGATTATCGATGGAAAATATTTGATTCTTCTCTGAATTCTTTTATGTATGATTGAGTTATCTTTGCAAGTCTCTTGAATTATCTCTTTGGTTTGGCCAACTAGATTGGTAGTTCTTGCAATGGGAGAAGTGCTTAGCTTTGGGTTCAATCTTGCGGTGTCCTTACTCAAAGGATGTAAAGAGTTGCAAGGCACGTATTGTATTGTTGCCATCGAGGATAACAAGATGGGGTTTTTATCATATTGCATGAATTTATCCTCTACATCATGTCATCTTGCTTACGGCGTTACTCGCTTTTTTACTTCATACTCTAGATGCATCTTTGGATAGCGGTCGATGAGTGGAGTAATAGTAGTAGATGCGTAATCGCTTTTGATCTACTTGTTTTGGACGTGATGCCTATATACATGATCATTGCCTAGATATACTCATAACTATGCTCAATTACATCAATTGCTCAACAGTAATTTGTTTACCCACCATAGAATACTTATGCTCTTGAGAGAAGCCACTAGTGAAACCTATGGCCCCCGGGTCTATTCTCATCATATAAATCTATATCATTTTATTTCCTTTCTTTGTTTTACTTTGCCTTTTACTTTTTACTTTGCATCTATCTATCAAAAATACCAAAAATATTATCCTATCAGATCTCACTCTCGTAAGTGACCGTGAAGGGATTGACAACCCCTAAGCGTTGGTTGCGAGTTGCTATCGCTTTTGTGTAGGTACGAGGGACTTGTGCGTGGTCTCCTCTTGGATTGATACCTTGGTTCTCAAAACCGAGGAAATATTTGACGCTTACTTTATCAAGATCATCCTCTCCTCTTCGAGGAAATCCAACGCAGTGCACAAGTGGTAGCAGAGCATCAAGTGTTGATGGTCAATAATACCACCAGTTTCAAGAAAAAGGGTAAAGGGAAGAAGAAGGGGAACTTCAAGAAGAACAGCAAACAAGTTGCTGCTCAAGAGAACAAACCCAATCTGGACCTAAGCCTGAGACTGAGTGCTTCTACTTCAAGCAGACTGGTCGCTGGAAGCGGAACTGCCCCAAGTATTTGGCGGATAAGAAGGGTGGCAAGGTGAACAAAGGTATATGTGATATACATGTTATTGATGTGTACCTTACTAATGCTCGCAGTAGTACACAGGTATTTGATAATCGGTTCTCATGCCAATATTTGCAACTCAAAGCAGGGACTACAGATTAAGCGAAGATTGGCTAAGGACGAGGTGACGATGCGCGTGGGAAATGGTTCCAAAATCGATGTGATCGCGGTCGGCACGCTACCTCTACATCTACCTTCGGGATTAGTTTTAGACCTAAATAATTTTTATTTGGTGCCCGCGTTAAGCATGAACATTATATCTGGATCTTGTTTGATGCGAGACGGTTATTCATTTAAATCAGAGAATAATGGTTGTTCTATTTATATGAGTAATATCTTTTATGGTCATGCACCCTTGAAGAGTGGTCTATTTTTATTGAATCTCGATAGTAGTGATACACATATTCATAATGTTGAAGCCAAAAGATGCAGAGTTGATAATGATAGTGCAACTTATTTGTGGCAATCGCCATTTGGGTCATATTGGTGTAAAACGCATGAAGAAACTCCATCTTGATGGACTTACGGAATCACTTGATTATGAATCACTTGGTACTTGCGAACCATGCCTCATGGGCAAGATGACTAAAACGCCGTTCTTCAGAACTATGGAGCGAGCAACAGATTTGTTAGAAATCATACATACTGATGTATGTGGTCCAATGAACATTGAGGCTCATGGTGGGTATCAAGTTATTTTCTCACCTTCACGGATGGAGTAAATTGCAAAAACCACCACAATTAGGGACTCTAATTCAAAAAACCACCATCTTTCGTCTTTTTTCAAGAAACAATCGGTATTGTCTTGTGAGTTTGAGAAAGCACTAATATCATGAATTAACACCTATTGATGCTCAATCGACGGTGGAACCCACAATCTTACGACATGGCACTGTAACGTCCCTAAAGAGACGGACGTTATTGTCTAACAGAGTGACATGTGGGGTTGGTGTGTCATTGAAAAAAAATGAAATATACAAGAAAATGGAGAGAAAAACAGAGCAGGTTGTGGTAGCGACGGATGGTAGCGAGGAGAGCATGTACTCCGGAGAGATCCCTACGCCCGCGAGATACGTACTCTGGCATCCAGGCCACCCTGGCCCCCGTCGCCAGCGATCCACGTGTCCCCGACCTCCCATAGCCCTCGTTGCCGCTGGCTCAGGCTGCTGCCGCGACCAGGTCCACGACCCACGGCTATCCCGACTTCGCGACGCCCGGCGATCCACCGTCCCCGACCCATGGGTGTCTTTCCGCCCGGCGGTGAGATCCACCCGTCAGCGACCGGGCAACCCGGCTGTGCTCTGCTGTGCCGCTCCCGAGGTCGTCGGCCTAGGTCTTCCTCGCCAGATCAAGGCATGAAAACCAGCGGCACTCCAAGCTCAGCCGCCTCCTCTCCCACTACTCGGTGAACAGCACCGGCACAACCACGACTACTGACAGACCTTCTTGGGGGGTGATGGCGGTGTTCTTCTACATCCTCGGGTGCGAGATCCAACGGGAACCGGCAACACCACGCCGCGACCTCCGGCGACCATTCCTCGATTCCTTTGGCAGGGGAGCTCCCATGGGCACGGCGGAGCTAGCAGACAAGTTTCAGCGGCGACTCTTAGACGATGGCCGCGCAGTGATGATCAATGTCAGTGGCCGCGTGATGTGGGTACATGGTAGTTGAACGAGACCATGCCCTTTGGCAGCTGGAGCACGGACCAGGTCGTGCTATTGCGGGCTTGATACGTCTCCGTCGTATCTACTTTTCCAAACACTTTTGCCCTTGTTTTGGACTCTAACTTGTATGATTTGAATGGAACTAACCCAGATCGACGCTGTTTTCAAAGCAGAACTGCCATGGTGTTGTTTTTTGTGCAGAAAATAAAGATTCTCGGAATGTCACGAAACTCCACGGAACACCTTAGAAAAAATAAAGAAAAATCCTCGCAAAAGATGAAGACCAAGGGACCCACACCCTGCTCACGAGGGTGGGGGCGCCCCAGGGGGGGCGCCCCCCTACCTCGTGGGCCCCCTGGAGACCCTCCGATGCCAACTCCAACTCCATATATTGGTTTTCGGGAGAAAAAATCAGAGAGAAGAAATCATCGCGTTTTACGACACGGAGCCGCCGCCAAGCCCTAATCTCTCTCGGGAGGGCTGACTGGAGTCCGCTCGGGGCTCGGGAGAGGGGGATTCGTCATTGCCGTCATCGTCATCAACCATCCTCCATCACCAATTTCATGATGCTCACCGCCGATGCGTGAGTAATTCCATCATAGGCTTGCTGGACGATGATGGGTTGGATGAGATTTATCATGTAATCGAGTTAGTTTTGTTAGGGTTTGATCCTAGTATCCATTATGTTACGAGATTGATGTTGCTATGACTTTGCTATGCTTAATGCTTGTCACTAGGGCCCGAGTGCCATGATTTCATATCTGAACCTATTATGTTTTCATGAATATATGTGTGTTCTAGATCCTATCTTGGAAGTCTATAGTCACCTACTATGTGTTATGATCCGCAACCCGAAGTGACAATAATCGGGACCACTCCGGTGATGACCATAGTTTGAGGAGTTCATGTATTCACTATGTGCTAATGCTTTGTTCCGGTTCTCTATTAAAAGGAGGCCTTAATATCCCTTAGTTTCCAATAGGACCCGCTGCCACGGAGGGTAGGACAAAAGATGTCATGCAAGTTCTTTTCCATAAGCACGTATGACTATATACGAATACATGCCTACATTATATTGATGAACTGGAGCTAGTTACGTGTCACCCTATTTTATGATCGCTACATGATGAACCACATCCGGCATAATTATCCATCATTGATCCGGTGCCTACGAAGTTTTCCATATCTTGGTTTACGCTTATTTACTTTTCCGTTACTCTTTGTTACAATCACTACAAAAATACCAAAAACATTACTTTTGCTGTCTTTACTTTTGTTACCGCTACCACCACTATCATATTACTTTTCTACTAAACACCTTGCTGCGGATACTAAGTTTCGGTGTGGTTGAATTGACAACTCAGCTGCTAATACTTGAGAATATTCTTTGGCTCCCCTTGTGTCGAATCAATAAATTTGGGTTGAATACTCTACCCTCGAAAACTGTTGCGATCCAATATACTTGTGGGTCATCAAGACTATTTTCTGGCGCCGTTGCCGGGGAGCATAGCTCTATTCTTTGAGTCACTTGGGATTTATATCTGTTGGACACTATGAAGAATTTGAAAGATGATCAAACTACTATTTTGCCCTCAACTACGAGCGGAGGTAAGGGACCTGCCATCTAGCCTTGCACTAGATTCTCCTTCTCGTTATGAGTAAGTTTATACACCTAAACCTACTACCGCTATTGATTACGATATGTACATGTTATTGATGATGCCACTACGCTATGCATGATACTTATGATGAAACTACTTCTATGCTTGATACTCTTTGTGCCACTTGGTGAATATCTTGATGAGCAAATTGCTAGGTCTAGAGAAAGAGAAATTATTGAACACGAACACAATGATGTTAGTGACGATGAACCTATGCCTGCTATTCACGAAGGTTATCTTTTGATGCAGATCTTCTACCGCTATTTTTGCTTGCCGGGATAGATATGAACTTAAGAGGTTGCTAATTAAATGGAGTAAAGAATCTCTTAGAGATAGAATGAGACCCGACCACGCTTTTGCTACTTCACCTATTTGTGTTCACGATAAAGATTATTACGATTTTTTTGTTGATCCAGATATAATTACTTTGGTTGAATATGATCCTTTTTATGGCTATGAATCTGAAACTGTTGTGGCACATCTTACTAAGTTAAATGATATAGCTGCCCTGTTTACTAATAATGAGAGATCGCGCTACCTTTATTTACTTAAGATATTTCCGTTCTCGTTAAAGGGTGATGCTAGGATATGGTATAATTCTCTTGATCCTGGTTGTGTGCAAAGTCCCAGGATATGATTTATTACTTCTACTGCTAAATATTTCCCTGCTCATAAGAAACAAGCTGCTTTGAGGAAATATACAATTTTGTGCAAATTGAAGAAGAGAGTCTCCCACAAGCTTGGGGGAGGCTTCTCAAGTTACTTAATGCTTTGCTGATCATCCTCTTAAGAAACACAAATATTTGATATCTTTTATAATGGACTAACCGATGCTTCTAGAGATTACGGATAGTTGTGCCGGTTCTCTTTCAGTGGAAAGAACACCGGATGACGCTGAAATTCTATTGAATAATATGTTGGCTAATGAAAATAATTGGGCACCTCACGAGCTACCTCCTGAGCCAGTTCCTGAGCCAATTACTGAGCCTATTCCTAAACCAACTCCGAAGAAGAGAGGTGTTCTGTTTCTCAGTCCTGAATATATGCAAGAGGCAAAGAAATCTACGAAAGAAGAAGGTATTAAAGCTGAAGATGTTAAGAATTTACCTCCTATTGAAGAAATACATGGTCTTAATTTACACCGTTGAAGAAGTATATAATCTCAATTACTTATTTAATGAAGAACCTCCCGACATCCCGACCACGGTAGTGAAGGTAAATTCTCTCTATAGATATGATAAAGCTGAAGTCCTCCTACTAAAATTGCTAGTCGGTGCTTGGATGAGTTTGATGACTTTATGTTTAAGCAAGATGACTTTAATGCTTATTTTGGTAGACAATTAAAACAGAATACTTTTATGATTAAGCGCTTGGGTGATTATATGGCTGATATTAGAGGTGAACTTAAACTTGTTAGCAAGCATGCTTCTATGGTTACCACTCAAGTAGAACAAGTACTTAAAGCTCAGAAAGAAGTGCTTGATGAAATGAATAGTAAGAAAAATGATTATGTTGTTAGAGTGGCTACTAGAACTGGTAGAATGACTCAGGAACCTTTGTATCCTGAAGACCACCCTAAGAGAATCGAGCAAGATTATCAGAGAAATGATATTGATGTACCTAGTTCTTCTAAGAGGAAGAAAAAGAAAAATGATAGGACTTTGCAAACTTCTACTAAACCTATCACTAAGCCACCTGAGAATCCAAATGATATTTCTATTTCTGATGCTGAAACACAATCAGGTGATGAACATGAACCTAGTGATAATGTTAATGATAATGTTCATGTTGGTGCTCAACCTAGTAATGATAATGATGTAGAAGTTGAACCTCTTGTTGATCTTGATAACCCACAATCAAGGAATCAACGTTATGATAAAAGAGACTTCGTTGCTAGGAAACATGGTAAAGAAAGGGAACCATGGGTCCAAAAACCCATGCCTTTTCCCAAAACCATCCAAGAAAAAGGATGATGAGGATTTTGAGCGCTTATTTGAAATGATTAGACCTATCTTTTATGTATGCGATTAACGAGACATGCTCAAAACAAATCCTTACTCTAAGTATATGAAGGATATTATTACTAATAAAAGAAAGATACGAAGCTGAAATTTCCACCATGCTTGCTAATTATACTTTTAAGGGTGGAGTACCAAAGAAACTTGGAGATCCTTGAGTACCTACTATACCATGCTCCATTAAGAGAAATTATGTTAAAACTGCTTTATGTGATCTTGGAGCGGTGTTAGTGTTATGCCTCTCTCTTTATATCGTAGACTTGACTTGAATAAGTTGACACCTACTGAAATATCTTTACAAATGGCTGATAAATCAACTGCTATACCTGCCGGTATTTGTGAGGATGTGCCTGCTAGGTTGCAAAGCGTTACTATTTTAACGGTCTTTGTTATTCTTGATATTCCTGAGGATGATAGTATGTATATTATTCTTGGAAGACCTTTCCTTAATACTGCAGGGGCTATTATTGATTGCAACAAAGGCAATGTCACTTTTCATGTTAATGGCAATGAGCACACGGTACACTTTGTGAGGAAACAACCTCAAGTCTATAGTATCAACTCTATTGGAAAAATTCCATCGATTATATTTGGAGGTTTTGAATTTCCTCTCCCTACTGTCAAGAAAAAGTATGATATACTCATTGTTTGGGATTTTCATATCCCGTTGAGGTAACTTGGTGCTATTCGAAATTTCTTCGGTTCCGTGTTAATCGGAATGAGCTCGTTAACAAGACTTGATCAACCTTGTTAGTGGATTCATTTTGATGATCACGAGATGGATGAAACTAGAAGCACAACTTTCTGTACCCTCTTTATACTTTCTGTTATTTAGTAGAAATAAAGTAAAATAGTATTTTTCTATCTATCTCCTGACTTATCCGCTCAATATAAAAATATCCCGAAAATAAAAGTCCTCAGAATGCCATGCCAATTTAATATGATTTTTTCGGGAATATTTAAGAATTCTTGTGCAAAAATCACCACGGGGGGAGCTGTCACCTGGCCACGAGGGTGGAGGGCGCGCCCTACCCCCCTGGGCGCGCCCTACCCCCCTGGGCGCGCCCCCCTGCCTCATGGGCCCACGGTGGCCCTCCTCCACTTATTCCTGCACCCATCTTCTTCCTCTGTCTCACACAAACACGAAAAACCAACTCAAGCACGAGTTCCGGCCTTGCTGTTTGTTTTTCGATCTCCTTGCTCAAAGCACCTCTCGCAAAACTGCTTGGGGAGATTGTTCCTTGGTATGTGACTCCTCCGTTGGTCCAATTAGTTTTTGTTCTAGTGCTTTATTCATTGCAAATTTGTGCTGCATAGGTGACCATGTTCTTGAGCTTGCATGTCAAATTTATATGGTTCCAAGTAGTTCTAATGCTCTATATAGGCTCTAGGCACTTGTGGGAGTTGTTACTATCAATTTTATTGAAGTTGGTTCACTTTTATTTTAAGTTACTAAAAATTTCAGAATTATTTTCAGAGAAAACAATATGTTTAGGAAGATGTTCCAAGGTGGTTCTTCAAGGAAGCAAGGTCCCAGGACTTGCAATACGTGATGCCGACGAGGAACCACCAAGAGACGCTCTTGTGAGGCCACTGAATGGCCTTTGGAAAATTTTATGAATCAAGTGGGAATCAAAGAAGAATTTAGTGCATATTTGAGTAACGCCGGTCTTGAGGACTTTGAAGATGACAAATGCCCCCAGTATCATGATCTCACAAGTTCATTTGTGAGGAGGTTTGAGTTTTCATCTTCGCGTAATTCTCCTTCAGTCATGTTTGACCTTTATGATAAATCTTATACCATGGACATAGATGATTTTACTTCTGCTTGCAAACTTCCATCTTGGGGTAATGTCAGGGATCCCCCTAAATCCGAATATAGAGACTTTCTTGCTAGAATAACTGTGGGGAATCTAGATATATAACACAAGCCACTATAGGGAGCATTCACTTTCGTGCTATACATTATTTTGCTCTCTTTATAGGTAGATGCATAAATGCTAAAGATGAAGCATGTCACTTGTGTGTCCCTGACCTCAGCATTCTCAGGAGTGTTGTGTTAGGAGACCAATCTTATCATATGGGAACCTTTGTAGCTCATGAGTTGCATCAGAATAGACATAGCGGTGACTTCTTTGGAGGAATTTATGCACCCGCTTAGCTAATTTTCTTGAGATAGACATTCGTGAGGGCGATACGGAGTTACCCCCTTCTTATTTAGATTTTGATTCTATGGTTTCCCACCGGTTTGTTGAGAGGACAGAGCCACCTCTCCAAAGATCGACTAATCTTTAACAAACGTCATGTAGTCCATATTGCTCTTCCCGCTCCTGCCTTCTTTGATTTTCAGGCAAAAGGAGATATATTATTACCGGAGAGGAGGCATATGAGTACGAGAGGAGGCGGAGGCTGCTCAACGCCACGCTGCAGCTCGGGAGGCGATAGCCGCTGCATCACAAGATATGACCCGGCTTCACCTACGGGTATCATCCTGGCTATCCCTGGCAATAGACCAACTTAGGCAAAAAGCCTAAGCTTGGGGGAGTACGTATTTCCCTACGACATTACATTCATGTTGACACACTCATTGCTAGATGTCGGTGTTCATACTCTTTCACCTGTAATATCCATGCTAGTTTATTTTCTTTTCCCGCTTTCTTCTTGTGTGTTTAATAAACCTTAAGAAAAATAAAAAATTAGTAGTAGTTTATTTCTTTCTTTGTAGTAGTAAAAGGGAAAACCCAAAAATATTTCCGTTCTTCTTTTGCTTGTTGGGAGCTTTCTGTGTAAATAGTTTTTGTTTCGTTTCTTTTTGGGGGGTCGAGAAGACTATATTGAAAATGCTTAGTGGCTCTTATATGCATGATTGATTATTTAAACTCAGAGCCCATATTACTTGTCTTCTCTCTTGAGTTGAATGCTTGTAGATTCCAGCTTAGTCCAATGCACATGCACTCTTATTATTATCCACACCGTTCGGTCGTGCAAGTGAAATGCAATAATGATGATATATGATGGACTTATTGAGGGGAGAAAAGCTGGTATGAACTCGACCTCTCTTGTTTTTGTAAATATGATGATTCATCGTTCTTGATTCAGCTATTATGAAGTAAACATATTTGCAATGACATTTAGAGATTGTAGTTGCTTGTGCCATGCTTGATTAGCTATGAGTTATAATGGTTTACCTTGCGTGCCAACATGCTATCAGAATGGTTATGATGTGGTACGATGGGATGGTATCCTCCTTTAAATGAATTGAGTGACTAGACTTGGCACATGTTCACGCATGTAGTTGAATCCAATCAACATAGCCTTCATGATATTTATATTCATGGTGGATTATACCCTACTCATGCTTGTACTCGGTGCGAATTAATTTTAATGCATGTTTACGACCTGTTGTCGCTCTCTCGATTTGGTCGCTTCCCGGTCTTTTGCTAGCCTTCACTGTACTAAGCGGGAATACTTCTTGTGCATCCAAACTCCTTAAAACCCCAAAGTTATTCCATATGAGTCCACTATACCTACTGTGTCACGGTATTTACCGCGTTCCAAGTAAATTTGTATGTGCCAAACTCTAAACCTTCAAATAAACATTCTGTTTTGCATGCTCGAATAGCTCATATGTCAAGTAGAGCTGCCCTTAGCTTTCGTGTTAGGCGGGTTATTCTCAAGAGGAGTGGACTCCGCTCCTCATTCACGAGAAAAAGGCTGGTATCCGGGATGCCCAGTCCCATACTGCCGTTTGGGTCATATTGATGTAAAACGCATGAAGAAACTCCATACTGATGGACTTCTGGAATCACTTGTTTATGAATCACTTGGTACTTGCGAACCATGCCTTATGGGCAAGATGACTAAAACGCCGTTCTCCGTAACTATGGAGCGAGCAACATATTTGTTAGAAATCATACATACTGATGTATGTGGTCCAATGAACATTGAGGCTCGCGGTGGGTATCGTTATTTTCTCACCTTCACAGATGGAGTAAATTGCAAAAAACCACCACAATTAGGGACTCTAATTCAAAAAACCACCATCTTTCGTCTTTTTTTCAAGAAACAATCGGTATTGTACTGACAGTTTTCAGAAAGCACTAATATCATGAATTAACAGCTATTGATGCTTAATCTGACCGGTGGAACCCACAATCTTGCTGACATGGCACCTGGTAACGTCCCTAAAGAGACGGACGTTATTGTCTAACAGAGCTGACATGTCGGGTTGGTGTGTCATTGAAAAAAAATGAAATATACAAGAAAATGGAGAGAAAAATAGAGCAGGTTGTGGTAGCGACGGATGGTAGCGAGGAGAGCATGTACTCCGGAGAGATCCCTACGCCCGAGAGATACGTACTCTGGCATCCAGGCCACCCTGGCCCCCGTCGCCAGCGATCCACGTGTCCCCGACCTCCCATAGCCCTCGTTGCCGCCGGGCTCAGGGCCTGCGCTGCCACGACCAGGTCCACGACCCACGGCTATCCCGACTCGCGGCCGCCGGCGATCCACCGGTCCCCGACCCATGGGTGTCTTTCCCGCCCTGGCCGGTGAGATCCACCCGTCACTGACCGGGCAACCCCGCGGCTGTGCTCTGCTGTTGCCGCTCCCGAGGTCGTCGTCGGCCTAGGTCTTCCTCGCCGTACTACGGCATGAAAACCCGCGGCACTCCAAGCTCAGCCGCGCCTCCTCTCCCACACTACTCTGGTGAACAGCACCAGCGCAACCACGACCACAAACCTGCCTGGGGGGGTGATGGCGGCGTTCTTCTCTATCCCTCGGGTGCCAGATCCAACGGGAACCGGCAACACCACGCCGCGACCTCCGGCGACCATTCCTCGATTCCTTTGGCGGGAGCTCCCATGGGCACGGTGGAGCTAGCGAGACAAGTTTCAGCGGCGACTCTCGGGGCGGCGGCGGCGGTGAGGATCAATGTCGTTGGCGGCGTGATGTGGGTACAGGGTAGTTGAGCGAGAGCATGCCCTTCGGCGGTGGAGCACGGACCAGAGCCGTGCTATTGCGGGCTTGATACGTCTCCGTCGTATCTACTTTTCCAAACACTTTTGCCCTTGTTTTGGACTCTAACTTATATGATTTGAATGGAACTAACCCGGATCGACGCTGTTTTCAAAGAACTACCATGGTGTTGTTTTTGTGCGAGAAAATAAAGATTTTGAATGTCACGAAACTCCATGGAACACCTTAGAAAAAATAAAGAAAAATCCTCAAGAAGATGAAGACCGGGGCCCACACCCTGCTCACGAGGGTGGGCGCGCTTCTCGTGGGCCCCCTGGAGACCCTCCAACGCCAACTCCAACTCCATATATTGGCTTTCGGGGAGAAAAAAATCAGAGAGAAGAACCACATGTTATGACTGCTACATGATGAACCACATCCGGCATAATTATCCATCATTGATCCGGTGCCTACGAGTTTTCCATATACTGGTTTACGCTTATTTACTTTTCCGTTGCTCTTTATTACATAATCACTACAAAAATACCAAAAGCAATTACTTTTCTTTGTCTTTACTTTTGTTACCGTTACCACCACTACCATATTACTTTGCTACTAAACACCTTGCTGCAGGATACTAAGTTTCCAGGTGTGGTTGAATTGACAACTCAACTGCTAATACTTGAGAATATTCTTTGGCTCCCCTTGTGTCGAATCAACAAATTTGGGTTGAATACTCTACCCTTGAAAACTGTTGCGATACCCTATACTTGTGGGTCATCAGGGCTCACTGGGGCAGCCGACGGCGAGCTGTCGGAGAAGGGCTCCGGCGGCCGGAGCGAGTGCCAGAACGCAAGGGCTGCTACCGGCAAGCACGCACGGCGAGGGTCCACCTTACAGCTGACAGGTGGGCCCCGTGAACAGTTAGACGGGCTGATCAAACGGTGTGAGGACTTGGTGCCAGGTCAGCCCGGCGAGTGGGACCAATTGGTCAGTTTTGGTGTCAACCAGTGCTAATCGAGTGATCAGTGCTTTCTAAAAACTGTCAGCACAATACCGGATGTTTTTTGCAAAACAAGGAAAGGTGGTGGTTTCTTGAATTAGAGTGCTCAATTGTGGTGGTTTTTTGAAATTTACTCTCACAGATGATTTGAGCAGATATGGGTATATCTACTTAATGAAACATAAGTCTGAAACATTTGAAAAGTTCAAAGAATTTCATAGTGAAGTGGAAAATCATCGTAACAAGAAAATAAAGTTTCTACGATCTGATCGTGGAGGAGAATATTTGAGTTACGAGTTTGGTTTACATTTGAAACAATGCGGAATAGTTTCGCAACTCACGCCACCCGGAACACCACAATGTAATGGTGTGTCCGGACGTCGTAATCATACTTTACTAGATATGGTGCGATCTATGATGTCTCTTACTGATTTACCGCTATTATTTTGGGGTTATGCTTTAGAGACGGCCGCATTCATGTTAAATAGGGCACCATCAAAATCCGTTGAGACGACGCCTTATGAACTGTGGTTTGGTAAGAAACCAAAGTTGTGTTTCTTAAAGTTTGGGGCTGTGATGCTTATGTGAAGAAACTTCAACCAGATAAGCTCGAACCCAAATCGGAGAAATGTGTCTTCATAGGATACCCAAAAGATACTATTGGGTACACCTTCTATCACAGATCTGAAGGCAAGACTTTTGTTGCTAAATTTGGATCCTTTCTAGAGAAGGAGTTTCTCTCGAAAGAAGTGAGTGGGAGGAAAGTAGAACTTGATGAGGTAACTGTACCTACTCCCTTATAGAAACCGGTTCCTATGACGACTACACCAATCAGTGAGGAAGCTAATGATATTGATCATGAAACTTCAGATCAAGTTACTACCGAACCTTGTAGGTCAACCAGAGTAAGATCCGCACCAGAGTGGTACGGTAATCCTATTCTGGAAGTCATGTTACTTGGCCATGGCGATCCTACGAACTATGAGGAAGCGATGATGAGCCCAGATTCCGCAAAATGGCTTGAGGCCATGAAATCTGAGATGGGATCCATGTATGAGAACAAAGTATGGACTTTGGTTGACTTGCCCGATGATCGGCAAGCCATCGAGAATAAATGGATCTTCAAGAAGAAGATGACGCGATGGTAATGTTATCATCTACAAAGCTCGACTTGTTGCAAAAGGTTTTCGACAAGTTCAAGGAGTTGACTACGATGAGACTTTCTCACCCGTGGCGATGCTTAAGTCTGTCTCGAATCATGTTAGCAATTGCGCATTTTATGATTATGAAATATGGCAAATGGATGTCAAAACTGCATTCCTGAATGGATTTACGGGAGAAGAGTTGTATATGATGCAACCGTAAGGTTTTGTAGATCCAAAAGGTGCTAACAAAGTGTGCAAGCTCCAAATGATCCATTTATGGACTGGTGCAAGCCTCTCGGAGTTGGAATAAACGCTTTGATAGTGTGATCAAAGCATATGGTTTTATCTGAGACTTTTGGAGAAGCCTGTATTTACAAGAAAGTGAGTGGGAGCTCTGTAGCATTTCTGATATTATATGTAGACGACATATTGTTGATTGGAAATGATATAGAACTTCTGGATAGCATAAAAGGATACTTGAATAAAAGTTTTTCAATGAAATACCTCGGTGAAGCTGCTTACATATTAGGCATCAGGATCTATAGAGATAGATCAAGACGCTTAATTGGACTTTCACAAAGCACATACCTTGATAAAGTTTTGAAAAAGTTCAAAATGGATCAAGCAAAGAAAGGGTTCTTGCCTGTATTACAAGGTGTGAAGTTGAGTCAGACTCAATGCCCGACCAGAGCAGAAGATAGAGAGAAAAGGAAAGATGTTCCCTATGCTTCAGCCATAGGCTCTATCATGTATGCAATGTCGTGTACCGGACCTGATGTATGCTTAGCAATAAGTTTAGCGAGGAGGTACCAAAGTAATCCAGAGTAGATCCTTTGGACATCGGTCAAGAATATCACGAAATACACGAAAAGGACTAAGGATATGTTTCGCTTTATGGAGGTGACAAAGATCTAGTCGTAAATGGTTACGTCGATGCAAGCTTTGACACTGATCCGGACGATTCTAAATCACAAACCAGATACGTGTTTATATTGAACAGTGGAGCTGCCAGTTGGTGCAGTTCTAAACAAAGCATCGTGGCGGGATCTACATGTGAAGCAGAGTACATAGCTGCTTCAGAAGCAGCAAATGAAGGAATCTGGATGAAGGAGTTCATATCTGATCTAGGTGTCATACCTAGTGCATCGGGACCAATGAAGATCTTCTGTGACAATACTGGTGCAATTGCCTTGGCAAAGGAATCCAGATTTCACAAGAGGACCAAGCACATCAAGAGACGCTTCAATTCCATCCGGGACCAAGTCAGGTGGGAGACATAGAGATTTGCAAAATACATACGGATCTGAATGTTGAGACCCATTGACTAAGCCTCTTCCACGAGCAAAACATGATCAGCACCAAGGCTCCATGGGTGTTAGAATCATTACCGTGTGTAATCTAGATTATTGACTCTAGTGCAAGTGGGAGAGAAGGAAATATGCCCTAGAGGCAATAATAAAGTTATTATTTATTTCCTTATATCATGATAAATGTTTATTATTCATGCTAGAATTGTATTAACCGGAAACATAATACATGTGTGAATACATAGACAAACATAGTGTCACTAGTACGCCTCTACTTGACTAGCTCGTTGATCAAAGATGGTTGTGTTTCCTGACAATAGACATGAGTTGTCATTTGATTAATGGGATCACATCATTAGGAGAATGATGTGATTGACTTGACCCATTCCGTTAGCTTAGCACTTGATCGTTTAGTATGTTGCTATTGCTTTCTTCATGACTTATACATGTTCCTACACCTATGAGATTATGCAACTCCACGTTCTGGGAGGAACACTTTGTGTGCTACCAAACGCCACAACGTAATCGGGTGATTATAAAGGAGCTCTGGTGTGTCTCCAAAGGTACATGTTGAGTTGGTGTATTTCGAGATTAGGTTTTGTCACTCCGATTGTCGGGGAGGTATCTGGGCCCTCTCGGTAATGCACATCACTATAAGCCTTGCAAGCAATGTAGCTAATGAGTTAGTTACGGAATGATGCATTACGTAAAGAGTAAAGAGACTTGCCGTAACGAGATTGAACTAGGTATTGAGATACCGACGATCAAATCTCGGGCAAGTAACATACCGATGACAAAGGGAACACCGTATGTTGTTATGCGGTTTGGCCGTTAAAGATCTTTGTAGAATATGTAGGAGCCAATATGAGCATCCAGGTTCCGCTATTGGTTATTGACCGGAGACATGTCTCGGTCATGTCTACATAGTTCTCGAACCCGTAGGGTCCGCATGCTTAAAGTTAGATGACAGTTATATTATGAGTTTATATGTTATGATGTACCGAAGATAGTTTGGAGTCCCGGATGTGATCACGTACATGACAAGGAGTCTCGAAATGGTCGAGACATGAAGATTGATATGTTGGAAGACTATATTCGGACACCGGAATGGTTCCGGGGGTCATCGGATATATACCGGAGTACCGTGGGGTTACCGGAACCCCCCGGGGGGTTAATGGACCTCATGGGCCCAAAATGGAGAAGAGGAGGGCGGCCAGTAGGCCGCGCCTCCCCTCTAGTCGAATAGGACAAGGAGGGAGGGCGGCGCCCCCCTTTCCTTCCTCCCCTCTCTCCCTTCCTTCCCCATCTCCTACTTGGACAAGGAATGGAGGGAGTCCTACTCCCGGTGGGAGTAGGACTCCTCCTGGCGCGCCCCCTCCTGGCTGGCCGCCCCCTCCCCCTTGCTCCTTTATATACGGGGGCAGGGGGGCACATCTAGAAACAACAACAATTGATCCTTGAGATCTATTAGCCGTGTGCAGTGCCCCCCTCCACTATATTCCACCTCGATAATATCTTAGCGGTGCTTAGGCGAAGCCCTGTGTCGGTAGAACATCATCATCGTCACCACGCCGTCGTGCTGACGGAACTCTCCCTCGACACTCGGCTGGATCGGAGTTCGAGGGACGTTATCGAGCTGAATGTGTGCAAGAACTCGGAGGTGCCGTGCTTTCGATGCTTGATTGGTCGGGCCGTGAAGACGTACGACTACATCAACCGCGTTGAGCTAACGCTTCCGCTTTTGGTCTACGAGGGTACGTGGACAACACTCTCCCCTCTCGTTGCTATGCATCACCATGATCTTGCGTGTGCGTAGGAATTTTTTTGAAATTACTACGTTCCCCAACACGGACCATGCCGAATCGCACTACTGGATACACACCGGTTTTTATGGTGTACGGCGCAGAGGCGGTGCTACCCTGCGATATCATTCATGACTCACCTCGAGTGCGCATGTACGAAGAGAGAGAGGCCGAGCTGGATTGGCGAGACAGTTTAGATGCGCTGGAGGAGGAGCGTGACGTCGCAAAGGCCCGTTCTGCATTCTATCAGCAGCAGGCTCGAAGGTATCAAAGCAGAGAAGTACGGGCCAAAAATTATAACGTTGGCGAACTCGTTCTATGCCTACCGGAGAAGAAAAAGGAAAAGCTCAAGCCCAAGTGGGAGGGTCCCTTCATCATTGATAAAGTTCTCACCGGAGGAGCGTACCGTCTGCGTGATGCATCAGATAATCGACTCGAGCCGAACCCATGGAACGGGGCCAGACTACGAAGATTCTATGCCTAGTGCCGAACTCTGTGTGCGTCTCCTTACCTCCGCCTTTCTTTTTTTAAGTTATATCCTCTTTCTCTCTTTCTTTTTTATATATAGCCTTAAAAGCTTCAAGTATGCTTCGACCACACACTCCTGTCGCGCTATGCGTGCTCAACATACCTGGGGGCTTCTTATATAGAAGCTTAATATAATTATCTTCTGGGCTTTAAGCCCACCACATATGCATCACTTCTCAATATGTACCTTTTTTTGCCATTATATGCATCCATATGACTTAAGTTTTGGCCAAGCTGGGTTGGCTGGCTCTTGTGTTTATGCCCTACGTTCCCGTTAATTCGGCTAGGGCATAAGGGGAGCACCTCTGCGATTGTCAGCCGGATGTGTACCCCAGACTGGGTGAAGCCGAAAGCTAGCGTTCTTAAGGGAATATCCCGCGTCTCTGTGCGCAGCTCGGACATGCACATTAATGCATGCGTACCCAGGGAAATGAACCCTTAACGGAACTATTCTCCCTGGAAGATGTTTCTTACTATCCATGTAATATAACATAGCTAGTTGGGTACTTGTCTGTTCAAGCACTTATGACCCCTACGTCTGGTTTCCACGCGTACCCCGGTTTTACATAACTGAGTGAGTATTCGGACACACTCCGGACTATCGGGTCCGGAGGCTGAAGCGAAAAGGTCCGCCATGACAAATGATTTACAATCCGGCTAGGGACAAAATATGTCATTCAAGTACGATCACTTAGGTGACTAAATTCTTCTTCTAGACCATCCAACAGGCTGTCTAGCCTACAACCTGTTGGGAATACTTTGCGGCTAATGCTACCTTGTCATATACCAGACTAACGGGGAACTCTTTCCCATCTGACCCTATGGGCCCGACCTCGGCCATGTGGTTCAGGTCAGCCTTGGTGTATCGCGTCTTCACCATGGCCCAGGCTTCCCTTCCACCTTGTCGGCAGGCCGATATCTTCCATAATCGGAAACGCCGCCGCGCTCCCTTGAGCATCTATATAAGCTCCCCCATGCCTCCTGGCAGGGAGGCGGATGGCCACAAGGCCTGGGCGATACCCTGCATCACCTGCCGTTCGTGCAACTGTGAGAGTTCTTGCAGAAGATCGCCTGCAGATCCGGGCATCTCCTCTTCGTGATTTACCTGTCAAGATACCTCTGTACATAACTCTGTTAGCCTGTTTCTTCGCCGAACTGTATAAAGGTTTGTTCGAGCACTTACTAAAAATGCCGCGTCGAAGCCTCTTATTCTCCTTCACGGAGTCTGCAAGCTGGCCCCGAACATCTTTTAATTCAACGTCCAACCGGGTCTTGGCGTCCTTGAGATCATTATTCTCTCGAATAACCCGTGTAAGCACGTGCTCGCCAGCCTCTCGCTGTCGTTCAGCATGTTTCTCATCCACCGATACGATCTCCGGATTGCCTCCGGGATCGTCTGCAGAATCTATTGTTAGATTTGCATGCATGCCGAATACTAGCTGGTACATGTCATTACATTCTTTTTTGATTAAGACAAGTATTACCAGACGGGGCCTTCTTGGACTCCTCCATTCTAGCAACTGTGGCCCGTAGCTGGGTTTGCACTCCTCCAGCTCTTTAGACAACTAGGTATTCTTCTCCGTAAGAACCTATGCATACAATGATCCCTAAATCAGTTGTGCCAACTGTTTCAAATCTCAGGGGCTACTGATATACATAATTATCAGATTTTCTTACCCTATATCCTTTACATACTGGTCTGTGGCCCTGGCAAGACCATCTTGAGCGGCTCGGATGTACGCTGGCCTCTCTGAGTTGAAGGCATTGAACGCCTTCTTGGAGAAACTAGGATCGCGGAGTATGGCCCAGCGACGCCTGTGATTCATGGCGCTCTCCACTTCGGAATTCGTAGCGGACAGTCTATCCGCATCCTCTGTAGGAGGACCCTCCGGCGTTGTCCCCATGTTAGCCTCTGCCCCTAAGTCCGGCTCTGGAGTCCAGCTGGTGGAGGCATGGCCGGCAGGCTCTCCGGACACTATCCGGCGAGCGTTTTTTCTGCCAGGAACCACGGACATTATTATATTTTAAAGACGATAATCACAGAGCAGGTTTTTTCATACCTCTGCGACGGTGTCTCGGTCCTGACCGCCTTCCTTTTGAGCCTACCCGGCCTCGGTGCCCCTTGTTGACGAGTCACCGCGGGTTCGGCACGGCGCCCTGATGGCCTTCCCTGTAAGACGCAATATGTGTGCAGTGGGTAAGGTGCAAAGAAGGGATCCTTCTCGGAAGTTGGGACTCCGATTTTTACTTACATGTGATGCAGGGAGTAGGCCAGGGTAATCGGCTATGATGGCCACCAAGGCACCGTCACAGCTTAGCTGATAGAACGTCCTGTCAACGAGCTCCACAAATACGTCCGGATCTTCTTCGAGTCCGGGGTCGAGGGCTCGGTCGGGGTCCTCTGGCTGCGGAGACGGGCTGTGGATCTTCCTCACATCTTTTCGCAGTTCCTGCTATGAATTAGCAAGGTAAATATTTATGATGAAGAATGCGGGAAGGACAGGAGTAAAAGATAGCAGCTCACCCAGCTTGGGGGGTTGTACATAGAGAATCCATCCCGTGGCTTAATACGGATGAACTCCTCTTCCTCTCCTTTGTACAAATCGGACAGTATCTTCGCCAAAGCGGCGGCGGAGTCCGGTCCTTTACGACCGCAGCGGGTGGCATCGTCTTCTCCATTGAAGTGCCACATGGGTTTCCCCCGATACTGAAGTGGCTGCCCCCCCCCCCCCGGCATTATACAAATTGACATAACCTCGATTATTGTCACTCCTGTTTTGGCCAGCGTTTTTATCCTGTCCATCAGGTAAAGGACCTCTCTGTTATCCTCCTCCTGGGGGCTCCGAGGGCGCCAGCTGTGGCATTTCTTTAACGGGGCATTAGCAAACTCAGGAAAGCCCATCTGAATAGGGTCCGGAAGGGGGACGTCCTCCATATAAAACCACTCCGAAGGCCAGTCTTCAGATGTCTTCCTTGGAGTACCGGACATATATCCGGTCTCGGCGATGCGCCATATTTCGGCTCCGCCCACTTGATATATCGACCCCTCCTGGGTGCGGGGTACGAGGCAGAATGGCCTCTTCCATAGCTCGAAATGAGCTTCGCAGCCCAGAAATAGCTCGCAGAAGGCGACGTAGCCTGCGATGTGTAGTATGGAGGCAGGAGTGAAGTTATGCACCGGAGGTCAGAGAACTCTGTGAGCCCGCGGAGGAACGGATGGATCGGAAATCTGAGTCCCTCAGCAAGTAAGGGACAAGGCATACCCGCTCCCCCTTGGATGGGTTGAGAGAACTCTCCGCCTGCTCCCCGCCATTGTAAGTGGCTAGTCCGGCTCGGACGGGGACCATGTACGCAGACGGGAGAAACCCCTGGGTCTGCAACTCTACCAGTCGGCTATGCGGGACAGAACACTTCTCCCAATCGCCTGGCTTAGTGCTACGGGAGCGAGAGGAGGAGCTGCGATGACCGGCCATGATGGGATGGTTTCTTCCGGGCGCGCTCTGATGGATACTCGCTGGGGGAGGATGGTGTGATTTGGATCTGAGGATCCCCGTCTCTTGAAATAGACGATTTACTTATATGGTCAGGGTGGCAAATGTAAAAATTCCCCGACTTCTCGCATTCACTCGACACGTGGAGATAGCCATTATTAAAACACAGAAGCCGAGGAGTGCAACATTAATGGGAAGCCGGACACTACTCGTTACAACAGGTACTCTGGATTTGGAGAAGAACCCGCCTTGCAATGCCGAAGACAATCTGCACGCCGGACTCATTGTCATTGAAGCCTGGTTCAGGGGCTACTCAGGGAGTCCTGGATTAAGGGGTCCTCGGACAGCCGGACTATATACTTTGGCCGGACTGTTGGACTATGAAGATACAAGATTGAAGACTTCGTCCCGTGTCCGGGTGGGACTCTCCTTTGCGTGGAAGGCAAGCTTGGCAATTCGGATATGTAGATTCCCTTCTCTGTAACCGCCTATGTGTAACCCTAGCCCCCTCCGGTGTCTATATAAACAGGATGGTTTAGTCCATAGGACGACAACAATCATAATCATAGGCTAGCTTCTAGGGTTTAGCCTCTACGATCTCGTGGTAGATCAACTCTTGTAATACTCATATCATCAAGATCAATCAAGCAGGAAGTAGGGTATTACCTCCATCGAGAGGGCCCGAACACAGGTAAACATTGTGTCTCCCGCCTCATGTTACCATTAGCCTTAGGCATACGATTCGGGACCCCTACCGAGATCCGCCGGTTTTGACACCGACAGTAGGCGTGGTGTTGTTCAATAACCAACACTGCTTTCTATCTGCTGCTGCTTGCCTTCAAGAATGGTGGCCTTGTCTACCAGCTCCTGGTAGTTGTTGAAGGTAGCCACAATAAGCTGCATGCTCGGTTCATCATTGAGTCCCTCAAGGAACTTCTCCTCGCTTATGCGGCATCCGTGGCCACATCATCCGGGGCATAGCGGCGAGCTTGCTGAATTCATCCACGCATCGTGCCACAAGACGATTCCCCGGCGTCACGCTATGGAACTCACGCTTCTTCGGACTCATGGCTCCAAAGAGACATGAGCGGTGCGGAAGGCCTGCTGGAATTGATCCCATGTGATGCCACCCATGGGAAAAGTGGCGGTGTAGTTCTCCCACCAGGAAGCTGCAGGTCCATCCAGTTGATGCGCGGCAAAGCGCACCTTCTCAGCATCAGTGCATCCAACGGTGACTAGCTCTCTTCCGAGTTTGCGGAGCCAATCATCAGCCACAATCGGCTCGGTGCTACTAGAGAACATCGGCGGATTCAACCTCGTAAATCGAGTCAAGTTGTCCACAGTGGGTGGTGGCGGTGGATTGTTGGTGTTGTTGTTACGATTACGGATAAGTAGCTGCATCGGTGCATTCTGCCTGTGGAAGCATTTGGGTGAGCTCGGCGGGAAACCAAAGGTCACGTCTTGGAGGCATCTGGTGTTTTTGGAGTGGATGAGAAATTTAGAATAGAACAATGGTCTATGAGGAATAACACTACCCATATGAATGCACAATCATATAACACACCAATCATTTATTCATTCCACTCAAACATGGTTCAAACTCGATTACAAAAGCTCATGACTAATCGAAGGAAAAACATCGGCCTAAGCGATCGATTTAAAAAGTAAAAGATAACATGGTGGTCGACTAAAAGGTCTTCATCAGTGGCGCCTCCTCTTGGGGTTTCCTTCAGTGGTACTCCCTTCAAAATCCTGATCATTGCTCACGAGGGGTCCTTCATCTCCACTTGGGTAAAGGTCCTCTCCCAAGTCCATCTTTTCCTCTATCGCGGCAAGCTTCATCTTCGTGTCGTCGACTATCTCCATGAAGTCCGTGATTTCTTCCTCATGGCCAAGGAAGTCTGCAGCGTGCCTTCTCCTCCAGCCCAGTTCATGGAACAAAAGCTTCCGTGTGTCTTCGAGTTACGGCGAAGTCCGAATCTCCCGCTTCACGAGAAGACACTCCAAGTCCCGGATGTAAGAGAGGGTGGAATCGTCCTCAATGGTACGGATGATATCTCCATTCCTTGCCTGCGAGAAACCATGGCGAGGTCCGAGTGATCGAAGCTCGGCCTCAGATTCTCTCGGAGATGTCCAAGTGCTCGATAGATCGCCACGTCCCTTCCGATGATCCGGTTGAACTCGGTGAACTCAAAGTCAATAGGCTCCGTGTGTCCTCCAAAGGTTCTCCCCGGGATATGCACCTCAATCTCAGAAGCGGGTGTCCGCGGAAGTGCATTAGTGGGCTTCCGGTGATCGAGGGTAGAGCTATCTTCACCGCTTCACCATCTCGGACCAGCTTTCTTCCAAAGGGCATCGCCTCATCGGGTGGCAGAACTCCGTAGCAAACCGGGGTGAACTCGACGCCATCTAGAATGTTGAAAATAGGAGAAGAGTCGAGAATTGAGCAGGGGAGAATTACGGAATGAAAAGGATTTAAAGTAAATGGTCTCTGCTAATGGCTTTCCGATCCTAGGGGTTACGATCCTACGGTCAGTGTGCTCTGATACCATCTCTCAGAGCGACCTGACCCAAAATCGGTCAAATCTCTGTGTCTGTACCATCCCAAGATCATGCTGGTACTCACAGTACATCGATAAAGTAATCAAAGTTCAATCACACCTGAATATTATTACACGATTCTCATATAGAGTCTTTATTACAAGAGAATAAATTTGGCTCAAGGCCAACTCATGAGAAATAAACTACTAATGCTGCGGAAGCGTCAAGTAAAGCGAGTCCATCCGACTCAAAGGGCAATCGCTAAGCGCGAGCGTAGCCTCACTCCTCGATCGGAATATATCTACGCAACATAATACGTTGCAGCCATGTAGGTCGACTTCCGGAATAAGTCGGGCAAGTCATGAAGAATATCAATAATAAAGTTACTACACTATATGCATTTTGGCTGTGGAGCTCTAAGTTTCATCATTTTATGAAAGCCAATTTTATCCTACTACAAAGGACTTGTTTGCAATTTACTACAAATTGTTGGTAGTTATTGAGATGGTTCCGCCAACCAAAATCTCGCTCCCCAATTATTAAGTCATAATCCTCAAATTAATTCATTAGTTTCGGTGTTGAGATATCCGAATACTTCCAAGTTCCAGAGGCTCAAATGTCCGTGAATCGGGACACGGCTAATCGATTAGATCTTTAAACTCTGCAGAGGTTTATGACTTTCCCGCAAGAATCATTCCCTCCTTTAAAGTCTTCGCACTTCATGGTGTTTGAAGACGGACTTAATGAAACAGAGGTCTTCCAAAGAGTTCTTCTCACGCTGCACCCATCCAATCCTACCGTTCTTCTACATCTCGTAGTACCGGCCCACCCAAATTACTACTAGGGTCAACCCAGCCAGAGCCCATAATGGCTTGCGGCTGCACAGTAAGCTTCCGGTCATGGGGCATCCATCCTTCTCTTTGTGGCTGGGTGAAGCTTTCGCAGGATGTCATGGCGCTTCTCCATGCATCCCGCCACCACTGGGTTCTCCAGGTGCCCACAACCGCCCTCCACCCAAAGAGTGATTTTTCCGAAGTCCATCTTGATCATTGTAGTTCATGGGGTTGTCATCATCATTGACTCTCACATCTTGCTTATGAATATCACTCATACCCAAATCCCGTCTACGAGCATAGCAAGGTAACTACTACGTCCCGGGGCATGGTAACAAGGGGATTGGTTCATCCTACCACATGATACTACTCAAGTTTAATGACTTCAAGATTTCACTACTGCATGCATGGTGGGGTGGTGACAACTACTAATGCACAAAAACATAGGGTATAGAAATAACATGATCAAAACTTGCCTTCTTGATGATCCTCGTAAGCTAAAGAGTCAGAGTAGCAAGCTTAAGCACTCGAGGAAACACTACCGAGACAAACAATAACACAATAAGCACAAAGAAAGAGGATCACACAAGATAACAAAAGTAACATAACACAACAAAACAATCAAAACCAAATCCAAAAGGAAAACTCAAAGAAACCAATTCAAAGTTTTTCCTACTCCAACAATAACTAAAATAGTTTTTATATAACAAAAATTCCTTAATATAACCTAATCATGGTTTTAAGTTAACTTAACAGAAAAGGGATTCACTAAGCAACTAGGAGCAAAAAGAATTAATTAAAAGCTATTATAAAACTCATTTTAGGTCTAATCCAATTTCTATTAAGAAAATAATTTAAAACTTTTATTAATTATAAATAAAAAGTTCATCAACTAGAATGGCAGAAACTAACCTAGAATAACTAATCACAAGTTAAAAATAAATTAATTTACTAATTAATATATTAGGAAAACAGCAACTAGCTAATTAATTAGGATTAATAGGATTCTGCTTAGAACTAATTATTTATTAATCCTAAAATACCCAAGTTAATTTCTAGGGTTTTGCAATGTCAAAATAAAGTGGTGACAGAAAGAATCATGCAAAAATAAATTTTCTAACTAAAGTTATAGCAGATTTACTATTCTGACCAAAACTAAAATAAAGCAATTTTAATTATTTCTAACATAGCTAAATATATATTTTACAGAAACTACACAAAATTTGCAATCCAACAAAAAAAAGAATCATCTAAAAATATTAAACAGAATAAAAGATATACATTTTTGAAAACAGAAACTATTCGGCTAAAACAGAAAATCAAAATAAAAGGAAAAAGGCCTAATGGGCCTATACTGTGCACTAGGCGTAACTTAGTCTAAACGAGCCTAGGTTTAAACTAAACGAACCGGCCTAAAAATAAAAACCTAAACTAAAACTAAACCGATCGAACCGGCCGGTTTTATGAATAAAACCTAACCCTTCGGTTTCTAATCCTAGCCCTAGATCTAGGATCGGACGGGAGGGCGATTCCGGTGACTTACCGGACTCGACGGCGGGCGGGCGGCGGCGTAGAGGCGTCTGGAGGCCCCAAGGCCGGGCGAGCTCCGGCGACTTCGTCGGGGAGATGCGAGGAGCACGGGGTGGTTCGGTGGTGTTGGGAGGGGTCGGGTGGACTAGAGCGTCGTGCGGCGACTTTGGCGTGATGGCGAGCTCGGGACTCCGTGAGCTCGGGAGGGAGAGGGAGAGGGTCCCATGAGGCTAGGGGGAATGGGGTGCGGAGGGGCTAGGCTTTATAGCCTGGGGTCGGCGAGCCGGAAGGGATCGGGCGATCGGGGATCCTGGATCGCCGGGATCCGGTCGATCTCGGCGAGGTCGTGGCGTGGGCGAGGGAAGGAGACGGGCGGTCCCACGGTCACGGGAGAGAGAGGGGCGAGGGTCGGGTGGCCGAGGCCTCACGGGTTTCAAGCGAGGGGTGGGTTGAGCCGGGCTGCCTCGGCCGGCCGGGCCTGGCTTGGGCTGGGCCCGGCCGGGCCAAAGGGGAGGGGAGGGTGCGGGCGTGGCCGGGCCTGGGTGGCCCGGCCGCGCCCGGGGTTTTTTCTTTATTTTTAAATAAAACAAAAACAAAATAAAACAATATCTATAAATATTTTATATAGGGTATATATATACCAAAATGATCAGGGAATATTCCCTTTCATTTGAACATTTTTCCAAAGGCAAAATCCAAACTTTATAAAAATCCATTTTTTCAAATTCAAATAAAATTCAGATTTGAATCCAAATCTTTTGGCAATGTTTTCCTCTGATATTTTGGAGTGTCATGTTTGCTCCTCTCATACTTTTGATCAAGTATTTATCGTGCTTAGTTTTTGAAATGTTTCCCACATGCCAAAGTTTGAAATTCAAATTCAAAACTCAAATTGCTCTGAAACTTCAAATGGCATTCAAATTCAAACAGGATGCATAGGATGCTTAGCTATAATTGTAAAACATTCCAAATAGGAAATTTGGGATGTTACAAACCTACCCACCTTAAGATGAATCTCGTCCTCGAGATTCGGGTTGGCTAGCAAATAGGTGCGGGTGATCTCGAAGAAGGTCTTCTTCACGCTCCCAGGTGGCTTCTTCCTCCGTGTGGTGACTCCACAGCACCTTGCAAAATTTGATGACCTTGCTGCGGGTGACTTCGCTTGCAGTCCTCGAGAATACCGACGGGTTTCTCCTTGTAAGTCAGTCCTTTGTCAAGCCGTATGGCCTCTAGGGGCACTGTGTCTCTCAACGGAACATCGGCCATGTCGGCATGACACTTCTTCAGCTGAGAAACATGGAAGACATCATGAACTCCGGACAATCCTTCCGGCAATTCCAACTTGTATGCAACTTCTCCACGACGTTCGAGGATTTTGTAGGGGCCAATGAATCGGGGTGCTAACTTTCCCTTGACACCAAACCTCTTGATTCCACGAAGAGGAGACACACGAAGATATGCTCGGTCTCCGACTTCGTAAGTTACCTCCTTGCGCTTACTGTCGGCATAACTCTTACTGTCTTGACTGTGCTATCTTGAGCCTTGTCTCGAATCAGCTTGACTTTCTTCGAATCCTTGATAAGATCGGAACAAAAAGTGATCGATCTCCAACACTATCCCACAAAGAATGGTGTTCTGCACCTCCTTCCGTATAGAGCCTCGAAAGGGGCCATCTTCAAACTGGATCGATAACTGTTGTTGTATGAGAACTTCTGACGGGCAAATTATCATCCCAGCTAGACCCATAGTCTAGCACACAAGCTCTCAACATGTCCTCCGTAATCTGATTGACTCTCTCGGTCTCATTCCATCTGCCTGGATGAAAAGCTGTATCAATTCCAGCCTCGCACTCCAAAGTTTCATGCAATCGCTTCCAAAACTTTTGAGGTAAACTGTGTTCCTCTATCGAGACACGATACTCCTCGGAACTCCATGCAGACATACGATCCTGGTCATGTATATCTTGGCCAACTTAGCACTGGTATAGGTAGTCTTCACGGAATGAAGTGAGCTACCTTGGTCAAACGATCAACCACTACCCAGGATAGAATCATAACCTGAACGGGTCCTCGGGTAATCACTGTGATGAAATCCATTCCCGCTTTTTCCCATTTCCAATCGGGAATCGGCAAAGGTTGAAGTAACCTCGCTGGCTTTCGATGTTACGCCTTTACACGCCGGCAAACATCGCATACTGACAACGTGCTTTCGGCAATATCCTTCTTCATACCTGTCCACCGTAAACTTTGCTTCAAATCCAGTACATCTTGGTGTTGCCGGGTGAATCGAGTCACGGTGAATCATGAGCCTCTGAAGAATTAGCTTCGAGTTCGGGATCATTGGGCACATAAATGCGATCCTCGAACCAAATAGCTCCGTATTCATCCTTACGGAATCCTTTAGCTTTTCCTTCATTCATCTTTTGCTTAATCTCATCAATTTCCTTGTCCGACTTCTGGGCTTCACGAATCCTTTCGGCCAAAGTGGACTGTACTTCCAGAGTTGCAACAAATCCTCTCGGGACTATCTCCAGTCGGAGATCTCTGAGGTCATCGACTAACTCCACAGGGTAATCCTCCTCATGTAAGAGTATTCACATAACTCTTACGGCTCAATGCATCTGCTACAACATTAGCTTTACCGGGGTGGTAATGCAATCTCATGTCATAGTCCTTGATTAACTCTAGCCATCTCCTCTGCCTGAGGTTCAATTCCTTCTGTGTGAAAATATACTTCAAGCTCTTATGATCTGTGTAAACATCACAATGGTTTCCGATAAGGAAATGTCTCCAGGTCTTGAGTGCGTGCACTACGGCTGCTAACTCCAAATCATGTGTGGCATAATTCAGCTCATGTGGTCCTAGCTGTCTGGAGGTATAAGCTACAACTTTTCCTTCCTGCATGAGTACTCCTCCGAGTCCTTGACGAGAAGCGTCACAATATACCCGTAATCCTTGTGTATGTCCGCAAAATCGATCTTGGGCTGTAACCAAACGCTTTCTTCAATTCCAAAATGGCGGCTTCACAAGCCTCGGTCCAAACATACTTGGCTTCCTTCTTCAACAGCTCAGTCATGGGCTTGGCAATCTTCGAGAAATTCTCAATAAACCTCCGATAATATCCTGCGAGTCCGAGAAAACTGCGGATCTCCTTGATCGTGGTGGGTGACCGCCAATCGGTGACCGATACAACCTTGGTGGGGTCAATCGCTATTCCTTCTCCTGAAATAACATGTCCGAGGAATCCGACTTCCTTCACCAGAATTCACATTCTTGAACTTGGCATACAATCGATGTTCTCGAAGTTTCTCCAGAACTAGACGCAAATGTTCCTTATGCTCTTCCTCGCTCTTGGAGAAAATCAGTATATCATCGATGAACACCACGACAAACTTGTCCAGATACTCCATAAATACCTTGTTCATCAAATTCATGAAGTATGCAGGAGCATTAGTCAATCCAAACGACATGACGGTATACTCATATAAACCATACTGGTAGTGAATGCTGTTTTGGGTATATCCTTTTCACGGATCTTCAATCGATGATACCTCGATCAAAGATCGATCTTGGAGAATACCTTGGCTCCAACTAGCTGATCAAATAGATCATTAATCATCGGCAGAGGGTACTTGTTCTTGATGGTCACGCTGCTCAACGAACGATAATCAACAACCATTCTCAAGGTTCCATCCTTCTTCTCTACCAAAAGAACTGGGGCTCCCCAAGGTGATGAGCTTGGCGAATATATCCCTTCTCCAATAGCTCATTAATTTGGTTCTTGATCTCCTTCAAATCGCTCGGTGGCATCCGATAAGGTCTCTTGGATATTGGGGCTGTGCCGCAACAACTCAATCAAAAATTCAATGTCCCCGTCCCGTGGCATTCTGGTAATTCCTCCGGAAACACATCGGGAAAGTCTTGCACTACGGCACTTCCTCTGAACAACTCCCGTGAGGGAATGCACCTGATTCTTCATCCGGCCGTCAGGCTGGCTACATACTTGATCCTCTTACGCCCGGGTGGTGAGCAGAATGGACTTCTTGAACGCAGTCAATGTTCCCTTCAAACTTTGACAACCAGTCCATGCCTAGGATTACATCCAAGGTCTGGGTTTCCAACACTATGAGGTCCACGGGAAATTTATGGTTCCCGATGTTGAGAGTTGCATGACAGCCTAAGCCTGCCATCATTTCTCCTCCCGCAGAATCGACGCTTGAAGGGGCTTCTAAGGGTTTTAGTGGGCAACCCGTATTTCTTTCCACAACTACCCTTGATATGAAATGAATGCGTTGCACCGTAATCAAAGAGAACCAAAACTGAACGTGAATTCAATAAAACTTACCAACCACGATTATGCGGCTGATCGTAGAAGCGTCCTCCACGTCGATGTGGTTCACACGAGCACGAGGGAACGGGTTAGGCTTCTTCGCTGAGCTTCCATTGCCGTTTCCATTCCTCTGCTTGGCCTCCGCAATCGGTGGCGTAGTGCCCCTCTTCCGGCACTTGAAGCGGTGATGTGGCTCAGATCCTTCGGAGCCGGGCAGAACGGGTGCTTGATTGCCATTACCATTGCCATTGCCATTGCCATGGCCTCGACTTGTTGTCCTGGTTGCGGTTGTTCCCATTTCCTCCTTGGTTATGACCTCCATGGTTATGATGGGTGTGCCCTCCTCGAGTATGGTGCAAAACGGGCTTCACGAGCTCCCGAGTTGTGCTTCCTCTCAGCTGTACTTCCGCTATGCGGCTTTCTATCCGCTTGCTTGCCTTCAAGAATGGTGGCCTTGTCTACCAGCTCTCGGTAGTTGTTGAAGGTAGCCACAATAAGCTGCATGCTCGGGTTCATCATTGAGTCCCTCAAGGAACTTCTCCGCTTTCTGCGGCATCTCGTGGCCACATCATCCGGGGCATAGCGAGCGAGCTTGTTTGAATTCATCCACGTCTCGTGCCACAAGACGATTCCCTTCGGGCGTGACGTTCGCGGAACTCACGCTTCTTGGACTCATGGCTCCGGTGAGACATGAGCGGTGCGGAAGGCTCCATGGAATTGATCCCATGTGATGCCACCCATGGGAAAAGTGGCGGTGTAGTTCTCCCACCAGAAGCTGCAGGTCCATCCGATTGATGCGCTGCAAAAGCGCACCTTCTCGACATCGGTGCATCCAACGGTGACTAGCTCTCTTCCGATTTTATGGAGCCAATCATCAGCCACAATCGGCTCGGTGCTACTAGAGAACATGGCGGATTCAACCTCGTAAATCGAGTCAAGTTGTCCACAAGGTGGGTGGTGGCGGTGGATTGTTGGTGTTGTTGTTCGATTACGGATAAGTAGCTGCATCAGTGCATTACTCTGCTTTGGAGCAGTGGGTGAGCTCCGGCGGGAAACCGGTTATCACGTCTTGGAGGCATCTGGTGTTTTGGAGTGGATGAGAAATTTAGAATAGAACAATGGTCTATGAGGAATAACACTACCCATATGAATGCACAATCATATAACACACCAATCATTTATTCATTCCACTCAAACATGGTTCAAACTCGATTACAAAAGCTCATGACTAATCGAAGGAAAAACATCGCCTAACTGATCGGAAAAGTAAAAGATAACATGGTGGTCGACTAAAAGGTCTTCATCGATGCTGGCGCCTCCTCTTGGGGTTTCCTTGATGGTACTCCTTCAAAATCCCGATCATTGCTCACGAGGGGTCCTTCATCTCCACTTGGGTAAAGGTCCTCTCCCAAGTCCATCTTTTCCTCTATCGCGGCAAGCTTCATCTTCAGGTCGTCGACTATCTCCATGAAGTCCGTGATTTCTTCCTCATGGCCAAGGAAGTCTGCGCGTGCCTTCTCCTCCAGTTCCAGTTCAAGGAACAAAAGCTTCCGGTGTGTCTTCGAAGTTACGGGCGAGTCGAATCTCCGTTTCACGAGAAGACACTCCAAGTCCTGGATGTAAGAGAGGGTGGAATCGTCCTCAATGGTAATGCGGATGATATCTCCATTCCTTGCCTCGCGAGAAACCATGGCGAGGTCTCGAGTGATCGAGCTCGCCCTGTACTCCTCTCGGAGATGTCCAAGTGCTCGATAGATCGCCACGTCCTTCCGATGATCCAGTTGAACTCGGTGAACTCAAAGTCAATAGGCTCCGTGGTGTCCTCCAAAGGTTCTCCTGGGATATGCACCTCAATCATGGCGGGTGTCCGCCGGAAGTGCATTAGTGGGCTTCCCGGTGATCGAGGGTAGAGCTATCTTCAGCTGCTTCACCATCCGGACCAGCTTTCTTCAAAGGGCATCGTCTCATCGGGTGGCGTAACTCCGGTAGCAAAAGCTGGGGTGAACTCGACGGCCATCTAGAATGTTGAAAATAGGAGAAGAGTCGAGAATTGAGCAGGGAGAATTACGGAATGAAAAGGATTTAAAGTAAATGGTCTGCTAATGGCTTTCCGATCCTAGGGGTTACGATCCTACGGTCATTGCGTGTGCTCGATACCATCTCTCAGAAGCGACCTGACCCAAAATCGGTCAAATCTCTCGTGGTTCGTACCATCCCAAGATCATGCTGGTACTCACAGTACATCGATAAAGTAATCAAAGTTCAATCACACCTGAATATTATTACACGATTCTCATATAGAGTCTTTATTATAAGAGAATAAATTTGGCTCAAGGCCAACTCATGAGAAATAAACTACTAATGCTGCTTGAAGCGTCGAGTAAAGCGAGTCCATCCGACTCAAAGGGCAATCGCTAAGCGCCGAGCGTAGCCTCACTCACGATCGGAATATATCTACGCAACATAATACGTTGCAGCCATGTAGGTCGACTTCGGAATAAGTCGGCAAGTCATGAAGAATATCAATAATAAAGTTACTACACTATATGCATTTTGGCTGTGGAGCTCTAAGTTTCATCATTTTGCGTAAAGCCAATTTTATCCTACTACAAAGTGGACTTGTTTGCAATTTACTACAAATTGTTGGTAGTTATTGAGATGGTTCCGTAACCAAAATCTCGTTCCCCAATTATTAAGTCATAATCCCCTCAAATTAATTCATTAGTTTCAGTGTTGAGATATCCGAATACTTCCAAGTTCCAGAGGCTCAAATGTCCGTAACCGGGGACACGGCTAATCGATTAGATCTTTAACTCTGCAGAGGTTTATGACTTTCCCGCATAAGAATCATTCCCTCCTTTAAAGTCTTAGCACTTCATGGTGTTTGAAGACGGGACGTAATGAAACAGGGTCTTCCAAAGAGTTCTTCCGGCTACCGCGGTACCCATCCAATCCTACCGTTCTTCTACATCTCGTAGTACCGCCCGGCCCAAGCGTCACTACTAGGGTCAACCCACCAGAGCCCATAATGGCTTGCGGCTGCATTGTAAGCTTAGGTCATGGGGCATCCATCCTTCTCTTTGTGGCTGGGTGAAGCTTTCCATGAGGATGTCATGGCGCTTCTCCATGCATCCCGCCACCACTGGGTTCTCCAGGTGCCCACAACCGCCCTCCACCAGTAGTGATTTTCGAAGTCCATCTTGATCATTGTAGTTCATGGGGTTGTCATCATCATTGACTCTCACATCTTGCTTATGAATATCACTCATACCCAAATCCCGCTCTGAGCATAGCAAGGTAACTACTACGTCCAGGGGCATGGTAACAAGGGATTGGTTCATCCTACCACATGATACTACTCAAGTTTAATGACTTCAAGATTTCACTACTGCATGCATGGTGGGGTGGTGACAACTACTAATGCACAAAAACATAGGTATAGAAATAACATGATCAAAACTTGCCTTCTTGATGATCCTCAGAAGCTAAAGAGTCGTAGTAGCAAGCTTCAAGCACTCGGAAACTCTACCGAGACAAACAATAACACAATAATCACAAAGAAAGAGGATCACACAAGATAACAAAAGTAACATAACACAACAAAACAATCAAAACCAAATCCAAAAGGAAAACTCAAAGAAACCAATTCAAAGTTTTTCCCTACTCCAAACAATAACTAAAATAGTTTTTATATAACAAAAATTCCTTAATTTAACCTAATCATGATTTTAAGTTAACTAAACAGTAAAAGGATTCACTAAGCAACTAGGAGCAAAAAAGAATTAATTAAAAGCTATTATAAAACTCATTTTAGGTCTAATCCAATTTCTATTAAGAAAATAATTTAAAACTTTTATTAATTATAAATAAAAGTTCATCTACTAGAATGACAGAAACTAACCTAGAATAACTAATCACAAGTTAAAAATAAATTAATTTACTAATTAATATATTAGGAAAACAACAACTAGCTAATTAATTAGGATTAATAGGATTCTGCTTAGAACTAATTATTTATTAATCCTAAAATACCCAAGTTAATTTCTAGGGTTTTGCAATGTCAAAATAAAGTGGTGACAGAAAGAATCATGCAAAAATAATTTTTCTAACTAAAGTTATAGCAGATTTACTATTCTGACCAAAACTAAAATAAAGCAATTTTAATTATTTCTAACATAGCTAAATATATATTTTACAGAAACTACACAAAATTTTCAATCCAACAAAAAAAGAATCATCTAAAAATATTAAACAGAATAAAAGATATACATTTTTGAAAGCAGAAACTATTCGGCAAAACAGAAAATCAAAATAAAAGGAAAAGGCCTAATGGGCCTATACTTGCACTAGGGCGTAACTTAGTCTAAACGGGCCTAGGTTTAAACTAAACGAACCGGCCTAAAAAATAAAAACCTAAACTAAAACTAAACCGATTGAACCGGCCGGTTTTATGAATAAAACCTAACCCTTCGGGGTTTCTAATCCTAGCCTAGATCTAGGATCGGATGGGGAGGGCGATGTTGGGTGACTTCACCGGACCCCATGACGGGCGGCGGGCGGCGTAGAGTGCTGGCGTCTGCCCAAGGCCGGGCGAGGCTCCGGCGACTGTCGGGAGATGCGGAGGAGCACGGGGGTGGTTCGGTGGTGTTGGGAGGGTCGGGTGGACTAGGCGTCGTCGCTGGCGACTTTGGCGGCGGTGGCGAGCTCGGGTCTCCCAAGTGAGCTCGGGAGGGAGAGGAGAGGGGTCCCATGAGGCTAGGGGGGAATGGGGTGCGGAGGGGCTAGGCTTTATAGCACAGGGGTCCGGGCGAGCTTGGAAGGGGATCGGGCGATCGGGGATCCGGATCCTTCGGGATCCTGGTCGATCTCCGCAGGTCGTGGCGTGGGCGAGGAAGGAGACGGGCGGGTCCCATGGTGTGGCCGAGAGAGAGAGAGGCGAGGGGTCGGGTGGCCGAGGCCTACTGGGTTTCAATGAGGGGTGGGTTGAGCTGGGCCGGCTCGGTCGGCCGGCTGGGGCCGATTAGACGTGGCTGGGCCAAAGCGGGAGGGGAGGGGTCTTGGCCGGAGCTGGTGGTTTGGATGGGCGCCAGGGGTTTTTTCTTTATTTTTTAAATAAAACAAAAACAAAATAAAACAATATCTATAAATATTTTATATAGGGTATATATATACCAAAATGATCCGGGGAATATTCCCTTTCATTTGAACATTTTTCCAAAGGCAAAATCCAAACTTTATAAAAATCCATTTTTTCAAATTCAAATAAAATTCAGATTTGAATCCAAATCTTTTGGCAATGTTTTCCTCTGATATTTTTGGAGTGTCATGTTTGCTCCTCTCATACTTTTGATCAAGTATTTATCAGGCTTAGTTTTTGAAATGTTTCCCACATGCCAAAGTTTGAAATTCAAATTCAAAACTCAAATTGCTCTGAAACTTCAAATGGCATTCAAATTCAAACAGGATGCATAGGATGCTTAGCTATAATTGTAAAACATTCCAAATAGGAAATTTGGGATGTTACATGTTCGGAGTCCCGGATGAGATCCCGGACGTCACGAGGAGTTCCGGAATGGTCCGGAGGTAAAGATTTATATATGGGAATTCATGTTTTGTCACGCTTAAAAGTTTCGCGCATTATCGGTATTGTAGGGAGTGCCGAAAGGGGTCCGGGGTCCACCAGGTCCACCTGCCCGGGGGCACATGGGCTGTGGGGGTGCGCCTTGGCCTATATGGGCCAAGGCACCAGCCCCAAGAGGCCCATGCGCCAAGGAAACAAGGAGAGGGAGAGTCCTAAGAGGGAAGGCACCTCCGAGGTGCCTTGGGGAGGATGGACTCCTTCCCCCTTGGCCGCACCCTTCCTTGGAGGAAGGGGCAAGGCTGCGCCTCCCCTCTCTCTTGCACCTATATAAAGGGAGGGAGGGAGGGCAGCCGCACCCATAAGGCTTGGCGCCCTCCTCCTCGCAACACCTCCTCCTTCTCCCGTAGTTGCTCAGTGAAGCCTCGGGAGTTCTGCATCCACCACCACCACGCCGTCTGCTGTGGATCATCATCAACCTCTCCTTTCCCCTTGATGGATCAAGAAGGAGGAGACGTCATCCGCTCCATACGTGTGTTGAACGCGTAGGTGCTGTCCGTTCAGCACTAGGTCATCGGTGATCTGAATCACGACGAGTACGACTCCATCATCCCCGTTCCATTGAACGCTTCCGCACGCGTTCTACAAGTGGTATGTAGATGCAATCACTCTCCCATGACTCGTTGCTAGATGAACTCATAGATGGATCTTGGTGAAACCGTAGGAAAAATTTTAATTTTCTGCAACGTTCCCCAACATAAGACAATGATTTTGGGGAAACCAGCTCAACCCTCTAGGGGTGGCTTATCTCATATATATAATGGGTGTGTTACAATAGGTACAATATACGTACACAAATACAGAAGTTATACATAGTCTAACACCCTCAATCAATCTTAGAAACTTTCTAAAGAGCCGAGAAGGGTAAGATTAGCCTCGGGCCTCAAAGCGTGGTAGAGGCAAAGGCTTAGTGAAGATGTCTGCAAGTTGATCCTTAGAAGAGATGAACTTGATCTCGAGGTTATACTGCGACACACGTTCCCGTACATAAAGTGATAGTCAACTTCAATGTGTTTAGATTCGGGCATGAAATACCGGATTTGCGAGAAAGGTATGTAGCACCGATGTTATCACACCAAAGGATAGGAGGCTGAGGTTGAGACATACCCAACTCCTGAAGCAAAGATCGCACTCAGATGATCTCTGCAGTAGCATTAGCCACAGCCTTATACTCAGCTTCAAAGATTACTACGTGACCACGATGCTTTGTTTCCGAGCACTCCAAGCGATCAAATTAGAGCCAAAGAACACAGCATAACCCCCCGTGGATCGCCTGTCATCTGGGCTGCCAACCCAATCTGCATCTGAGAAGGCCGAAAGAACCCGAGAGGAAGTCGGACGAATATGCATCCCAAAGGTCACCGTGAACTGGACATAACGCAGAATGCGCTTAACAGCAGCCCAATGAGTGTCTCTAGGAGCCTGAAGAAACTGACAAACCCTGTTAACAGCAAAAGAGATATCTGGTCTCGTGATCGTCAAGTACTGAAGCCCACCAACAATACTCACAGACTGCGTGGCATCCGCATGAAGACGAAGCTCACCATCAACGGCCAGGTGATCTTGTCGGTGAAGCGACATGGGTGTGGTAGTCGGTTTGCACTTCAGCATGCCATTTCACGCAACAAATCCAAGGAGTACTTCTTCTGCGTCGAGAACAAGACCAGCGAAAGACGAGAAGTGACCTCAACTCCAAGAAAGTAGTGAAGCTTCCCAAGATCCTTGACCACAAAATCAGCACCAAGAGAGCGGACAAGAGCATCAATGACATACCGAGAAGAGGTGACAAGAATAATATCATCGACATAGACCAAAAGATACATAGTGACTTCTAAGCTTACGTAGAAGGAATAATGAAGAGTCGTGATGGGCGACACACAAACCCATGAGCACGAAGGGCGTAGAGGCAAGGCGGGCATGCTGCACGAGGAGCTTGCTTCAAACCATAGAGCGCTTTGGTGAGACGGCGGATATGGTCGGGATGATCGGGATCAGCCAAAACCGGCGGTTGTCTCATATAAACTTCTTCCTCCAAGAATCCATGGAGAAAGGCATTACGCACATCAAGTTGACGAAGTGACCAACCACGAGTAACAAGCAAGAGAAAGAAGAAGCCGAATGGTGGTAGGCTTGATGACGGAGGTGAAGGTGTCCTCATAGTCAAGATCATAGCGCTGCCGAAATCCTCTAGCAACAAGGCGCGCTTTGTAACGCTCAATAGATCCATCCGAATGCTTCTTTACTTTGAACACCCATTTGGAGTCAATAACATTTACCCATGGTGGTGGAGGAACGAGAGTCCATGTCTTGTTGGGAAGAAGAGCATGAAACTCCTGCTCCATAGCCTCTCGCCAATGAGGAACGCGCATGGCAGCCTGATATGAGCGGGGCTCAGAAGACGGATCCGCAATAAAGAAGCGGCGACAAGCAGCCAACCAAGCAACAGTACCATCCTTACGTTCCTTGGGGCCGAAAAATCCCATCGCGACTGCGTGTATGTGGTCGGAACACGGGAGCCACCGAGGTCGACGGAGCAGTCATGGCGATGGGCTGGATGACGTCGATGAAGACGAGTCAGCCGGCGAGACACTGATCATGGAGGGCTCAGGCGATGAGGAGCCAGACGCAGTGGCCTCGGGCGCGATCGGCGTAGGGCGATCGGGTCCACGGGCGATGCCAGCCCAGGCCGTAGCCGCGGGGCGTAGATCGGCATAGCGGGTCCGAGCCATCGGGCGAAGCCGGTGTCGCGGGTCGAGCCGCTGGCGACGGCGGCGTGGCGGGTCGAAAGCCAAGAAGCGACTCAAAGATAGGGTGCCGAGCACGGAGACGCTGGAGGGCGCCGGGCGTAGCGGTGCCGAGCGATGGACGAGCCCGACGCGACGAGTTCTTCGGGCGACCGTGCATGGGCACACGGATCGATGCCATGCGGCGCCATGGGGGCGATCGGCGTGCACATCGAGGCGGGCGGTGATGATGGTGAATCCTCCAACAGCTCCAAGCGAGCCCCACGTCCGGTTCACGCACCATGGTTAGGTAATAGCACGAGAGTATGCAACATCATCAAATTGGTCGAGGAGGCGGAGAGGATGAAGGCATGGACGGAGAGGCATCTGTGGAGACAGGAAGATTGGCAAACGGAAAGACTAGCTCATCAAACACGACATCCCGAGAAATGTAGACACGATTAGTGGGAACATGAAGACATTTGTAACCTTTATGAGGGGAACTGTAGCCCAGGAAGACACACTTTTTGGACCTAAATTCCAGCTTGCGTTTGTTATAAGGTCGAAGATGCGGCCAGCAAGCACACCCAAATACTTTAAAGAAAGTATAGTCAGGTTGTTCATTAAGGAGAAGTTCAATAGGAGTTTTCATGTTAAGAACACGTGTGGGAGTACGATTGATAAGAAAGCATGCAGTGGTAAAAGCATCACTCCAAAACCGGAAGGGAACCGATGCATGGGCCAAAAGAGTGAGACCAGTCTCGACAATGTGACGATGCTTACGCTCGACAGAACCGTTTTGTTGATGAGTATGTGGACATGCTAAACAATGAGCAATCCCAAGCGACTAGAAGAAGGAATTGAGGTTGCGATACTCACCACCCCAGTCCGACTGAACATGAACAATTTTATGCTTGAGAAGACGTTCAACATGCTTTTGAAACTGAACAACAATATCAAACGCATCAGATTTACGCTTAATAAGATAGAGCCGGTGTAAAGTGTTTGTAAGCATCCACAAAGCTAATATAATAGTTATGACCAGCAGCGTAAGTTTGGGCGGGACCCCATACATCCGAAAAACAAGTTCTAAAGGATGTTTCACCTCACGAGTAGACTACGAAAAAGGAAGTTGATGACTCTTCCCTGGCGACAAGCATCCCACACTGCGACATCATTATTACTAGAGACACTAGGAAGCTCATGACGATGCAAAACATGACGAACGATAGGTGTGGCAGGATGACCAAGCCGAGCATGCCACTGTGACGACGAGACCCGAACTCCACTGAAAACCCGAGAGACTCGGGATGCTCCAGACGATAAAGGCCCCGGTAGAGGCGCCCACTAAGAAGAGCGTCCCTCGTGTCTCGATCCTTAATAAAAAGATCAAGCGGGTGAAATTCACAAAACACATTATTGTCATAAGTGAGTTTAGGAACCGAAAGGAGATTGCGTGTCATAGATGGTACTCTAAGGACATCACGGTGAAGCCTCCTAGTGGCATGACTAGTAAGAAGGGATGCTTGACCAATATGAGAGATGTGCATACCTGCTCCATTGGCGGTGTGGATCTTATCGGAACCATGATAGGGCTCGCGAGGATGAAGCTTCCCCATCTCATTCGTCAGATGCTCCGTCGCCCCAGAGTCCATGTACTAGTGCGGATCAATGGAGTAAGACTGGGTGTTGCGTGTATCCTTGCCGTCGTTGCCGAGACCGAGGAAGCTCTTCTGAAAACGTCGATGGCACTTGGAGGCCCAATGCCCATCAAGACCACAAAGCTGGCAGACCCGTCGACCCCCATCACCAGGAAGGGTCAGAGTGGGGGTGGTTGAGGCGGTGGTAGCGACGGGCCCCTTGCCCGAGGCGGAGGACGGAGCGAACGCCGAGGGGGGCGGCCACCTCTGTGGGCCGCGTTGGCGGAGGCGACGCCGCGGTTGCGGTTGGCACGGCGTGCCTCAACATGCTGCTCGGTGAGAAGAAGTCGAGAGTAGACCTCATGCGCCATCATGGGAGTCGTGTTGCCGCGCTCATTGATGATCTCAACCAAACCATCATACTCTTCGTCGAGGCCGTTTACAATGAAGGAGTTGAACTCGAGTGCATGTAAGCGGTTGTCCAATGGATGCCGATGTGTCGACAAGAGACTTGACTTTGTTGTAGAACTCGTCATCGCGTGGAATCAAGCTTCTCGCAGCGCCAAGTTCACGACGAAGGGTCTTGACCCTAGCTTGTGGCGTACCGCAAAGGCGCTCAAGGATGGTCCAAGCCTCGTGGGAAGTCTTCGCCAAAGACGATGAGCTGCAACAGCCGGAGTGAGCGAACCTCTGGATGGAGGAGAGATTCGCTGGTCTCCGTCCCGTCGGAACCACGGTGCGCCGGGTTGTAAACCCGGACCGTTCGGGCTGTCAACCAACAAGCGAGAGGGCATGGAAAAGTGCCGTCGGCGTAGCCAAGCAAGTAGTGACTCCCAAGGGCGGAAGAACTGCGCCGCCAAAAGATGTAATTGTCGGACGAGAGATTGACGGTGATGAGATTGCCAAGTGGGAACGGTGGAGGCAACGGGTTCAGAGGAGCGCTGCCGGAGGCGCCAGACGCCTATGGGGGGCGTGGACGGCGATGCGAGGGGACGCCACGGATCAGACCTGGCGCGTGGCGGTAGCAGCACGCCAAGCGAAGCAACTGGCGCCGTGATCGATGGTGATCCCGCCAGGGGCGCGGACGTCATGAGGGGCGCGGACGCCATGTGGCCTGCCGTGCGGCCACCGCGATGGGCTCCCGCCGGCGCGAAGGCGCTGGCTGGCGCCGGTCGACGAGGCAGGTGAAGGGGCACTCGACGTATGGATCGTCAGTGCATGTCCCGGCGACGAGTGGTTGGAGAAGAACGAGTCGACGCTCCGTGTCCCGATCTGTGGCGGCCGGATGGTGGCCGAGTCGAGCGGGAGAGAGAGGAGTGCGGCGAGGGAGGCCGGGAGGAATCTGGCGGAGGAGGAGCTGGAGGCAGCGGCTCCCGTCATGGCGGCGGCGCGATCAAGGGCGGCGGCGCGATGTGTGGGGGCGGCGGCGGTAGGTTAGGTTTTATGGAAGCGGACGTAGCAGTGCTGTTACCATATGTAAGACAATGATTTCGGGGAACCAGCTCAACCCTCTAGGGGTGGCTTATCTCATATATATAATGGATGTGTTACAATAGATACAATATACGTACACAAATACAGAAGCTATACATAGGCTAACACTTGGCCGCCAAGCACGGACTCTAGACAGGGCCCTTTCAACATCATACAGGCACATCCATGGCGACCCCGCACGTCAGTGGTGTCGTGGCGCTCATCAAAGGCATCCATCCCGACTGGTCGCCGGCCGCCATCAAGTCTGCCATCCTGACGACGTCGGACATCGTCAACAGTACCGGTGGCTCAATCTTGGACGAGCAATATAGAAAGGCCGACGTGTATAGCCAGGCGCGGGTATGTGAACCCGGCGAGTCGCCGACCTTGGCTTGGTGTATGACCTCAACTCCGTTGACTACGCTGGCTACATCTGCTGGCTCCTTGGTGACAGCGGCCTAGCAACCATCATGCGCAACTCGAGCTTGACTTGCGTGAAGCTGGCCAGGGTCCATGAGGTGCAGCTTAACTACCCGACGATAACTGTGTCGTTGAGTTCTAGCAAAACTGTAAAAGCATCTCTAGCTCTCCCATCAAATCTCTTTTAACTCCCTAAATTTAGGGGTTAAGCCCCTTCCGGCCCTTCCCTCAAACTTGCCTCTCCATGCTCAAATTTGTGGGGAAAAAGAGCTATTCTCCTAAATTATTTTTCCTCCCGACACTAATTTTCCTATGGCGGTCACCCAAAAATCATCGTCCATTACTGCACATCTCCACCGCGACCCTAAAAAAAGCAGTTCTACGAGCTTGGGGCAGATGGATACCTTTTGGTTGCACTTGACCAGCTAGTACTCATTGAGCACCTGCAGTTTCCTGTTGGACCAATCACAATCTTTTAATTATCCTCCAATTTTACAGATACTTCAATATATGTATTAAAGATCATGTATTTCCTCCCACATATCCCACATCATAACTCTGGATACCTCTATTAAATTTGAGTCATTGATTTCCTTTCATTTCAGCACATACTGTAATAGTATATGATTCATGCAGGAGACAGAAAAACAATCGTACTGCATTGATTTTTCCTCATTGTCCCCAATCGTACATTTTCCATCCCACATAATCTTATCATATCTTCTAGATTTAGCAGAAATTAAACTCATTAATGTTACCAAATGCTCTGGATTTATCAACTAATTAATATATGGCAAAAATAAGACAAGGCCCATTAATTGTTCGTGCTATATAAAGATTGCCCGGTGATTGATCCTATTCCGGCATTGCCATCATCTTCATCGCCGGTAGTTGTGTGGCTTGAGCTTCGAGGAATGGTGTCGTTCACAAATCTCTCAGTACCACTTCTCTTGCTCGTGATCCTCTTTCCTACGCTCGCACTATGCTATATCAATCCAGTTGTCACAAGCGTACACCAAAATACCACAAAACCCACTGCTTATCGTGCTTACATCGTGCTCGTCGAGCCACCGCAGTCGAATGCCGACGAAGACGCCCATCGCCAGTGGCACAAGTCTTTCTTGCCAAGTTCGTTGACTGGTGAGTCCAACGAGTCGCGCCTTCTCCATTCCTACACCGAGGTATTCAGTGGCTTCGCCGCGAGGCTCACCAACGCCGAGCTCGACACGATGGCCAAGAAGCCAGGGTTCGTGCGTGCATTCCCCGATCGGACGCTGCAGCTAATGACCACCCACACGCCGGAGTTTCTTGGGCTAAGGAACGGCACCGGGTTCTGGAACCAGGCTGGCTATGGTAAGGGTCATCATTGGACTGCTCGACAGCGGCATCTATGCGGCACACCCTTCCTTCAATGACCATGGAGTTCCGCCACCCTAGCAAGGTGGAAGGGCTCGTGCGAGGCGGCTCGGTGCAACAACAAGATCATCGGTGTCAAGTCACTCATTGCGGGTGATGACTCTGGTGATGGAGATGGGCATGGTACGCACACCTCGTCCATAGCTGCCGGGAATTTCGTAGCCGGTGCGTCATACCATGGCGTGGGCACAGGCACCGCGGCCGGAATTGCTCCGGGTGCTCACATCGCCATGTACAAGGTATGTGTTGCTCGTCGCTGCAAGCAATCTGCCGTACTGGCCGGCCTAGAAGAGGCTATCAAGGATGGGGTGGACGTGCTTTCGCTCTCTCTTGGCAGGGAAACCATCGCCAGCTTCGATCACGACCACATCGCTATCGGCACGTTTAGTGCCATTTCCAAGGGCATCCTCGTGGTGTGCGCCGCCGGCAACAGCGGTCCGCATCGCTGTCGGGGGTTCATCGGCAACGATGCGCCGTGGTTACTCACGGTCGCCGCCGGCTCCATGGACCGAAGCTTCGGAGTCAACATCCATCTTGCCAACGGCAAGAGCATCCACGGAGAAGCACTTACCCAGAAAGCGAGTACAAGCTCAAAGTTGCACCCTCTCCTCTACTCCGAGGAACGGCGATACTGCAATTACGAGGGTGATAGTAGCATCGCTGGTAAGATCCTGCTTTGCGAGGACAATTTCTCGAAGGTTCAACAGTCCAAAATCGGCAACATAATGAGCTCTGGCGTGGTAGGCTTGGTGTTGTTCAACAACCGAATCTGCGGCTACTCCACCTTTCTTCAGGCTTCCAACTCCAGTATTGTACAGGTGACCGCGGCCGACGGCAACGCCCTCATAACTTACACCGTGTCGACGGAGAGCAGCTCCGGCGTCTCTCGCATACAACGGCACACAGTATGGCGTCCGCCCAGCCCCCGTCGTGGCCTGGTTCTCTTCCCGGGGTCCAAGCAAACGTGCCCCGGGCATCCTAAAACCGGACATACTGGCACCGGGCCTCAACATCCTCGCTGCTTGGCCGCCAAGCACAAGCTCTGGACAGGGCCCTTTCAATGTCATATCAGGCACATCCATGGCGACGCCGCACGTAAGTGGAGTCGCGGCACTCGTCAAAGCCATCCATCCCGACTGGTCGCCGGCCGCCATCAAGTCTGCCATCCTGACGACGTCGGACATCGTCAACAGTACCGGTGGCTCAATCTTGGACGAGCAATATAGAAAGGCCGACGTGTATGACAGAGGCGCCGGGTATGTGAACCCGGCGAGAGTCGCCGACCTTGGCTTGGTGTATGACCTCAACTCCGTTGACTACGCTGGCTACATCTGCTGGCTCCTTGGTGACAGCGGCCTAGCAACCATCATGCGCAACTCGAGCTTGACTTGCGTGAAGCTGGCCAGGGTCCATGAGGTGCAGCTTAACTACCCGACGATAACTGTGTCGTTGACATCGATGCAGTTCACTGTGAACCGGACTGTGACGGATGTCGGGCCAGCGGATTCGAAGTTCAAGGCCAAAGTGGACGTGCCGAGGTCTGACGGTGCGTGTCGTCTCGGAGACGCTGTCTTCTCCAAAACCGGAGAGAAGAAGACCTTCAGTGTGTCGGTGAGCGGCCACGGCGTGGGCAAAGAGAAGAAGGCCTTGGGCGTGTCTGTAAGCGGCCATGGCTTGGGCAAAGAAGGAGTTCACATGGAGGGAATCTTGAGCTGGGTATCGGAGAAGCATGTGGTGCGGAGCCCCATCGTCTTCGTCGTCACAGGCGGTGGTACTGATCCAGCTCCAGCGCCATCATCATGAACGATGTCCGTGTCGTGACACGGGTGGATGTTTTTCTTTGTCCATGTTCACTTCCGATGTTTTCCAGTATTATTAAAATAAATAAACGTCTCATTATGATTCACTGGTGCAAAATTTCAAGTTATGCGATTCAAACCAGAGATGAGTGATTGATAATACAAATCGCTGTAGGATTTCATGTTCTGCGTCCTGCTACTTCATGCCGCCACATCTGTCTCCGAAACTCCATGAACATTTTGTTTAGAACTCAAAAACAGAGACAGATGAAAACTTCCAACACTCTGCACTAAGAAACAGAGGTAGCACTAATAAACAGGTTAAATGGAGGGGAGACGCGATTCTGACTGTCACGGGCAATCTTGTGGAATGCAACTAGAACTCTAGATTTTCTCTGTAGTGCAGAGTGTGGCTACGTTCAGCCCGGTGAGGAACTCATAGATTCTGCTACTTGAATTTCGGGTGTGTGTCCAATATTGATTTGTGTACCTGTGTGATCTTAACCACCATAGGTAGTAGATCTTTTGGGCTGACAAAAACATCTTTTTTTAATATTGTACAGACGCAAACACTCATATATACAACATACACTTATTCCTATGAACACACGCGCATTCTACCCCTATGAGCACGCAAAAGAAAGCCACCGCATTGGTACACAACAATTTATTATTTATTTATCTTTGAGGTCGAAGTAGAAACAGTCTCAAGTGCAGATAGAACAGCTTGTAACGGACTATCTGTAATTAAAACTCTACAATTTCGCTTTAAGCATAGCTCCGAAAACGCTTCATTTCAGCCAGTGGATCGCGTACTTCCATCTGCCACGCAACGTCGTTGGATCGTTTTTTATCGGACGGCCACGTAAAGGGCAGATTGCACAGAGACAGTAGCTTCTCGAGTCTTTATCTTCTTACTAGAACAATGCCGCGCGTTGCAATGGAATATAAATATTCTAGTACGTTAGCATTTGATTTACCTGTCAATAATAATATGATCACGCGAATTAACCTGTGGTTGGATGGTTAGAGGGACTGTGGTATGCCCAGCCCACCCGGGTTCAAATCCAGGTGCTCGCAATTAATCCTGGATTTATTTCAGGATTTCCGACGATGCGCATTCAGTGGGAGGAGACGTTCCCGTCGATGACAAGGCGCCTACGGTGACTTCGTAAATCTCAAGATGAGTGTATACGCGTGTATATGAGCGCTTGTGTCTGTACTAATGTTCAAAATAATAATAATAATAATAATGTGATCACTTCCGCTTCGGTAGACCCCCTCCAAACACAAGGACGGCCGAGATTGCCCAATACCTCTTCATAATAGAGGGCAGGATGGGCATATTTTGAAAAAGCTTCCGCCTGCCCGCCCGCCCGCGAGGAAAAAAAATTAAACCGTCTGTCCGCACGCGCCTGGTGACGTGGCAGGCATGCAGACGTGCCCGCGCGGCCCGCCCGCGATCAACACGGTAGCCCTGCAGTCAAAGCGTAGGACTGCCGCGCGTCGTCATCCGCGCGGCGCCGCACCCGTCGCGGCTCCACCCCACCCCGTCCCACGCCCCGCCCCACGCCCGCACCCGTCGCGGCCCCTACCGTCCCGCCAATCACAAGTTTCACGCCGTACGCGCTTTGCCGGACGCGCATGTCGCTTTACAGCGATCGCTGCCGCTGCCGACGCCACCGCTGTCAACTCCCTGCGCAGCGCCATTACTGCCGCTTATCGGGCGCCACAGCTGCCGCCTCCTCGCTTTGCCGGCCAGCAGGCCCGTCGCTGGCCTGCCCCCTCCGGACGCGTCGTTCGCGGCGCCCGAGGGTCAAAGCTCCTGCCACCTGCCCGCCTGCCGCGCGGTCATTAACGCACCGGCGTTAATAGCCCCGGTGTCCCACCCGCAACCTCCCCTCCCCCCACCCCGCCCCGCCCGCAGCCCGCCGCTATATAAAAAGCCACACCCGTCCCTCCGACGCCGACACCCGTTCCACCGACGACCTTGGGCCGCGGAGTAGACGTCGCCGATGTACGATAGCGGGCCTTGACGAGGTCTAGCCCGGCGGCGTGCAAAACGAGGTGAGATGCAAGGCGGCGGCGGCGTGGAAGACGAGGGTCGCGGTGTAGACGTCGCGGCGTGGTCGGCGCGGAGCGGCCGGATCCGCTGGCGGGGGCGGCAACCTTGGTCGATCGCAGCCGACAAGCCGTCCGGACGGCAACGTTGAGATCTGGCGTCGGATGGGGTTTAATCGGCGGCGATCGGCCGCGGCGGCAATCACACAGTTGGAAAATGGACGTGATCGACGTGCGTGATCGTCGGGCGGGCGAGAAGATCGTGCAGATGCCTTTTTTCCCCTACACGCGCGTCGGTCTTTTTTTTTTGCATTCCTGAAGGTATACGGACGTCGGTCTATACGATATGATAGGAGGTGGGTATACGTTTCTTCCGTATGACCATTATGCCCTTCTACGTTTTTTTGGGGGGGAGGGGGGGGGTTTCTACCGAAGCATGCCCCTAATGTGATTGTTTAAATAAATGTTCATGAACTTCAGACCATGAATTACTTTATATTTTGATTAGAAATTTGGTAAGTAAATTAAAATGAAATTGAATCAGAAGGTAAGTAAATTAAGATGATTGATAATCATATACACGGAAGGTTGGACGAAGGGATGGTGAGAAGAAAGATAAAATGAGAACCTTCAGTTTTTTGAAGTAGTATATAGAGATCTCGTTTTCTCATGTCCACACGTCTCTATCCGTCAGCTCTGTCTTCCCCTTTTTTCTCCTCCTACTCCCATGGCTAGCATGCCATGATGCAGCTAAAGGGCGTCGCCGAGGCGCCACAAAGGCTCGATGACAAGGCAACTTCTCCCATGAGTTCCTCTTTTTCTTTTTTCCTGAGCGCCATCCCCTTCCTACCCGACTGTTGCAATGCAGCCCCACCACAGAGGCGATGTAGGGGATGTGCCGCTGCGAGCGCAACAGAGGGTCGCTGGTGTTGTGCTGCGACAAGTGCTACGGGGATGCCTCACTACGAGCGCAACAGAGGGTCGCTGGTGTTGTGCTCCGATCGGTGCTGCGGGGATGCCTCACTGCGGGCGCAACAGAGGGTCGCCAGAGTTGTGCTGCGACGGGTGCTGCGGAGATGTCTCACTGCGAGCGCAACAGAGGCGATGTGGGGATGTGTCGCTGTTCATAACATCACCTCTGTTGCAAAAGAAGTTTTCTGACAATGATTTTGTTGCAGGAATACAAAAAAGGAGGCTGGAGATGCTACGTAACATCACCTCTATTGCAAAAAAAAAAAGCAACAAGGGTCTTCTTGTAGGAATACAAAGGAGGCCGGAGATGCTACGCAACATCATCTCTATTGCAAAAAAAAAAAAACTGCAACAAGGGTCTTCTTGCAGGAATACAAAGGAGGCCGGAGATGCTACACAACATCACCTCTGTTGCAATTTTTTTTTGCAACAATGGTTTTATTGCAGAAATATAGAGAAGATATGCAAATTTTGAAGAAGGGTTTTGGTAGAGGTATAGAGAAAGGTTGAAAATGCTTTTGCAATAAAGATCTTGTTGCAACGGAGGTTTGCAACAAGGTTCTTGTTGCAGGAAATGGAGATGAGCGACCAGACGGCTCGCGTCATACTATCGGGCGGCTCGTGACCCGGCCGATCTTTTAAAAAGATCATCGAGCGGCCGCGTGGCATTCTCCTCCCTCTAATTGCTCAACAGAAGAAATGTGAAAACTGTTGGTGTTAATTTCATTACGAGTATTTGATGTGACATGTGAGTTGATGTGAGAGCTAGTGTACCTTGAGCATTCTTCATGCTCCATACTGTATAAGTTAATGTGACGAGCTGCGCTGGCTAAGTAGAGCCGAGAAAGACATATACGTGTCTAGTGTCCCGCGACTCCAAAGTTCCTACGTGTCTCCGAGGAACCCGACGTGTCCATCTGCCATCTCTCGCGCCGATCTATATACACCGCCCTGCTCCCGAGGACGCAGGGCCTAGCCATGTCGTCGAGGCCGGAGGAGAAGCAGCACGAGCTGGCTGGCGGCGAGCAGGTGGCGCGCGCGGTGGAGGACGCAAGGCAGGCCGCCCGCGAGATCACGCACTCCCGCACCGAGTGCGCGCGTGTGCTCGGCGAGGGCGAGAGCCACGACGGAGCCCACCCCGAGCAGCAGCTGCAGCAGGGCGCGGACGGCCGCACGGTCGGCGTCGATGGGGACACCGGCATGGGGCTGCGGAGCTTGAAGAGTGCAGGGGCAGCAGTGCCGAGACGGTAGAGAAGCGAGAGATGGCAGCGGCGCGGCCGGCACTGAGAGGGGCGAACGGGTGCGTGTTGTGTATGGAGCATACGGCACACGGGCGGTGTTGGTCTGCGGCTCTGGGCACAAGCAGTAGTGATGTACTCCCAATAGTGATCTTTTTTGTAAAAGTTTACAACCTGTGCACAATGAAGTAGGACTAGATCTTGGGCATCTCCAACGATTGACCCGCAAAATAAACATTGCATCCGTCTGCTCAATGGAGCCGGTCATTCAAAACTAGCCGCATACATTTCAAACCGGGATTTTAACTAACCAAACAAATTACATACAAATTAGATGGTTTTCATATAAACATAGGACAAAAATATTTAAATTTCAGACATATATTTAACTATTCTATATATGAGACTAGGCTTCTAATGCCGGCGGATCTTCACTCACACGACATGTCTTCCCCCATATCCGTTAGTCCGCTCATCAGATTGTCGTAAATCCCGGAAGGATACACTTCAACGGGAAGGGAAGAATAGCCGAAGGGAAGAATAGCCTCCCTCCGCCTTCCCGATCTTCGACCTGTCTTCCCCATGTTCGTTAGTCCGCTTAGTGGACTGTCGTGAGCCCTGGAAGGATACGCTTCAGCAAGAAGGGAAGAATAGCCTCCCTCCGCCTCCCCGAAGCACGGATCGTCGTTGTCTACGCCCCCGCTCATCGGGCCATCGGTTGTGTCACCCGGCGACGCAGTGGCGGTGGCCTTTCTGGGACCCTGGCAGCAACAACCTCCCATGATCTACTTTCCTCACTCTTCGGGGTGGTCGTGGACGTGTCGGCCAGACATGGTTTTTTCCCCACCTGCCTTACACGCTGCCACCATTGTATTTCTCGCGTTAAGATCTTCAGAACTTGTTCCAGGTTGATAGGTTTTGACGAACTTTTTTTCATGAATAATAGGCAGGCGTGGATACTAGGACGGCAAAGATCCTCGTGCTGACTCTCATCCTCAGTGAGCATGTTGTCCGAGCTAGAGTCCTCCACCCGAAGACCAGCCCACTGGCCTATCCGCTCTCCACCGATGGCGGCGCCTCTGCCGGCAACGTCCAGCCACCTCAGGCCACGTCGACGAACCCAGCGGCCGAGGGCATGGACCTCTTTAACGGCGGCGGTGCCTCCGCCGACAACTTCAAGCTCCGATTGCCTAGCCCGACCAGGCCACTGCGCCTCCTCTTCATCGGCGCCGGCGCCATCCTTTGCAAGAAGTCGAGGCATGGCAAGGTACCAGCTCGCCGTCGTCCTGGGATCCGCCAGCACATCCGACAGTTGCCTCGTCTCCCTCGCCTCCGGCTCGGTCAACTACGCTGACTCCCCCCTCGTCGCCCCGAACGTCGACGCCCATGCAACGACGCAGAACAGATCAAGGAAGGAGGCAATTGAGCTTGTCGTGAAGGACATTCTGGAGATCGTCACACTTCTCGTTGATGTGGCCATTGTGATGATTTTCGTCATGGCCGACATCTTTGAGATGCTTGCTTTGGTGGCGGAGGCAATGGGCCACAACCAGGCGGCCGCGCCGCCTGGTGCATGGGCCTGGTGGTGGCTTTGCGTCAATTGTTTTGAAAGGACCACAAATCATTTTGTCTGTTAGTGATAGCTCAATGAATAAGAGCACAACAACACCAGCGGAGCTACATGCAAACCTGAGGGGGCCGCTGCCCCCCCCCCCCCCTTGCCATAGGAAATTTACTAAAGAAACTTTTTTAGGGGCCTAAATTCAGTAAAGTGTAGTCATTTGCCCCCCCAAGCTACATATTTTTTCTATTATGCCGTCGTCCTGGGATCCGCCAGCACATCCGACAGTTGCCTCGTCTCCCACGCCTCCGGCTCGTTCAATGACGCCGACTCGCTCCTCGTCGCCCCGGACGTTGACGCCCACGCAACGACGCAGAACAAATCAAGGAAGGAGGCAATTGAGCTTGTCGTGAAGGACATTCTGGAGATCGTCGCGCTTCTCGTTGATGTGGCCATTGTGATGATGTTCGTCATGGCCGACATTTTTGAGATGCTTGCTTTGGTGGCAGAGGCGATGGGCCACAACCAGGCGGCCGCGCCGCCTGGTGCATGGGCCTGGTGGTGGCTTAGCGTCAATTGTTTCGAAAGGACCACAAATCTTTTTGTTCGTTAGTGATAGCTCAATGAATAAGAGCACAACAACACCAGCGGAGCTACATGCAAACCCGAGGGGGGCGCTGCCCCCCCCCCCCCTCCTATAGGAAATTTACTAAAGAAACTTTTTTAGGGGCCTAAATTCAGTAAAGTGTAGTCATTTGCCCCCCCAAGCTACATATTTTTTCTATTATGCCGTAAGTCACAGGGATCGCACTTGATTTGTCCAAGCAGTTGCCTCGTCACCCTCGCCTCCGGCTCGTTCAACGACGCCGACTCGCTCCTCGTTGCCCCGGACGTCGACACCCACGCAACGACGCAGAACAGATCAAGGAAGGAGGCAATTGAGCTTGTCATGAAGGACATTCTGGAGATCGTCGCGCTTCTCGTTGATGTGGCCATTGTGATGATGTTCGTCATGGCCGACATTTTTGAGATGCTTGCTTTGAGTGGCGAGAAGCGATGGGCCACAACCTGGCCGCGCTTTGGTGCATCAAACTGGTGGTGGCTTAGCGTCAATTGTTTCGAAAGGACCACAAATCTTTTTGTTCGTTAGTGATAGCTCAATGAATAAGAGCACAACAACACCAGCGGAGGTACATGCAAACACGAGGCGCTGCCCCACTAAAGCTTCATATTTTTCTATTACGCCTCGTCACCTACGCCTCCGGCTCGTTCAGCGACGCCGACTACTTTCTCGTCGCCTCGGGACGTCGGCCACGCAACAACGCCAGAACATATCAAGGAAAGAGGCAGTTGAGCTTGTCGTGAAGGACATTCTGGAGATCGTCGCGCTTCTCGTTGATGTGGCCATTGTGATGATGTTCATCATGGGCGACATTTTTGAGATGCTTGCTTTGGTGGTGGAGGCGATGAGCCACAACCAGGCAGCGGCGCATTGGAGCGCGGGTGGGGCTGAGTGAGGGGCGAACGGGTGCGTGTTGTCGAGAGGATACGGCACACCGACGGTGTTGGTCTGGGCGAAGTGCTGTATATGTTCCAACTCTGTGGACAATGGAGTAGTGCTAGATCTCATCTCGATCTCCCCTTATGACTAATGCATCGCATAGCAACCTGTTAATTACGGGATTTGGTGTTCCCAATGACTAGTGGATGCATCTTGAAATGACATCCACACTAGTAGAAAAAGGGCCTATTGTCCCGGTTGGTGAGGGCCTTTAGTCCCGGTTCATGAACCGGGACTAAAAAGTCGACCTACTAATACAGCCCTTTAGTCGGTTCAATCCAGCAAGGGACAGATGGAACCTCCGCATTAACTTTGTCCGTGAGCCCGAGCGGGGAGGGCCTTTGGTCGGTTGGTGGCACCAACGGGACCAATAAACATCCAACGTCAGCATTTCTGTGGCTGGGGTTTTTGTTTTTTTAAGGGGGGGGGGGGGGTTGGGGGTTTTGGGGGGTTAATTTAGGTGTTTCATATATTGTGTTAGCTAGCTAATTAATAGAGAGAAGTGTCCTCTCTTTTGTCCGTGCTTGGTCGGCCTTCGTACTATACATACATATAGAGAGGACTAGCTAGAACCGCTAGCTAGCTAGTAAGAAAGCGAAGGAAGCAGAAGATGCGTCATGAACATATATGCATACGAGAGAGAAGTGATATCGACCACCTCTCCTTCTCAGAGAGATTGGTCGAACAACAAGTTCTCGTATATCTATCAAACACTACTGGCTACATATATACAATAATTATCTTTTACAAATATAATCTCCTAACATACGGACTAGCGTGGTCCACATAGTATTCTCCGTCTTGACGATCACGTGGTCAAGAAAGAATGCCGCCAATTCCTCTTGAATTACTCGCATACGATCCGGTGCTAGGAGTTCATCCCGCATCCGAAACATCTAATTTTAAGAAGGGGGTCAATACATATATATATGAATGAATGAATGAAACTCAACACAAATGATGGTAATAAAATAAAATTGTGAATATTGTTATTCGCACTTCATATTGTTAAATCGAGAAGCCCGCTCACAGGTCGTGTGGCGGATGGACTACATAAGCGTGGTATCCACAAATCATTCACGGTGCCTGCCTTACAACCACTTTACAAGAAATAGAGGTCAATCAAAGCTGATAAGCAAGAATGCCAAATGGTATTGATGAAACTAGCGCTTGAATCACTAGGAGATCGTGGAACATGCTACTATAGTACTTACTTTTGGGTGTCTAAACTCCAGCTTCTTGGCTGATCCCGGAGCTTTTTTGGTGAATTTTCTCCAAGCCCTGCCATACAAAGAAAACAATTACTTGATACGAGAAATGAACAAAGTTGCTGATATGGTGGATAATGATCGATTTAACTTACTTCTCGAGCATTTGAGTCATGTCCATATACTCCTTGGGATCTTTTAAGTCTCGAGTCTAAAGGCAGTTACTACTCCGTGCTCAAGCTTAACCTCTAGGAGAATATAGTGAAACCTGCGCATGCATAACTCATCAATTACATTACTATAACCTGGACTAATAAGGGAAACCGAATATGCCACAAGACAGGAACACTCACTTGAAGTTGTAAGGAAAGAGTATTATATCTTTGTGTTCATTTATTTCCAACGATCGTAGCAAGTTGGCCTCGGTATCTTGACACGATATTTAACCTCAGTTGCATCTATGAGATATGTGTTAATAGAACCCAATATCACCCACTTGTCTTTTCTTCAATTGACGATCTTCAATCTACATAATATAGTGAGGATAATTATAAATACATGCAATGAAAGAAATTTGAGTTATATAGAGAGACTTAATGGCGAAGTAGTACTACTTACAGGGCGATGGCAGGTGACCGTTGCTTTATCGAGGGCCAATTGATTGAAAAACTGATAGAACTCCTCAAATGGAATAGGCAACAATTCAATTCCAAGGAGGTCATGCTCCTTTTTAACTCTCAGATACAAAGTACTCCTCCCCTCAGACTCTCTGCAGGTTTTCTTGTACCAATCATGCAATCTTCGCATCATCGTTGATAGAGAACTTTCATCTTTGACGAGAGGCTTCCCGTACTCGTATCTTTGTATCTGCACCTCCAAGAAATCATAATGTACATCGTCGGGCGGTAATGTCTGCGGGATTGCCATAACAGGGCACCATCCTCGGATCGGCGATGTAAGCTACTTGAGCACCTTGAGCGGGGGAGCACGATCGCCCGGCTTGTTACATTTGAAATTTGGGCAATTTGTTTCCCAGCTCGTCGTTCTTTCATCCTTTGATCACTTTTAGTACTTCCCGACCTCTCCGCTTGGCAAATGCCTTTCCAATAATGCGCTCATGGTTGCCTTTGGCGGAGACTTGGGTGGTTTTGTCGGGGCAGCGAGTGCGCCCGCTTTCACGGATCTACCTTCTCCTCCGGAGGTGGATGTCTCTTTGCTTTCAACCCTTGAAACCAGTCGTCCCACTTGATCTGCGCGATCTTGGCGTTTTCCTCCTCGCTCCTCTCGTGCGGTAACTTCTGCAGAGTCTTGAGAAGGACCGAATCTGTATCTCCTCCGCCTTTGGCTGTCTTGCTAAACGCCCGGCAGAAGCAGAGCGGAAGGCGGATGTCTTCTTTCCTTTCTTACGAGGCGGAGAAAAAGGACTTCTGACAGCAGCGAGCAGCCGGGCGGCGTGGTCTCTTCCGCCCTTCGCGATGGCGGAGAAGGAGGAGGCTGGCTGCTCGGGCGGCGTTAAGCGCGAGGCGGAGAAAGGAGGCGGAGTGTCGCCTGCAGCGCGGAGAAGGAGCGGCGAGTGCCATGTTACGTCACTCATGGGAGGAGGAGGCGGTGGAGGCGGAGTGCCTGACTTCGCGGAGGAGGGAGGAGGCGGAGGCGTCCATTCGGAAGGTTGATGAGATCCTTCCGCCATAGGCATGGAGTCTTGAGGCGAGAACCCAGCCGATACTCCCTTCACCGGTAGGGTGGTCAAGCGGAGGTCCTCAAATCCCTCCGTTATTTCATCCACCATCACCTTAGCATATCCTACCGGAATCGGTAAGCGGTGAAAAGTTGAGTCAGGTTTAGTAGGATAAGCAGAGCCAACAGCCGCCTTGACCTTCAAATTGCTCCATTCCGCCATAAGGTGGCAATTTTGAGACTCCTGATAGCATCCGCAGGATAGCTGGCGAGGCCGTCAAAACATGCTCCAATTTGAAGCGACTCGGTGGAAACCACTTGCTTCTCGGCCCGAGATAAGCGGGGTAGCCAGCGGGTCGTTTGCTGCGATCGCTTCTCGTTCCTCTAACCCCATTACCCTTTAGATGCGGCGCTGCGATTAGCTGCTCCGGTTTCTTCCTCCAATCCTGGGTTTTGTAACCCCTGCGTCAAAATCCAGCCTTCCACGAAAGCGAACTGGCGTGCCTGCGTGTCCGTCCGGTGCTCGAGGATTCGAGGGCCATTGTGAGCTCGTCCTTCTCCACATGCGGAATGAAGCGTCCCTTGCTTTGCGCTGCTTGATATATTCTTTGAAGCCTCTTATTTGGTATGTCCAATTGTTCATCCGTCGAAATGCACTTCCACATTCTGAGGTCCAAGGTTTCGCCAGACCCGAAGAACCAAGTCGATAGCAGTCTGCAGCGATTCATTGTCTCTGGTTCGATCCCTTTATCAAGCAGATCATTCTCAACCTTGGCCCACTTAGGCGGGCTATGAGAGTAGCCACGACCCGTGCGATGGTGAAGCTTCTTCTTCGCAGCATTTCTCTTGTTTGTCGCCGACATCTTTTACTCTTTCCGATGTCTTGTGGGCCACAAATGCGGGCGATCATCTACGATCTTCTCATAATTGCCCTTGAATTCTGGTGTCTCATTTTATCGACATACCTATTGAGAGTCTGTCCTCCAATTCTGAATAGGCCTGCCATCTTCTTGAGAGCAAAAGACTTGATTAATGGCTCTATAAGCGGCTTCTAGGATCATCCTCTGGCGGTAGGGTGAAATTTGACTTCAGCTCGGTCCAAAGATCATTTTACGCATATCATTGACATAAGACACCTCGGGGTCTTCGTTCTTAAACTTATACCATTGGTGGATGCTGATCGGGATCTTGTCCCTAACGAGAACCCTTGAGCAACAAATGCCTTCTTTAATAGGTGGGGTTCAATCGGTTGGCACATCGTCATGTAGCGATTTCTATGATCTCAAACTTTTCATCGAGCTCAACTTTTCTTCGCCTCGTCTCTTTACAGAAGTTGTGCTTTCGATCCGGAGGGCTAGAAAAAAGAACAAAGGCGAGTTAATTAATATGTGTACATACCAAAACAATGAATGCATCAATTAGCTAGTCGTACGGGCTTAACTAATATATATACCTGGCGGACTCGGTTCGGTGATCAGGAGCCGTCCTCACGGTCTACTTCTTCACCCTCTCCTTCTTGCACGGCATTGGGTCATTGGAGCCATGTAAATCATAACCAGCTGCTTCTTCACCCTCTCCTTCAGGACCATCGTTGTGGTTGAGAAACATCAATGACGGGGCGGCATCACTTCCTTGTGCGATTATGTCCCTCAACAACGCTTCTTGTGCTTCGTCTCGGGCGGGGTGTCCATAGTTTCTACAAATATTTACAACATGGCAATTATTATTCAAACATGACGGATATGGATATATTAGTGGCAAGCGTAGAACTAGCTAGCTAATCACAATAAGGAATCATATTAATTAGTGGCCTCGATCTTTGCTTCTCTAGGGTTTGAATTGGCCTCGAGAGCGCTTCAAGGGGTTAGGGGGTGGCCTCGAAGGCGCTTCAAGGAGGGTGTAATATCGACCCCCCGTGTTAAAGCTATCGGGAGGGTATATCGACAACAACAACAACGACACTACATCTATGTCCCACAAGTGGCGTGGGCATCGACGCAGCGTCACTTGTGGAAGACGTGAATGTAGTGTCCCACCAGCTTGACCACATGTATCTCACAAGCGATACTTGCTATTTAATTAGGGTTTCCTCTACCGCTCGGCGACCCTCGGCGACCCTCGTTCCCGATAAAAAAAGGAAGAAGAAGAAAAAAAGAGGAGAAGAAAGAATGAGAGAAGAACTCCTCTGTTCTTTCTTCTCCTCTTCTTTTATCAAAGGTCGAGGATCACCGAGGTCGAGGTCAGGGTCGAGGATCGCCCGGCGGTCGAGGTCAAGGGTCGAGGGATCATGGGGGTCGGGAGGTTGCCTAGTGTCAAAGGATTCAACAAAACCATGTCTTCATCATTAGGCAAAAAGTAGCTTGGTGCATGATGGTGCAAGCTCTCCAAAGTTATTTTGGAGCGGAGTCCCGAGATAGGATAATTAGCTTTTTGGTACAAAGTTCAGCAAGAACCTTCCGAATATCGTTATTTGGAAGGCCTTTGCTGAAATTCGTACAAAAAGGCAAATTATCCTATAGGGACTCCATTCGAGAACTTTGGAGAACCATCCATCATGCCGACTAATGATGAAGCCATGAATTCTTCAATACTTTGACACTGAAACCTCTCGACCTCGAACCCTCGGCGACCACAGAACCCTCGACCTAGGCGACCACTGGAACCCTCGACCCTCGATCCCTCGACCCTATAGAACCCTCAGAACCCTTGACCTGAAACCCTCGACCCTTGGCCTTATGCGCGACCTCGACCCTCTACCTAGTTCCCGACCCTCGACCCCTCGGCGATCCTCGACACCCTCGTTCCCGATAAAAATTAATAATAAGAAGAAGAAGAAAGAGGAGAAGAAGAAAGGAATAGCTAGAGGAGAAGATCGAAGAAAAAAAAAAGATCGAAGAAGATAGAAGAATGGATATATTCTATTTTCTCTTCTTCTCCACTATTCCTTTCTTCTTCTCCTCTCTTTTTCTTCTTTTTTCTTCTTCTTACTTATTTCTCCTCTTCTTTTCCTCTCCTCTTCTTCTTTCTTTCCTCTTCTTATATTTTCTTCTTTCCTATCCTTCTTTTCTAAAATTGTAACTTTTGCATATATAAAACTTTTTCTAAAATTGTAACTTTCTATATATGAACAAAAACCTTTCTATGAACCAAAAAAACATTTTTAACATATATATTCTAGCCACATACATCACATACACATATACATTATAGCCACATACACATATACATCACATATGAACATAAAAATAAACTAATAAAAATAAAAAAACACATATTGCAACATATGAACAAAAACATATAGCCACATACATACATACATTATATATATATATATGAAAAAAAATTAAACTAAAAAAAGGCGTGGCGGCAGTGATGGCGCCCGGCTTGAGGCGAGGCGAGGCAGCGAGGCGGGGAGGCCGAGGCAAGCGAGGTGCTCACAGTGGCCAGGCCCATGCAGTAGCGTCGATATGAGGCAGTGGCGTGTCGAAGCCAGATAAGCGTCGGTAGCGGCAGCCAGCGTTAAGTGAAGCGGAGACAGCGTCAGGCGTGTAAGCGCGTATGGCCGGCGACAGCGTGGGCTCGAAGCGGCCCAGACGGCGTCGGCATGGGCTCGGGGAACACGAAGCGGCCAGCGGCAATGGCCGAAACAACGAAGCTGACGTCGAGGTCGGCGTCGTCGGGCGTGACAAGCGGTGATGAAATCTGAAAAAATGCTAAGTGTTTGCTTATATAGAAAAGGCTTTGGTCGGTTCGTGGCACCAACGGGACCAATACCTACTAGTCCGGTTGGTGCCTGCCCGGGACCAAAACCGTAAGCTTCGGGTTGGTGGCACCAACGGGACTAAGGGGCATTGGTCCCGGTTGGTGCCACGCAACCTGTACCTATCTCCTGGTCGGTTGGTGCTACCAACGAGGACCAAAAACCTTATCTTTGCCCGCTCCCAAAGTTTAGTCCCACCTCGCTAGTTGAGAGGGAGCCTTTTGTTATAAAGTGCGTCGCCTTCCCTCTCGAGCTCCTCTCTAAAAGCGGGCTTTCAGGCCTAGCAAGTGCAATCTGTCTTTGTGGGCCCTCTTTGGGCCACCCATGAACTGAATCTGGCCCATAGTAGGGTTTCTAGTCGTATTCAGGTAGTGGGGGCCCGGTAGGTGGCACTTTTTTGTTTTTGCTTTATTTTTATTTCTTTTGCTTTTAGTTTTAGAAAAATTATAAACTTTCTGTTAGTGCCATTAGTTTTCAAATTTGAAAACACTTTTTTATTTTCTTTGTTGCTTTATTCATTTTATTTTGTTTCTACTTACAACAAAATACTTATTATTGCTATTTTTATTTCTATTTCCAGTTTTTTGTTTTGTTTTCTGCACTATTTATTTTCTTTTGGTTTTTTGCTTTATTTTTTAACTCTTTTTGCTTTTAGTTTTAGAAAAATATAAACTTTACATTAGTGCCATTAGCTTTCAAATTTGAAAACACTTTTTTTGTTTTCTTTGTTGCTTTATTTATTTTATTTTGTTTCTATTTACAACAAAATAGTTATTGTTGCTATTTTTATTTTTTCAAGTTTTTTTGTTTTGTTTTCTTCATTATTTATTTTCTTTGGTTTTTTGCTTTATTTTTTAAAATTTTTGCTTTTAGTTTTAGAAAAAATATAAACTTTCTGTTAGTTCCATTAGTTTTCAAATTTGAAAACACTTTTTTTGTTTTCTTTGTTGCTTTATTTATTTTATTTTTTCTACTTACAACAAAATACTTATTGTTGCTATTTTATTTTTTTCAAGTTTTTTTGTTTTCGCATTATTTATTTTCTTTTGGTTTTTGCTTTATTTTTTAATTATTTTTGCTTTTAGGTCGGCAAAATTATAAACTTTCTGTTTGTGCCATTAGTTTTCAAATTTGAATAGTTAAAATTTGAATTCTTTGAAATTTATGTGAATCACAAGTTTGTGAGCTCAACAAAGGCGTAGGGGCGGGCTTATAAACGGTGTGGCGCCCTTGATTAAGCGAGGTTTTTCAAATTCATAGTTTTTCAAATGAACTCTGAAAAAAGTTGGCATAGCATGTGCATGTACAAAAGCGGACAATGGTATCATACTAAATGCATTACAAAGTTGGCATGGTATCATCATAATAGTTGCGGAGAAAGTCTTCACTTTTTCTTGGCTTGTGTCGTTTGCTTATTGCGCCGTAACCATGGATAATCTTCATCGTTTATCGGGATGCTTGGGTCCGACCTTGACTTTGAAGGGGAATTTCATGAAACTTTTCATACTCTTGAGACATATACATCTTGCCCTCCACTACCGGGATGTCCCTTTTTACGAAAGAACTATGTGGCGCTTTGGCTCATCGTATGATGTATTAAGCTTCCTTATCTTTTCTTTTCCTCGATGCGGTAGACATGTCCTTCACATAGATAACACATGCCACATCATTGGCTAGGGCCGAACGGTTCGTCGGTGTACCCAAGATTTTTCAGATCCACTTGTTGTCATTCCATCTTTGTGGGTCTACGTACCCGCCTCGTGAGATTGACCCACTTGCACTTAAACAAAGGGACCTTAAAATCTACTCCGTAGTCAAGTTCCCATATGTCTACTATGTAACCATAATATGTGTCCTTTCCCCTCTCGGTTCTTTGCATCAGCGGACACCACTGTTTTGGTTGGTGCTCTTTTCATCTTGGTCAATCGTGTAAAATTATTCCCATTTATCTCGCATTATCCTTTCCAAATCATTACAGTCGAAGATGGTCCCACTGGACAACAAGTACAGCTCATCACAAACAGTCTTGTCACCTGAGGGCGATGTTTCCAACCAAGCTATTTGAAAGTCTGATGTGTTCACATGTAATCTAGTTAAATCGCCTTTGCTCAGGGTGTTTGGAGGCCTTGCATTCTTGTGTTCATCGACATAAAGGGGTCACCAAGGTAGAGTTACGTAGAAGCGTGTAGTGTGCTTGAGACCAAGAATATCCGTCCACTGCATATTATTGAGTCCCTTCCAAGCATGCCTTTTCAGTCGATCTCCCCTCATACCGCGATTTAGGGAGACATATCTTCTTAAGGCCAGGAATGAAGTCAACACAAAACCCGATGACATCCTCTATTTGATGGCCCATGGAGATGCTTCATACGGCCTAAGCGCGGTTATGAACATATTTCTTTAGGACTCCATGAACCTCTCAAAGGGGTACATATTGTTGTAGAAATCGGGCCCCAGAATGACAATCTAAATCGACTAGATGAACTAGGGCGTGCGTCATGATATTGAAGAAGGATGGTGGGAACACCAGCTCGAAAGCCCGACAAGACATTGCGCCCACATCACTCCTTAGCGTTGGTATGATTTCTGGATCGATCACCTTACGAGATATTGCATTAAGGAATGCACATAGCTTCACAATGGCTAATCGGACGTTTTCGATAGAAGCCCCCTCAATGCTACGGAAGCGATTGCGTCATAATCACGTGGTAGTCATGAGACTTTAGGTTCTGGAACTTTTCTACGGCATATTTATTATTCCCTTTGTATTGACGAGAAGCGGTCGGGACCTTCATCTTGACGAGGCATTGAAAGAAGATTTCTTTCTCTTCTTTCGTAAGAGCGTGGCTGGCGGGACCTTCATCTTGCTTGAGGCATGCCCTCTTTTTTTCGTGCAAGCGTTGCAGGTCCTCTCCGTGCCTCGGTGTATCTTTTGTCTTCCCATACATGCCCAAGAAGCCTAAGCGGGTTCACGCAAAGGTTCTTCGTCACGTGCATCACGTCGATCGAAGAGCGGACCTCTAGAGTCTTTCGATGAGGGTAGGTCCCAAAATATAGATTTCTTCTTCCACATGGGTGCGTGATTCTCGGCGTCATTGAACAGCTAGTCCGCGGGACCCTTTCCAAAGATGCGTGTAAATCATTGACCATAGCAAATGCGTGATCACCGATGCGCATGGCGGGCTTCTTCCGGTGATCTGCCTCGCCTTTGAAATGCTCGCCTTTCTTTCGACATTGATGGTTGGTCGGAAGAAATCGGCGATAGCCAGTACACATTCTTCCTGCAGCTTCGGTATATACTATCGATTGTCAAGTAAGCAGTGCGTGCATGCGTGGTATCCCTTGTTTATACATCACGAAAGGTTCTTTGAGGCGGGCCAATCGTTGATGGTCACGAACAACCAACGCCTTACGTCAAATTCCTCCTTTTGTGCTCATCCACGTGCCACTTACCGTTTCCATTCCACAGGCTGTAAAGTTCTTCAACTAATGGCCTTAGGTACACATCAATGTCGTTGTCGGGTTGCTTAGGGCCTTGGATGAAAGAACGGCATCATAATGAACTTCCGCTTCATGCACATCCAAGGAGGAAGGTTATACATACATAGAGTCACGGGCGAGTGCTTTGTGATTGCTGCTCTGCTCCCGAAAGGATTAATGCCATCCGCGCTTAAAGCAAACCACTCGTTCCTTGGGTCCTTTGCAAACTCATCCCGATACTTTCTCTCGATTTTTTCTCCACTGCGGCCCGTCGGCGGGTGCTCTCAACTTCCCGTCTTTCTTACGGTCCTCAACTGTGCCATCGCATCAACTTGGCATGCTCTCCGTTTCGAGCAGACGTTTCAACCGTGGTATTATAGGAGCATACCACATCACCTTCATGAGAACCCTCTTCACAGGAGGCTCGCCGTCAACATCACCGAGGTCATCTCGTGCGATCTTATACCGCAATGCACCGCATACGGGCATGCGTTCAGATCCTTATGAGGCACCGCGGTAGAGGATGCGATCATTAGGGCATTCATGTATCTTCTCCACCTCCAATCCTAGAGGGCATACGACCTTCTTTGCTGCGTATGTATGTCTTGTCAGGCAATCGTTATCCTTTGGAAGCTTCTTCTTCATTATTTTGATAGCTTCTCAAATCCTTTATCAGCACAACATTCTCGCCTTCCACTTTGCAGCAATTAGTCTGACGGTACCGAGCTTTGTGTTGCCATCTTCGCAATTGGGTTTACAACCCTTTTTGTGATCCTCTAACATGCGATCGAACTTCAGCTTCTCCTTTTGACTTTTCGCATTGCGTCCTTGCATCGACAATGACCCGGCGGAGATCATCATCATCGGGCACATCGTCTGGTTCCTCTTGATCTTGGCTTTTCGCCCGTTCGTTGCAGCACCATCGTGCACGTAAATGCAGGTGCATCTTGATGTTCAGTAGCATCACCGTATTTAGGGGGCACATAGTTGTCATCGTACTCTTCTTCCTCGCCGTCTTCCATCATAACCCCTATTTCTCCGTGCCTCGTCCAAACATTATAGTGTGGCATGAAACCCTTGTAAAGCAGGTGGGTGTGAAGGATTTTCCGGTCGAGACTAAGACTTCGTATTCCCACATATAGGGCATGGACAACACATAAAACCATTCTCGCTTGTTTGCCTCAGCCACTTGAGAAAATCATGCACGCCCTATAATGTACTCGGAGGTGTGTACGTCACTTGTACATCCATTGTCGGTTCATCTGTGTGCATTATATATAATTAAGTGTGTCAAAAATCATTCTGAGAACATCATGAATAGATAATTAAGTGACCAAATTAATAGAAGTTCATCATCACATAAAACCAAAGTACATACATAGTTCTCATCTAACAACATAAAGCTTTTGCAGAAAGCATCTAAATTAATTAAACCATACATTGAAACTATGTAAAACATTTGAGTCTGAAAACAAATGCGATCATAATCGCAACCAAGGTAACAAGCGATCCAATGGCATAATGATACCAAGCCTCGGTATGAATGGCATATTTTCTAATCTTTCTCATCTTCAAGCGCATTGCATCCATCTTGATCTTGTGATCATCGGCGACATCCGCAACATGCAACTCCAATATCATCTTCTCCTCCTCAAGTTTTTTATTTTTCCTTCAAGAAATTGTTTTCTTCTTCAACTAAATTTAACCTCTCGACAATAGGGTCGGTTGGAATTTCCCGACAAACAACCTCCTAGATAAATAAAAACTATGTCACGTTGGTGGCATAATTTTCATAAACAATAAATGAACCAATAGTTATGAAAAGATAATATATACCACATCCGAATCATAGAGCAGGGGCCCGAGGGCGGCCGAAGTGGGATACCAAAACCATCGCACTATATAAGATGCAATAATAAAAGTAAGAAAATAATACAAGTATCTATCTAAACATACAAGTAAGAATATTTTCCTTTCGGAAAGAAGATAAGAACAAGAGGCTCACCACGGTGGTGCAGCGATGAGATCGGCGCTTGGTGATCGAGCGGTGAAGGCAGGGGAGAGGCGTGACGGACCGCAAAACCTAGATAAATATTGAGGAAAATGGAGCTTGGCGGTCGAGCTTGGAGAGGAGAAACCTTAAGTAGTGTGGCTTGGGCATTCCATCGAACACCTTGTGTGCATGGGAGGTGAGCTAGAGCACCACCAAGCCCTCTCCCCCTGGGAAAAAGCAGGCAGTGTGCTCTACTCTTGCTGCCGAGGGTATATATAAACCACCATTGGTCGGTTGGTGGCATGAACTGGGACTAAAGGGAAACCTTTGGTCCTGGTTCAAGCCACCAACCGGGACCAATAGTGAATGGGCAGGCTTGAGGAGCCCATTGGTCCCGGTTCGTCCCACCAACCGGGACCAAAAGGTCCGACGAACCGGGACCAATGGCCCACGTGGCCAGCCGGCCCCCTCGGGCTCCTGACCGGGACAAATACCTCCATTGGTCCCGGTTCGTGGCTGAACCGGGACTAATGGGCTGAACCTGCCTGGGCCATTGCCCCCTTTTCTACTAGTGCCAGTTGTTATCAAGGAAACGAAAATAAGGATTGAAAAAAATTCTGAAAATCTGAAATTTTTCATGGCAAATATTGACAAATGTTTTGAATGCTTGTAAAGTTTGATCATGAAATGACTTTCATGGAAGTCGTAGAAAAAAAACTGCACTCAAAAATGCTTTTGAAAATAACTTTTTGGGAGCAACTATTTTGTTTGTTTTTGCCGTGTCTTTCGCGAATGTCATTTATTGATAAAATTTTGCAAGCAATCAAAGCACTTTCCAACTTTTGCGACAAAAACATTTAGACTTATTTTCATTAACAATTCATTCTACTGTTCACCCAAGCTCATAGAAGCTCGAGCTCAAAACAATACCTTAGTATATACTCCCTCCGTCCCAAAATAAGTGTCTCAAGCTTAGTACAACTTTACACTAAAGCTAATACAAAGTTGAGATACTTATTTTGGGCTGGAGGGAGAATGAAAGACAACTTGACATAAATGGCCTGTAAACAGAAAAATAAACTACACTCGTTTTCTTCCTACAATTGTTCGTCACTTATCACGGCATAAAACTTGCATACAACAAGAGGGAAATGGGCACATGCAAACACACTCACCATACAAAGTTTTAAAGACCTCCATAACCACTCGTTGCGAACAACAAATATCTACTAACAACTGAAGGAATATCAACTCGGGAAACACCCCCGAGTAACACATGATTGCACTCCTTTAGCGTCGATCCAGAGAATTAAAAAAACTAGACCTTATTGCAAAATAAACCGATAGAAGGGCAAAAGTCGCCATACCAAGATCCAGACACAGACAGACAGTTAATCCTCTGATAAACACACCAACTACTAAGAATAAAAAGAACTAACAGATCTGGCAGCACCTACCCTTACACTACTAGGGAAAACCCTAGCGATGGCGGCGTGTTTAATGCCTGCTGCTCGATGGCCGGGAACCGCGCTACTAGTAAGGCGCTACAGCTAAAGGTTAGCGGTAGCGTGGGTTGGACCACGCTACTGCTATATCGACTTAGTAGTAGCGCTTTCTACAATGAGCCCTACTGGTAATTAGTAATAGCACTTCTCCGAGCACGCGCTACTACTATTATTCCGTATTTCTTTTTTATTTCATGTTGTATTCATACACCTTTATACAAGTTTTCATACCGCAGCAATTTAGAGATTGTTTTTACATTATAATGAGTTATTACATCACTGGGAGAAAGAACCGTGGACTAGTTTCAAGTGGATGGACATCAACTTGAAACTAAGCCGCGGTTCTTTCACCCAATGATATAATAAATATCATCATCATATCATTAACAACTTATCATCATAATACATCATTGTCATATAACACCTCCTCATTGTCGGTGTCAAAACCGGCGGATCTCGGGTAGGGGGTCCCGATCTGTGCGTCTAAGGCTAATGGTAACAGGAGGCAAGGGACACAATGTTTATCCAGGTTCGGGCCCTCTTGATGGAGGTAAAACCCTACTTCCTGCTTGATTGATATTGATGATATGGGTATTACAAGAGTTGATCTACCACGAGATCGTAGAGGCTAAACCCTAGAAGCTAGCCTATGATGATTATGATTCTGTCTCTAAGGACTAAACCCTCCGGTTTATATAGACACCGGAGAGGGCTAGGGTTTACATGGAGTCGGTTACAAGAAGGAAATATAATATCCGGATCGCCAAGCTTGTCTTCCACGCAAAGGAGAGTCCTATCCGGACACGGGACGAAGTCTTGAGTCTTGTATCTTCACGGTCCAACAGTCCGGCCATAGCATATAGTCCGGCTGTCCGGATACCCCCTAATCCAGGACTCCCCTAGTAGCCCCTGAACCAGGCTTCAATGACGATGAGTCCGGCGCGCAGTTTTGTCTTCGGCATTGCAAGGCAGGTTCCATCTTCGAATACTCCAAAGTACCTGTTGCAACGAATAGTGTCCGGCTTCCCATCAATGTTGTACTCCTCGGCTTCTATGCCTCAATAATGACCATCTCCACGTGTCCAGTGAATACGAGGAGCCGAGGCATTTTTGCATTTGCCACCCCCGGTCCGGCAGGCTAACCGTCTATTTGAAGAGACATGGATTCTCAGATCCAAACCCCACCCTCTTCCCTCGAGCAAGCATCTAACAGAGTGCTCCAGAAAAACCATTCCAACATGGCCGGTCGCCGCAGCTCTTCTTCTCGCTCCCCTCGCTCCAAGCGGGTGTTGGGAAGAGTGTTGATTCCTCACAACCGTTTTGATAGAATTCTGAGACCCAAGAGTTTCTCCCACCGGCGTTCATGGTCCCCGTCCGAGCCGGACTAGCCACCTATAATGGCGGGGAGCAAGCGGAGGGATCTCCTAATCCATCCCCAGAGGAGCGAATATGTCTCATCCCATATCTACTAAGGGGCGTCGGGTTTCCTATCCACCCATTTCTTCGCGGGCTCTTGGAGTTCTACGGCCTCCAGTTGCACAACTTCACCCCTACCTCCGTGCTGCATATAGCAGGATATATTTGCCCTTTGTGAGCTATTTCTAGGCTGCGAGGCTCACTTTGGGTTATGGAAGAAGTTGTTACGCCTTGTCCCTCGCTGTGAGGGAATCCCTATGTCAAGTGGGGCGGAGCAGTATGGCGCATCACGAGACCGGATACCTATCCGGTACTCCCAAGAAGGCACCGGAGAACTGGCCTTCGGAGTGGTTTTATGTCGACGACGTTCCCCTTCCGGATCCAGTCCGGACAGGTCTCCCTGAGTTCAGTAACGCTCCGCCGAAGGCACGTTGAAGTTTGCGCCCTCGGGGCCCCCAAGAGGAGGATACCAGAGAAATACACTTCCTGATGTGCGGGATAAAGTTACTGGCCAAATCCGGGCTGACGATAGTCGAGGTTATGGCAATATGCATAATCACGAAGTGCAACGCTTCAATATCGGGGAAGCCCATGTGGCACTACAATGGGAAGATGATGCCACCACGCTGTGGCCGTAAAGGTCGGACTCGCCATACTGCTTTCTGGCGAGGATATTGTCCGATCTGTATAAAGGAGAAGAAGAAGAATTCCTTCACATTAAAGGCGAGGATGGGTTTTCTATGTACAACCACCCAAAATTTGGGTAAGTCGTCACCCTTTTCCCCGCTTCATTCATTACGGTGTCCTCTGTCAAGATTATTTATCTCAACATTTCCGAGCGAGGAGGCCGGGAGGAGGGTCGTGAAAGGTTCAACATCCCTCCCCGCAGCAGGAGGACCGGAAGGGTCTTGATGCCGGACTTGAAGAAGATCCGGGATATTCTTGTGGAGCTTGTCAGCGGGACATTTTATCAGGCCAGCTGTGATGGTGCCTCGGTGGCTATTGTCGCTGACTATCCCGGATTGCTGCCTTCATCGCGTGTAAGCAAGGCCAAAACCCTATCCTTCAAAGAGGACTCCTTTCTGACGCCATGCCTTACACCTGAAGTGTCGTATTTTTGCAGAGACGACGGTCAGAGCGCAGCGCCGAGCCCCTGGGGACCCGTCGGTAAAGGGCGTCCGGATCAGGCAGGCTTAAGAGGAAGGCGGTTAGAGCTGAAACGCCGCTACAGAGGTATGGTAAAAAACTGCTCTATGATCATTGTGTTTGAAATGTAACAGCGTCCTTCGTGTCCTGGCAAAAAGAGGAGTAGCCGGACTATATCTGGAGATCCTGCCAATCACGCCTCCACCAGCCGGATTCCAGAACCGGCTTCGAGAGAGGAGGCGGACGCGGGGCCGATGCCGCATTGTCCTCCGACAGAGGATGCGGATATGCTCTCCGCCACGAAATCCGAAGTAGAGAGCGCCATGAATCACCGGCGCCGATGGGCCATACTTCGCAACAACATCTTTTCCGAAGAGGCATTTAATGCTTTCAATTCGGGAGACGCATACATCCGAGCTACTCAAGGCGGGCTTGCCCGGCAGCGGACCGATATGCCAAAGATATCTGAGTAAGAAAATTTGATTAGCATGTATAGCAGTAGCCCCTGAGACTTGAAACGGTTGGAACAACTGTCTCAAGGATCAATTTATGCACAGGTCCTTGTAGATAAGAATGCCCAATTGTCTCGAGAGCTGGAGGAGTGCAAGACCCAGCTGAGGGCCACGGTTGCCAAGTTAGAGGAATCCTAGAAGGCCTCATCTGGTAACATTTGTCTCAATTGTACGGAAATGCACCAGTTAGTAAGTGGCTTGTATGATGAGTCTAATAGGAAATTCTGCAGACAATCCTGGGGTGAATCCGAAGGTCGTAAGAGATAACGAGTCACATCTCCAAAGGCAGCTAAAAGGCGGCGGCGTGTTCTTACATAAGTTAGGCAGGAGAAGAACAATCTTCAAGATGCCAATGTCCGGCTGGGCGTCGAATTAAAAGATGTTCGCGCTCAGCTGGCGGACTCTGTGAAGGAGAACAAAAGGCTTTGTCGCGGCATTTATGGTAAGTGCCTAGACAAACTGTAGTACAGCTCGGCGAGGAAGCATATTGAAAGAATTTTTATTTGTAGGTATGTTGACGGGCGCCTGAAGAGGAGATGCCAGCGTCTGCAGCGATTTTACGCAAGACCTCTCACAGTACTGGCGAGCTGGGCAGGTGATGCAGGGCATTGCTCAGGCCTTGTGGCCATCAGGCTTCCTGCCGAAGGGCATGGGGGAGCTCGTGGATATGCTCCAAGGAGCACGGCGGCGTTTCCGATTGTGGAAGATGTCGGCCTGCCAACAAGGTGCAAGAAGAAGCACAGGCTATGGTGAAGGCAGCTACACAAGCTTGACGAACCATATGGCGAAGTCGAACCCGGGGCGGATGGGCAAGAAATTCCCGTGAGTGCGGTGTATGACCAGGTGGCGTTAGCCATAAAATATTCCCAACAGGATTGTAAGCTAGATAGCACATTGGATGGTATAGAGGAGGAATATAGTCAGTCCAAGTATTTGTGTAATTCAATGGACATATGTAGTCCCTAGCGGATTAAAATCATTTGTCATGGCGGACCTTTTAACTTGACCTCCGGATCAGCGGTCAGGGGTGTATCCGAATACCCGCTTTCGATTATCTGAGAACCGGGGTATGCGTGGAAACCAGGCGTAAAGGGTCATAAGTGCTTGAATGCAGACAAGTACCAACTAGTTATGTTATATTACATGGATAGTAAGAAACATCTTCGAGGAGAATAGTTCCGTTAGGGGTTCCTTTCACAGGTGCGCATGCAACGATGTACATGTCGGATCGAAACGAGGGGCTGAGGATACAAAAACACGGGGTTCATATTGTAATAAACGAAAAACATATTTTGTTCACCGACCGAATATTCCCTTAAGAACGCTAGATTTCGGCTTTACCCAGTCTGAGGTACACATCCGGTTGAACCGGCAGTAACAATCGCAGAGGTGCTCCCCTTATGCCCTAGCCGAATTAATGGGAACGTAGGGCATAAACACAAGAGCCAGGCAACCCAGCATGGCCACATCTTAAGTCATATCGATGCATATAATGGTGAAAAAAGGGCACATATGGAAAAAGAATGCATATGTGGTAGGCAAGAAACCATGAAAGCAATTATATTTAGCTTCCGTACAGGAAGCCCCCAGGTATAGCTTACACACATAGTGCGGCCGTAGTGATCCGAGCGTCCGCACTGTATTGAGTACTTTGTGTGAAGAAGGAAAAAGGTCGAGAAAGGGAAAAGGAGGGAACATAACTAAAAAGGAGGGGGTAAGGAGACGAACACTGAGTTTGGCGCTAGGCGTAGAATCTCTGAGTCCGGCGTTCCATGGGTTTGGCTCGAGTTCATTATCGGATGCATTACGTGGTGATGCGCTCCTCCGGTGAGAACTTTATCAATAACGAAGGAACCCTACCACTTAGGTTTGAGCTTGTCCTTCTTCTTCTTCGGTAGGCGTAGAACGAGGTTGCCAATATTGTAAGTTTTGGCCCGCACTTCTCTGCTTTGGTACCGTCGAGCCTGCTGCTGATAGAATGTGGAACGGGCTTTTGCAACGTCGCGCTCCTCCTCCAGGGCATCTAAGTTATCCTGCCGATCCAACTCGGCTTCCTTCTCTTCGTACATGCGCTTGCGCCGAAATCATGTATTATGTCGCGAGGTAATCTTTATGCGCCGTACACCATAAAAATGGTGTATATCCGTTAGTGCGATTCGGCGTGGTCCGCAGCCCCAGTCTGGTCGAGCTCCTCAACCCAAAGGTGCATATACGATTACATCAAGGATCGCACTAGTCTGGGTTTGATGCCGCTCATGATGAGACCGTTCTTGGCGTTTGACCTGGCCGTTTGTTTGGGGATGGTAGGCGGAGGCGTGTCGAGCTTAATGCCCATGTTGCCGCGCAAGTTTTTACTTCATCGGCTGTGAAGTTTGAGCCATTGTCGATGATGATGCTTTGTGGGGACGTATCGGTGTACAACCCCGGATATGAAGTCTATCATTGGTCCGGATTCCGCCGTTTTGACTGATTTGGCTTCTATCCATTTGGTGAACTTGTCTACCATGACCAATAAGTATTTTTTCTTGTGCCCCCCCTTGAGGGGTCCAACCATATCCAGCCCCCAGACCGCGAAGGTCAAGTGATGGGGATTGTTTGGAGAGCGGTAGGGGGCATGTGGCTCTGATTGGCAAAGAGCTCGCAACCGACGTAGTGTTGGACAAGGTCGTGTGCGTCTGCTCGGGATGTAGGCCAATAAAAGCCTGTGCGGAAGGCCTTGCTGACAAGTGCCCGAGCCACAGCGTGGTGTCCACCGAGTCCGGCATGGATTTCAGCCAAGAGCTGCCGCCCTTCCTCTTCGGAGATGCACCTTTGGAGCACTCCGGTCACACTTTTCTTATAGAGTTCCCCTCATGGACTTTTGTAGCTTTAGAACACTTGCGATGCAACGTGCTTCATTTTGGTCCTCGGGGAGCTCCTGCCTATTTAGGTAGGCCAAGAAAGGCTAAGTCCACGAGGCGATTACACCCATGATTTAAATGGGCGAAGGTGTTATTCGATTGGCGGAGCCTCCGATTATGTCCGAGGGTTGAATGCAGGGGTGTATTCGGATCCGTGCTAGTGTTGCGGACTCCCGTTCCCATACCACCGATGGCTTGAACAGCCTTTCGAGAATATGTTAGGTGGGGCAGGTGGCGTTTAAGCGCCCGATGCGGACGAGGATATCCGCCCGCTTGATTGTTTTCTCGAGCCACATGGTGGAATTCGAGCCCCTCGAACCGAGCTGACATTTTGAGGACGGCATTGCGGTAGGCTGCCATTTTTGGATCCTTGGCATCAAAGTCTCTGTTTATTTGTGATATTGCGAGGTTTGAATCCCCGCGCACCTCTAGGCGTTGAATGCCCATGGAGACTGCCATCCGAAGACCGTGCTGTGAGCCTCGTATTGGCTGCGTTGTTGGAGTACGTGTATAGTAATTGGAGATACGTATTGGACCGTGTCTCCGGTGGGAAGCGTCAGGACTACACCTCCCCAATCTGGCCAGCATTTTAGAGCCGTGAAGTGCATGATCCAATTAGAGTACGCATACCGTACTCTTTAGGGAGTTCTACTTCTGTCCATTCGGCGACAAAGTCAGCCAGTACTTGCGACTTGATGGCCCGCCGTGGTTTGTATGTTATGTCGAACGGAAGGAGCTCGATGGCCCATTTAGCAATCCGGCCTGTAGCGTCGCGGTCATTTATTAGGTCGTTGAGTGGTACTTCGGAGGCCACCGTAATCGAACACTCTTGAAAGTAGTGTCGTAGCTTCCGGGATGCCATGAAGACTGCGTATGCTATCTTTTGATAGTGTGGGATCGGGATTTGCATGGGGTGAGGACCGTGGATACGTAATATACCGGCTTTTGGATTGGGAATTTGTATCCGTCAGCCGCTCGTTTGACGACGAGCACTGCGCTTACAACTTGATGTGTTGCAGCTATGTACAATAGCATAGGTTACGTGATGTTGGCGTTGTTAGGACTGGATTACTGGCCAATAAGGTCTTTATTTCGTCCTGTCCGGCCGCGGCTGTGTCCGTCCACACGAAGTGTTCGGTGTGCCGAAGAAGGCGGTAAAGGGGTAATGCCTTTTCTCCTAATCGGGAGATAAAGCGGCTTAAGGCAGCCACGCATCCAGCTAGTTTCTGGATATGCTTGAGGTCTGCTGGGATTGTCAACTGCGATAGAGCTCGGATTTTTGCCGGATTCGCTTCAGTTCCTCTATTGGAAACAATGAAGCCGGGCAGCTTCCCAGAGGGCACGCCGAAAACACATTTTTCCGGGTTTAGCTTGATGTCGTATGTTCGGAGGTTATCGAACGTAATCCTCAAGTCGTCTATTAGGGTTTCGACGTGTCTTGTTTTTATGACCACGTCATCCACGTATGCCTCCACTGTTTTGCCGATTTGCTTCTCCAGGCATGTTTGAATCATGCGTTGATAGGCTGCGCCGGCATTTTTAAGCCTGAAAGGCATAGTGTTGAAGCAGAAAGGACCATATGGCGTTATGAAAGCCGTTGCAGCTTGGTCGGACTCGCCATCTTTATTTGATGGTATCCAGGTATCGTCGAGAAAACACGATGAGTCGTGTCTGCGGTGGCGTCGATGATTTGGTCGATGCGAGGGAGGGAAGGGATCCTTAGGGCAAGCCTTGTTGAGGTCTTTGAAGTCGGCGCATAAGGCGTGGATTTGTTCTTCTTTGGTACCATTACCAGGTTTGCCAGCCAATCCGGATGCTTGATATATCTGATGAATCCGGTCTCGAGTAACTTGGCTAGCTCTTCACCCATCGCTTGCCGTTTGGGCTCTGAGAAGCGCCTAAGAGTCTGCATTTGATGTGCTTGTATCCTTCGATATATTGAGGTTGTGTTCGTCCAGTCTGTGTGGGATGCCCGGCATGTCCGAAGGGTGCCAGGCGAAAATGTCCCAATTCTCGCGTAGGAAGTCTCGTAGTGCGGCGTCCATTGTGGGGCTCAACTGTGTCCCGACGGAAGATGTCTTCGTGGGATCCGTTGGATGCACCTGCAATTTGACTATCTCGTCTGCGGGTTTAAATGAGGTGGATTTGGGTCGCTTGTCGAGTATCACGTCGTCCCTGTCCATGGTGGCACACAGCGTTGTTAGTTCTTCGGCTGCTAGAGCTTCGGATAATGCTTCCAGGACAAGTGATGCGGTTTTGTTTTCGGCGCGAAGTGCGACGTCCGGATCACTGTTTAGAGTGATGATTCCATTGGGTCCGGACATTTTAAGCTTCATGTACCCGTAATGGGGTATACCTTGAAAGCTTGTAAATGCGTCCCGCCCTAAAAGGGCATGGTATCCGCTGCTGAAAGGAGCCACTTGGAATGTGATTTCTTCGGACCTATAATTCTCCGGAGTGCCAAATACCACATCAAGTGTGATTTTTCCCGCACACCGAGCTTCCCGGCTAGGGATGATTCCCCTGAAGGTTGTGCCGCTTTGCTCAATGCGGCTTTTATCAATTTCCATCTTGTTGAGTGTTTCTTCGTAGATCAAGTTTAATCCGCTTCCGCCGTCCATGAGTACTTTAGTGAGCGAAAGTCGTCCACGATTGGGCTAAGGACCAAAGCGGTAGTGCGGACTGTCTGGAATTGAGGTTCATCAACTGCCTTTGAAAGTTATAGCGATGTCGTTCCACGGATTTATTTTTGCCACGTGGCAGATTTCAGCGGAGCTTAGATGAGCTCGCTTGCGCCTATTGTTTGAGGCGAAAGTCTCGAAGACTGTTAGTACCGTATTTTTTTCTTTGGCGGGATGTTGTTCTGCTTTATGGCTTACAAGGAGATCCTCACCACTTTTTGCTACCTGCCGGAGTATCCAACATGCTCTAAGGCTATGTGTTGGTGTAGTGTCCGGCGTCTTTGTGGGAGTTTACATGGCCCATTGAGCCATTCTTCCAATCTGACTCCACATACTGGGGTGGGCTTTGGTTTCTTAAGGGATTGGATCGGTGACTTACGAGGTTCGCCCTTTTAGCTCGGACAAAGGTTTTAGTGAGCGCGGACTATCCCAAAATTCATTTTGGGTTTTCAGCGCTTTCCATCGCACAGTAGTTCTGTACTATGGTTGCCAAGTCAGCAAAGTGTACTATGTCACGGCGACTTATAGCATTAAGGATTCCTTTGTTCGTGCAGTTTTTGCAGAAAAGTGAGACTGCGTCCTCCTCACGACAGTCCTTGACCTTGTTTAGCACAAGGAGGAATCTGGCCCAGTAGCGATGTACTGTCTCTTGGGGCTCTTTTCTAATATGGGAGAGACGGTTTAATTCCGGGTGGGTGGGTGTAGCTAAATCTGGATTCTGATCCGATCTAACGCCCTGGGGCAGGGGAGCTTCCGGGCTTGACAGCTCGGGATCCGGGGTGCTGCCCAATTTTTCCGGCCCAATATCCGATTCTAAGTCCGGGGTCTGGGTTATGTCTTCCCTTGAGCGGGTGTCCGCTCGGGAGCTCGATGATCCGGACATAATTAGATCCTCAAAATAGAGGGATAATCCGTATGTGGCTCCTCCACTACCGCTATCTCGTGGGTGACCGGCGGGGATTTAATATCCCTTTGGTCGGGCTTAAGCCCAATCCTGTCATAGTCTGTGGCGACTCCCAAAGCAGCGATGTGATCCAAGAGCTCATTAAGGGAGGAGAGCTCCATTGGATCCATCTGTTACGGCGAGTTCGAATTGGCGTGGAGGCTATTCGTGATGACCTGAGAGGTCGTAAATCGGTATGACGACCGATTGGTGACCATGATGAAGCCGCTTTGGTCGAAAAGTTTGGCCTCTGAGGCGCTCCCCAGAGGTGATGTTGTCCTTGACAACGAGGGCAGACCATCGATGGCCTACGGTGCAGCGCTCCCCGGAGGTGATGTTGTCCTTGACAGCGAGGCAGACCATCGAGCCTTGCAAACGACGACAGGAACTCTCAATGAAAGCACCAATGTCGGTGTCAAAACCGGCGGATCTCGGGTAGGGGGTCCCGATCTGTGCGTCTAAGGCTAATGGTAACAGGAGGCAAGGGACACAATGTTTACCGAGGTTCGGGCCCTCTTGATGGAGGTAAAACCTTACTTCCTGCTTGATTGATATTGATGATATGGGTATTACAAAATTTGATCTACCACGAGATCATAGAGGCTAAACCCTAGAAGCTAGCCTATGATGATTATGATTACATCTCTAAGGGACTAAACCCTCCGGTTTATATAGACAGGAGAGGGCTAGGGTTTACATGGAGTCGGTTACAAAGAAGAAAATATAATATCCGGATCGCCAAGCTTGTCTTCCACGCAAAGGAGAGTCCTATCCGGACACGGGACGAAGTCTTGAGTCTTGTAACTTCACGGTCCAACAGTCCGGCCAAAGCATATAGTCCGGCTGTCCGGATACCCCCTAATCCAGGACTCCCTCACTCATGATCATCGTTTTCATCAATGAGACATCACATACAAGTTGGTCAGTAGTCATAATCACAACTACTCCTCATCATCAACTCTCATAAACATATTCTACCTCATAGGACCTTCTACATTCTTTTAGGACCTACTATTTTATCTTAGGTAAAATAGCATAAAACAAGATAGCCTTGACTCTCCATTATGGAGGATGGAGATTATCCTGTCTCCAATTCTTGCCTTTCGCACAATGTTGCTTCCAAGAACCTCCTTACCACTGTCCATACATTTTTTCCATTCTTTGATTATCATGTGTTCACCGGTTTTAGAAATCTTGTAAGGAAAGTTGTGATTTGTAGGACGACCTGACTGTATGTTCAAAACATCAAGGCGACCATTCTGATACATCAAATGAGGCACACAATCCATCGGGATTTTCTATTGAAAAACATAGTAATAACTTCATAGTTAGCAATGTAGTTCAGTTTTAAAAGTATGCAAAAGATGCACGGATGTCGTAATAGTAAAAAATCTTACCAGGGCATCTCCATGGAAGTTATCGTGGTTCAACACGTGCACTAGTGGCACGTATTGACCATAATTTGAAGGGGTTCGATAAAATGCATTGTAATTCTCAATTTCAGTACAATATGCGACCAGATGATTTTTCTCTGATAAGTTAACTCGAGCCATCGGTGTAGTAGGTTCTGTCTACCATCTTCCGCACATTCTTTGAAGAATGAAAATAAGATATCAATGGAAATAAGCTGTCAACTATTTTGAAATAAACAATATAAATTCCTTAATAACTATGTTTGAGAAACTCACATAGCGGTAGAATTGGAAGCGTATCAACAAGGACCCAAATGTCCAAATTGTCTTGGTTGATGTCAGGATCACCAAGATCCATGGTGACAAACATACCCTCTTGAAAGTCATAAATCTTGCAAAGTGCTTCCCAACCCGGGCAACTAAAATGGGATACGCTCTAAGAATTGTATAGATTTACCTCAAAATCCATACATGATGGGTCCTTAGGTTAATTTTCTTTGTTTCATTCCTCTCATGATCTTCAAAACTCATCCTCTCCGAAACATAGCGTCTTGCATGGCACGGGATAAGCTAGTCGAATTGTAAAAGACGAAAATTACATGTTGAAGTAGTAGAAGTCGATCTTAATTACGGAAAAAACACTTTGTGTCATAGCTTACCGTATCACAATCAAAGGCCTCCTCGAGCTTAATGCTGAAGCGCCGACCTTCGTCCAGGTGAGGCCTGTCGAAAACCCGGTTGTCGCCGCACTGTGAGCACTCCGGGACCTTCTTCGTCGAGCGACATTTCCTATGTTCAGAATTCAAAGATTAAACTTGTACAATTAAATATATGTACTACAAAAACTAAATTAGATCATTATTATTCATCACGGGTTGACTATCCGCCTGTCGAGTCTTTTTCTGTAAACTCTCAGCTCACATGGTGTATATATTCGACCGTCGGCGATGGTAGCTCCTCCTTTCGTTCCTGAGTGCATTACACCAAATTGTCTAGAAGACGGGAACGAAGGAGAAGCTACCCCCACGACAACAGTCGGGATTCTTCGTCCTCTCACATATGGTGGAGACTCTCCCTCTTTGATTCCTCTCGACATTTGCGGCCGTCGGTGATGGTCATTACTCCTCCTTCCCTAGTGCATAACAAAAGTCTAGCACCCGGGAGAAGAAGGAAAGCGACCCCACGACAACGGTCGGGATTCTTGACCTCGACAGACTTAAAGTCAACCTGAAATATCGTTTAATTATCTTTCTAGAAAATCCGAGGCCACTCAATATTTCCTACATATTCTAGCACAAGTCATGCCAAAATTCACGGAAAATTCGGCATGACCTTTGCTAAACAAGTTTATATCGGCGCTTGAAATTTGTCGGAATGGAAATTAATCAACACTCTGGCAAAACATAGGCCACTCGGAGGTGTAACTTGCAAACATGACCGGCCGCTTGGGCAACCACATATCCTATTTGACCAACACAAGATATACATGTTTTTATCTACATCATATCTTATAGGACTCATATTGACATGGAGATTTGGCTGGTCTCACCTCGAGGTCGGAGGGGGTCGGTGACGGGGACGACGGCGGGGATGATGGAGGGGCTCCTTGATTTCTGCAAAAACAAAAACCCTATAAGTTATCACTAATACATCCCGAATAGTATCATACATATAACATCACTAATACAACTAAAACCCTAGCGAGAGCAGCGAATTATCGGCAGCGACGAGGATGCGGGATAGGCATCGTCGACGTCGATGCGGGGATAATTGCTTAAACTAAAAATATAACAACAAATGTGACATGTTCAACTAGTTCTATTAATTCAACTAGTTCTTACTAAAAATAAACTTACTATAAATAAAAATAAAATAGTTCAACTAGTTATATTAATTTTCTTACTAAAAATACATTAGTTCTATTAATTCAACTAGTTCTTACTAAAAATAAACTAGTTCAACTAGTTTTTGTTGGAAATATGCCCTAGAGGCAATAATAAAATGGTTATTATTATATTTCCTTGTTCATGATAATTGTCTATTGTTCATGCTATAATTGTGTTAACTAGAAACCGTAATACATGTGTGAATACATATACCATAACATGTCCCTAGTGAGCCTCTAGTTGACTAGCTCGTTGATCAATAGATGGTTATGGTTTCCTGACCATGGACATTGGATGTCATTGATAACGGGATCACATCATTAGGAGAATGATGTGATAGACAAGACCCAATCCTAAGCATAGCACAAGATCGTGTAGTTCGTTTGCTAAAAGATTTTCTAATGTCAAGTATCATTTCCTTAGACCATGAGATTGTTCAACTCTCGGATACCGTAGGAATGCTTTGGGTGTACCAAACGTCACAACGTAACTGGGTGGCTATAAAGGTACACTACAGGTATCTCCGAAAGTGTCTGTTCGGTTGGCATGAATCGAGACTGGGATTTATCACTCCGTATGAGGAGAGGTATCTCTGGGCCCACTCGGTAATGCATCATCATAATGGGCTCAATGTGAATAAGTAGTTAGTCGCGGGATCATGCATTACGGAACGAGTAAAGTGACTTGCCGGTAACGAGATTGAGCGAGGTATTGGGATACCGACGATCGAATCTCGGGCAAGTAACGCATCTGGATTGACAAAGGGAATTGTATCTGGGATTGATTGAATCCCGACATCGTGGTTCATCCGATGAGATCATCGTGGAACATGTGGGAGCCAACATGGGTATCCGGATCCTCTGTTGGTTATTGGCGGAAGAGCTGTCTCGGTCATATACGCATGATTCGAACCCGTAGGGTCTACACACTTAAGGTTCGGTAATGCTAGAGTTGTTATGGGAATTAGTGTGCAGTTATCGAATGTTGTTCGGAGTCTGGGATGAGATCCCGGATGTCACGAGGAGTTCCGGAATGGTCCGGAGGTAAAGATTTATATATGGGAAGTCCTATTTTGGCCACCGGAAAATGTTCGGGATTTTTCGGTATTGTCTGGGAAGGTTCTAGAAGGTTCGAGGTGGGGCCCACCTGCATGGGGGGACCCACATGAACGTAGGTAGTGGGGGAAAGGCCCCACACCCCTGGTCAAGGCGCACCAAGATCCCCCCTTAGAAGGAATAAGATCATATGCCGAAGGGATAAGATCAAGATCCCTAAAAGGGGGGATAACAATCGGTGGGGAAGGGAAATGATGGGATTTCTTTCCTCCCACCTTTGCCAACGCCCCAATGGACTTGGAGGTCAAGAAACCAGCCCCCTCCACCCCTATATATAATGGGGAGGCGCATGGGAGCTTCACCCCTTGCCCCTGGCGCAGCCCTCCCCCTCCCCAACTCCATCTCCTCATCCGTAGCGCTTGGCAAAGCCCTGCCGGAGAACTGCAAGCTCCACCACCACGCCGTCGTGCTGCCGGAGCTCTCCCTCAACTTCTCCTCTCCCCTTGCTGGATCAAGAAGGAGGAGACATCCCCGGGGTTGTACGTGTGTTGAACGCGGAGGCGCCGTCCGTTTGGCGTTAGATCGGATCTTAGCGATTTGAATCGCTTGATGCACGACTCCCTCATCCGCGTTATAGTGACGCTTCCTCTTAGCGATCTTCAAAGGTATGAAGATGCCCATCCTCTCCCTCTCTTGTTGCTAGAATCTCCATAGATTGATCTTGGTGATGCGTAGAAAATTTTGAATTTCTGCTATGTTCCTCAACATTGGAATCATGAGCTAGGTCTATTGCGTAGATTCTATGCACGAGTAGAACACAACAGTTGTGGGTGTTGGTTTATTCAATATGCTTACCGTTACTAGTCTTATCTTGATTTGGCGGCATCGTGGGATGAAGCGGCCCGGACCGACCTTACACGTACACTTATGTGAGACAGGTTCCACCGACTCACATGCACTTGTTGCATAAGGTGGCTAGTGGGTGCCAGTCTCTCCCACTTTAGTCGGATCGGATTCGATGAAAAGGGTCCTTATGAAGGGTGATGACCCACAAGTGTAGGGTATCTATCGTAGTCCTTTCAATGAGTAAGAGTGTCGAACCCAACGAGGAGCAGAAGGAAATGATAAGCGGTTTTTAGTAAGGTTTTCTCTGCAAGAACTGAAATTGAAGGTAATAGATAGTTTTGTGATAGGATAAATAGTAACGAGCAACAAGTAAAAAAAGTAAATAAAGTGCAGCAAGGTGGCCCGATACTTTATGTAGCAAAGGATAATCCTGGACAATTTCTAATAATGAGGAAGGAGCTCCCGAGGACACATTGGGAATTATCGTCAAGCTAGTTTTCATCACGTTCATAAGATTCACGTTCGGTACTTTGATAATTTGATATGTAGGTGGACCGGTACTTGGGTACTGCCCTAACTTGGACAAGCATCCCACTTATGATTAACCCCTATTGCAAGCATCCGCAACTACAATAAGAAGTATTAAGGTAAACCTAACCACACATTAAACATATGGGTCCATATCAGCCCCTAATGAAGCAACGCATAAACTAGGGTTTAAGCTTCTATCACTCTAGCAACCCATCATCTACTTATTACTTCCTCATGCCTTCCTCTAGGCCCAAATAATGGTGAAGTGTCATGTAGTCGACGTTCACATAACACCACTAGAGGAAAAGACAACATACATCTCATCAAAATATCGAACGAATACCAAATTCACATGACTACTAATAGCAAGACTTCACCCATGTCACGGAACAAAGCGTAACTACTCACAAAGCATATTCATGTTCATAATTAGAGGGGTAATAATATGCATAAAGGATTTGAATATATGATCTTCCACCAAGTAAACCAACTAGCATAAACTACAAGGAGTAATCAACACTACTAGCAACCCACAGGTACCAATTTGTGGTTTTGATACAAGATTGGATACAAAGAGATGAACTAGGGATGTTGATGGAGATTGACCCCCTCGATGAGAGAGGATCGTTGGTGATAGCGTTGGTGATGATTTCCCCCCTCCGGAGGGAAGTGTCCCCAGCCAGAACAGCTCATGAGCCCTAGATTGATTCCGCCATGAGGTTAGCCTCGTGGCGTGAGTTTAAATTCCGTAAGCTTGCTTACGATTTTTTTGAGGGTAAAAGTGATGATATAGCGAGAAGATGAATGTTTGGAAGCCCACAGGGGCCGAGGAGATAGAAGCGCGCCCTATAAGCGCGCCCCCTGTCTCTGAGACGGGTGTGGGCCTGGCCTATTTCTTTCGCTCAGAAATTCTTATAAATTCCAAAAGCGTTGTTTCGTGGAGTTTTAGGACTTTTGAGCTGTCTGAGAATAGGTTTCCAACGTTTGCTCCTTTTCCGACCAAGAATTCCGGTGCGGCATTCCCCTCTTCATAGTAAACCTTGTAAAATAAGAGAGAATAGACATAAGTATTAAGATATAATGTGTAATAACAGCCCATAATGCAATAAATATTGATATAAAGCATGATGCAAAATGGGCGTATCAACTCCCCCAAGCTTAGACCTCGCTTGTCCTCAAGCGGAAGCCGAAATTGAAAAATATGTCCACATGTTTAGAGATAGAGGTGTCGATAAAAATAAAATACGGAGATGAAGGCATCATGATCAATCTAATAGCAGCAACATATATAGATTTTGTCATATGATTTCCTATGCTCAAGTAACAAGCAATTCACAATGACAAGTATGGTTCAAAAACTTCATTGGGAACTAATAAACTATAATCTCAGTCATTGAAGCAATTGCAATTTATCGTAACATCAGAAAGAGTCAATAATAGAGCCTTTCAGCAAGCTCGCATACTCAACTATCTCGTAATCTCCTATAATTGCTAACACTCACGCAGTACTTGTGGTTATAGAGTTTCAGCCGGACACTGAGAAAGATAGGGGCTTATTGTATTGCCTCCCAACGTATTCACCTTTGGGTGATGTCAACAATAATAGCCCATGCTAACTTACATCCAATTGGATATATATATATATATCATGATCTTTAAAACACGACGAGCTTGCCAAAGGATAAAATGAAAAAGGGAAAGGTGAGGATCAACTTGACTCAAGCATAAAGTAAAAACATAAAGTAAAAAGATAGGCCCTTCGCAGAGGGAAGAGGAGGTTGTCATGCGCGTTTAGGGTTGATGCACGAAATCTTAATGCAAAAGAACATCACTTTATATTGCCCCTTGTATGTGGACCTTTATTATGCAATCCGTCGCTTTTATTACTTCCACAACAAGTTCGTATAAAGCTTATTTTCTCCGCACTAATAAGTCATACATATTTAGAGAGCAACTTTTATTGCTTGCACCGATGACAACTTACTTGAAGGATCTTACTCAATCCATAGGTAGGTATGGTGGACTCTCATGGCAAAACCGGGTTTAAGGATATCTGGAAGCACAAGTAGTATCTCTACTTGGTGCAAGGAATTTGTCTAGCATGAGGGGGAAAGGCAAGCTCAACATGTTTGGAAGGTCAATGACAATATACTTTAAGCGAGATGTCGGGAAAACATAGACCATTACGTTGTCTTCCTTGTCCAACGTCAACTCGTTTAGCATGTCATACTTAATGAGTGCCCCCAATTATAAAAGGTGTCCAAGATAATATATTTATATGTGAACCCCTCTTTCCTTATTACTTCCTATTAATTGCAACGATGACCAAGGCTACGTTCATCAACTCTCAACATTTTTTATGCCTCATACTTTCTATATGTGAAGTTGTCACTATCCATAAGATCAATATGAACTCTTTTATTCTTTCTACTTTTCAAGATCATAGCAACATAGCAAAGCCCTTGACTCAACACTAATCTTTATTATAGATAGCACAGGACTTCGATTACATAAACATATCATAATGCAAAACTCAAAACTACTTGATATCAAAACTTCAAACTACTAGATCAAGATACTACTAAAAAGGATCGAACTAAATAAAGCGGTAAAGATAGGAGTGTGATGGTGATACGATCTGGGGCACCTCCCCAAGCTTGGCAGTTGCCAAGGAGAGTGCCCATACCCATGTGATTATTTCTCCTTCTTCACGGTTGGTGTTATGATCTTCTTGGCGATGATGCCCTTCAGGATACGGTTCTCCTCCTCGAGCTTATTGATTTGTTGTTTGAGGTCCATACTTTCTTTACGAAACTTGCCCGTGACGGCCAGAGCTCCTTTTACCCAAGGATGCTGCATAACTTCTGGAGAACAAGTGAAACTCTTTTTCATATTTTCGTAAGAAAGAAATCTAGAGTTGGAAGGAATGACCGAAGTAGGGACAGCCAGGCTAGGTAGTTCCCCCATAGTGAATTCTGCTCGGAGGCGAGAGGTAACTTCTTGATCTTCCTCCATGGCATCTATCCTTTTCAAGTCAGCCTCCATCTCATCCTCCGTTGATGTTCCAAATTGGTAGGCATCGCTATTTGCTCCTGGACTTGGCGTTGGGTGAGACATCCGGCTCTCCCCAACCGACTCCTGAGAAGATATCTTGCTTTATTCTGCAACAGAAACAGCTCGAAACGAAAATAGAGGATATTTGCGTGGTACGGTGGTCAAAACCTTTGGGAGTATATATAATAAATTTTTACCGACCAAAATACATAACATACAAGAAAACGGAGTCCGGGAGGCACACGAGGTGCCCACGAGACAGGGGCGCGCCCTCCACTCTCGTGGGACCCTCGTGTCCCTTTCGTACTACTTCTTTCTTCCTGAATAATCCAAAACTGATAAAAATTGCCATTAGAGTTGTTTTGGAGTCGGTTTACTTACCGTACCACATACCTATACCTTTTGAGATGCAGGCGTTACGGAAAGTGTCCCTTATGTATTCCTCAGAGGTTATAGTTTCAATAATATTAGTTTCAACATTGATACGATTACCTGAAATATAGTGTTTAATTCTTTGACCGTTTACCACCCTCGGATTTGTGCCTTCGAAGTTGTTGATTTTTATAGCACCAGAACGATAGACCTCCTCGATAACGTAGGGACCTTCCCATTTTGAGAGAAGTTTTCCTGCAAAAATCTTAAACGAGAGTTGAATAATAACACATAATCTCCTACGTTAAACTCACGCTTTTGTATCCTCTTATCATGCTAGCGTTTGACTTTTTCCTTGAAAAGCTTGGCATTCTCATATGCTTGGGTTCTCCATTCATCAAGTGAGCTAATATCAAATAACCTCTTCTCACCGGCAAGTTTGAAGTCATAATTGAGCTCTTCAATAGCCCAATATGCCTTATGTTCAAGTTCAAGGGGTAAATGATACGCTTTCCCATAAACCATCTTATAAGGAGACATACCCATAGGATTTTTGTATGCAGTTCTATAGGCCCATAATGCATCATCAAGTTTTTTTGGACCAATTCTTTCTAGATCTATTCACAGTCTTTTGCAAAATTAATTTGAGCTCTCTATTGCTCAACTCTACTTGACCACTAGACTGCGGATGATAAGGAGATGCTATTCTATGATAGACATCATACTTAGCGAGCATCTTACAGAGAGCACCATGAATAAAATGTGAACCACCATCAGTCATAAGATATCTAGGGACTCCAAACCTCGGAAAAATAACTTCTTTAAGCATTTTAATAGAAGTGTTATGATCAACACTACTAGTTGGAATAGCTTCTACCCACTTAGTAACGTAATCAACAGCAACTAAAATATGTGTATAACCATTAGAGGTAGGAAAAGGTCCCATATAATCAAAGCCCCAAACATCAAACGGTTCAATAACAAGAGAATAATTCATAGGCATTTCTTGACGTCTACAACTGCTACCTATTCTATGACATTCATCACAAGATAAGAAAAACTTACGAGCATCTTTGAAGAGAGTAGGCCAATAGAAACCAGATTGTAGTACCTTGTGTGCGGTTCTATCTCCAAATGGTGTCCTCCATAAGACTCGAGTGACACTTACGTAGAATGCATTCTGTTCATGCTCAGGCACACAACGTCTAATAACACCATCTACTCCTTCTTTATAAAGGTGTGAATCATCCCATAAGTAATGATCCTGGACAGCAACTGCTAAGAAGGACAGCCCATGGAAGGAAAATTAGCTGCGATGGGGTGCAAGTTTGGGAACAACATGCAAATGTTGGAAGCGTTCCAACCGTCATATCTGCACGAGATTCGGATCTGGTTAGTAACGAGGATACTTGACCGACAGATGCGGAATGGAAAATGAAAGTTTGCAACACAAATCGATGAGATGGCGTTGGGAGATTCTCGGGAAATGAACTACGATAGCAAGCTCCAAAACATGAGCTGGTTCTGCTACAACATGTGAACACGTGTCCGAGACAAGCATGACCACATAGTAGTCTTATAATAAAATACTACCGAGTTCAAGTGGGGAACCATCAACGAGGATAACGAAATCTTGTACAAATCCAAATGCGGTACCTTGGGACTAGCACTTAGAACTTATTATCCTTGAACAAATCCATCGGTGGCTTGGTGTGCTAGGAAATACATATGAAATTTGAAGGTTGCAAGTCTTCAAACCATAGAATACTTAGCACATATGCATGACTGACTTGGTATGGTCCCGAAGGAAGCAAAAACAAGCTTTCTCGAATTCACGGCGGTAACTTTCATCAAATGCACGTGAATTAGAGGAAGTCACTACTTTCATCCAAACATATGCTTCATGAGCAAAACACGAAGAAATGCTTACACAAGTTTCCAACACTAAGTTGATGTTCAACATGAGTTATGGGGAGACAAAATCTGTTGATGGGCACAACAACAACTCGTCGAATTTCCATATCCTTTGGACTTCCGCCATCATGTGAACACGGTGATAGTATTGGTCGGGACCAAAAGATGTAATGGTGTATGCTCGAGGGATCAACCACGAGTAAGACAACATCACGAATATCGTTGGTTACGATTTGACTTGACGATGGGCCATACTCAAGTCAAGGTTTGGACAAGGCAATAGATTCAACAACTGATCACGGGGATCAGTCGATGAAGATATCATCTTTCTTCAACACACACACACACACTCAAGGATATCCCTTAGAAACGAACTAAGTTAGGTAAGCTTTTATCTTCCAATTCTCCAAGGGTTCGTTTAGCTTAACCAACTAGCTCAGGGGTATCCAACACGGATTCTTGGAGAAGGGGTGGTTTAGAGGAAAACCAACTCAACATAGCGGTCAGGTGGCAACTTTGGCGATACTTCGAGAAGATATCGGAACATCACGAACCACCGATATGATACTAAGCTCGAGATCAATCTTGCTTTTCGGGGCAAGGCGATATGATCAATAGAGCAAGGGTTTAGCAAAATCCTAACTCGTTGATCGAAGAGTGCACCAGGAAATAAGGACTAGGTAGCACAATCTATCTTAGAATGATGATTCATTAACCAACACGCTAAGAATGAGAATATTGTCCATTAACTACCAAACAGCGAGTTGCTAGGAGTATTGATTTCACACATCACGATTCACTTGTCGGCATTCCGGTTACAATAACACGGGAACCGAGGAATGAATAATGATGGCGAGAAGTATCACTACGTCAAGAATTCATACGAGAAGGTGCAATTCTCATGACATTCACGACTTAAAGTGGGTAATACTTGAGGTAGAAACCGGAACAAAAGCTGGATTGGCATTTTGATGCATGAAGTATAATTGCTTTGACCCAATCCTAGATATGGATGAGGTACTGGAGTTTGTTTCTCCTAGTCATTCTGAAAAAGAATGGCTTGACGGACCACAAGAATGATAGGCATTGATGAACACGAATGCACAACTATTCCTGACTATAAATTGATAGACTAGGGTCGGAATACAGCTGAGAAGAATTGACTCAAGGAACATATAACTTTACGAGTTGTGGATGCATAGATTAGTATGTCGAACCAAGTTCAACATGTTTCTTAGGATAACCCATGCGGAAAGGTAGGATGGCAGATTCACAATTATGAATGGAGAACTCCTCAAGAGTACTATGTTTGTGATCTTTCGGTTCAAGAGAACTTCTGCCATAATGGTTCATGGTATTTGGAAGAAGGAAATACCACGGACCTCGAGGACTATCACAAAAGTTACTAATAACCTAAAGGAACTAGCAAATACTAACAACATGAAGTAGGGTGAATCTCGGGTTCAAGAACCCAGGAATAGAATGCCTACCAACTAATAACATCACGGGATGCTTTCAAGAATAATGGCCAGAATCATCACACTTGGGATACAAAAGCATTGCTAAATTACTAGGTGACTTCCTAAAACACCTAGGGTCATAATAATAGCTCCAACATATATGCCGAGGCAGTGGAGTACTTCAACACACTAATTTGTGTGATTAATCTGGCCCAAATGAACATCGGGAACGGAAGGAAAGGATTTGCAAATGCATCAGACTATTTAGAAACCTGGGCTGACTCGGATAGCATAACGGCTGTAAATGCTCAAAATGATTTGAGACATCCTGCAAGATAGTGGCATCACCACTCAACATCACAATATCAAGGTTCTGAGACCAGCTATGAACATACGGAAGTAGTAAAAAACTGGTGAGATTAGAAACTATCAATTCGATAAGTCTATGGATTAGTAACCGTCATCCTAATAGATAGATGAGAAGGCCTAGTTCTTAAACCCGTGAAAAGAAGAGGATGACTTAGATCGAGAAGGCCATGAGGTATAAGGAGTAAAAAAGCCTTACGTTCCCTTCCACGATCAATTCCCTTACATAACTAACGCATTTCTAGACACAACCGACCGGTTTGGCTTGGTAATCTCTGAGCGATCGGGCTCGATACCAAAGCTGTCGGGACCCCGATTCCAAGTCACATCGATCTATCCGGTAACACCTCATATCACTTTGCGGCCTCATACGGTATTCCCAGGTGTCGCCTTACCATGGCAGGGACCGTTTTAAGCCTTTTGGCTCACGTATATGATAGTGTCGCTAGCATCCATATGATGAAGAACCGGGCCGACATGGCTAGTCGTGAACCCAAAGCGGCACTAACCCATGGGGACAGGCATACATGAATCACATCGAGCATGTCGATTGACGTGTGAATCCGGTACATGTAGGCTAACAGGACTCGGGAACCCGGGCTGTAGCGAGCTAAGCGAGGACTCCGGATGTCACCGTGACATTTCCCGAAGAGCGGAACCTGAGGCAAGTGAAACACATACCCGGCAGATCAAGTGTCACGAGCGGTAGTCTTTGGGCTAGCAGGACTCCGGTGAACCGGGCTGTAGCGGACTACTATGGCTCAAGGAGGCACTAGACTACATTTCCCCATAAGAGAGGCTGCCAAGGATAAACAACTAGATTGTGGATCCCACACATACCAAGCATTTCAAACATACACACAATATGCTCGATATGTGTAAATACAACATGGCATCACAACATAACTCTACGACTCAAGTATTTATTCAATAGGCTCGAGGCGAGATATTACAAACATGGGTCTCATGACCCGACACTCGAAACATACAAGTCAAAGCACATGCGGAAGCTTAACATGTACGAGTACAGACATCTACAAATGAAAAAGGCTTGGAAGCACCGACTATCTACCGAGATCTGCCGAGGGCACAAGATCATAGCTGAGGTAGCAAGCTAAACATCGAAGTCCACGGAACTACTAGTGATCTTGACATCTCTGCAAAAACATAAAATAGGCAAGCGTGAGTACAAATGTACTTTCAATAAGACTTCTATCGAACTAACTACATATGCATCATTATCAACAAAGGGGTGGTGGGGTTTAAGCTGCAGCAAGCCAGCTTTGACTCGGTGGCTATCCTAAACTAAATGCAAGTAACTCTTTTTGAGGTGGCGCTTTTACGAGTCCACATATTCACCAATCAATACACCACTATGGATTCGATCCCGTCTTCCCACGGGAGCGCCATCCATAACACTCCACGCTTATCTTGCGCATTTTAGAGTATCCACTTTCACTTGTCTATGAACTATGCGAGCAACCCGAAGTCCTTTTTCGCGGACACGGCTATTGAATAGATCATATTAACCTGCGAGGGTGTACTTCTTCACACGCTCTCGCCACTTACCACCATGTACACGTCGTGTATCTCGGCAACCTTCAAGCGGAAGCTTTGGCGAGAGTCGGCCACGACGACTAACCACACAAGTCTCTAGTCCAGGTTTATCGCCTATTCGGGTTCCATCCGCAAGTAGATCCGGACGGGGTGTAGCTCCACGGCCCCAAAGCGATGTGTGAGGGTTCCCGAGACACCAAGCAGGCGCTCGGTACACCGGCCACGGTGTATCTACCGCATCATAGCCCACCCCTAGGGTCAGCCTTCACATACGGCCTCCAACACATATCCTACAAACACGAAACTAGTTGCAACTCACAGGCCAGAGATCAGGTTGGTTAATAAGTCGAGAGAGCTTGGGCGCCGGAGCCCAATGTGTGGTAATGCTGCTTCATGGGTCACAAACACAGAACTCAGTTCACGAGGGCAGGCTGCAATGAGACAACCCACCATGTACTCCTACATGGCCTCTCACCGCTACCTTTACCAAATCGTGTTTACACACTTAGCTCACACACAGTGGGACATGTTCACACACCTCCGATTCATTCACGATGAATCGAGAACTGACTCAACTCTAAGCGATAGCAGGCATGACAAACAAGCATGAATGAGTAGGCACATCGGGGCTCAAACAACTCCTACTCATGCTAGTGGGTTTCATCTATTTCTTGTGGCAATGACAGGTCATCACGAGAGGATAAAGGGGTTCAACTACATGACAAATATGAGATGAATCGTTGTTGTCCTAATGCAGTAAAAGAGAGTAGGAAGCGAGAGAGTGGGATTGTATCGGAATGAACAAGGGGTTTTGCTTGCTGGCACTTAGAAGATAATATAGTTCTTCATCGGTGTCATCGAACTCATCGTCGGAACCACGTCTATCGAGAGGGGACAAACACCGGCAAACAAAGAAGAACACAATCAATGCAATGCACAATATGATGCATGATCATGACATGGCAATATGTTGTGGTTTGAGCTAATGCAACTAGCAACATGTTAAATGGAGCTGGTTTGAACCCTAGGTTCAAATTCAAACTCCATATGTGATTATTCAAATGCCATTTATATGATTTGTGCTAAACAGCAGCTATAAGTTGTTCTAACATGCATGAAAATGGTACAGAGGGATAGATTGGATTTTTCTGATCATTTTTCATATATAATTTATCTCATTTGGAGATTACGGTTGAATTTATATGATTTTAGAAGTTTAAGCCTTTTAGGAATTTCTGAATTAAATAAATCGAGAAAAGGTTATACTGCGTCGACATGACGTCCGGTGAGCGTCGGCAGGTCAAGCGCCAGCCCGAGTCAAACACATCGTGGGACCCACATGTCGGTGTAACAACTAACTAACAGGTTAGTTGGTGTTACGTTAACACTAACCTAGATTAATGGGGCACAGGCTTTGGTGATGACTAACCTAACTAACCTAGATAGGATTAGCCTAACTATCTTGGTTAGCAGGCCGGGCCCGCATGTCGATGAGAGAGATGTCAAACCTCACGGTGGTCGAGGTCGAACCTCGCCCGGTCGGCCAGTCGACCGCGCCGGCGTTTAGCCGCCCAATGACAGCGAAGGCAATGAGGCGGCTGAGAAATGCTCTCTGAGGCACCATTAGATCTGCGGGTTGCACCTCACGGGTTCACAGGGGTGGCGCATCCATTGGCGGTGGTGGTAGGAGCTGCGGCGGTCGAGATCGGCGGCGACCAAATCGGCGGCGGCGGAGTTCAGGCGAGACCGGCTACTCGCTTCTGACGCCGCAGGAAGGCGAGCTAGCGAGTGCGTTCTTCTCCTGGGAGCAGCCCGAGCATGATAGCGTGCTTTCGGTAGTGAGCTTACTAGCCACGGCCGCTTCATGAGCGGCGGCGAGAGCTCTCGGCTCCGGTGGCTCGGGGAGTTAGAGGATCTGAGATGAGCACGGGAGCGAGGAGAAGGCGATGGAGCTCACGCCGGTTACATTGGGATGGTTAGCGGGCTCGGGGCGTCCTGCGTCTGGCGGATCGGCAGCGATGGTGGCCGGGAGCCCAAGGTGGAAGACGGCAGCGATGGCGACATTCTTGGCCTCCGGTCGCGTGCTTTGGCGTGCGACTCTCTGGCGTCGAGGCGGCTTCGTGAGGCGCTTCGGGCGTGGGGATGCTGGTGGCCATATGCAACCGGCAATGGCGGCGGCGACTCTCGGGTGAGCTTCGGGAAGAGAGTCGGGGAGGGAGAGAGGTGCAGCGAGTGAGGAGAGGAGGCGAGGGACACGGGCGTCGTCGTGGCGTCGCTAGGAGGGCCGAGGAAGCGGGAGGTGGCAGCAGCGTCTTTGTCGTCGTCGGGCACGCCCTCACCCTCTTGGCGAGGAGGTTGAAAAGCAGTCGGTGGCTGGTGGGCCTAACAGTAGTGGGCTGCCGGTGGGCTGGCAGGTAAGTGGCCAGTAGGCGTTCTCTCTCTCTCTTTTCTAAATTGTTTTCTGTTTTCTATTTTACGTAACTTAAGGCTTTATTTAAAATACCAAAACATTTTCAAAAATCCACGAAAATAATTGTGGGCTCTTTTTGGAATATTCCCAACAACCCAAAACTAGTTTCAGAATTATTAGAGCATTTAAGAATATTTATAGGATTTAAATGCCCCAATTCAAATCTGATTATGAGTTAATTCAATAATCCAAATGTCATGGAAAATGTGCAATATCTCTGGTTACTGTTTCCAGCATTTTCCAAAAATTGGTGAACATTTTTGAAGGCCATTTGGGTTTATTGAAAAATATTTTTAGTTGAACCTATTTGAATTGCTTTAGTGCTAGGGCTTGGTCATCCCCACTTCAAAATTTCCTTTGAAATTAAACATGATGCATGGATGCAGATGCAACTAGTTACAACAATTCTGGGGCTGTGACAACTCACCCCCACTAAACAAGAATCTCGTCCGAGATTCGGGCGTGAGTAAGAAGAAGGCGGAGGGGACACTAGCTAACACGAACTTGTCGATCCAATTGCCCTTCCCGAAGATGTTGGTTCATTTCTCCAAATGCTCTTGACGTCCTTGCTTTGAGAACTTCATCCAACATGACAACGAGAGGAAAGGGAGAATGCTAGAAGAATCGATCTTCTTGAGGTTTGAGCAACTTAGGATTATCACAAGGATCACAAGATCAACTCAAGGGATGAGACATAGCAGCATCTCTGGAGCTGAGAGGCAAAACATGCATCAAGAGGGACGGAAGAAACAATTTGACGAGGGTTTCAAAGTAGCGAGGAAGAATTGCCATGATTCCATAACGGGGCACCTTAGGGAGGGTGACTCATAGAATTATTCCCTCAAGTGGCAAAAGGAATTACTTTTGGTACAAGGATCATTGAAATTCTTTATACCAGCCTAAGGCAATCACAACGATCGTGTGAACGAATTCGAAGAATGGCATACTCATACTAGAATAGATGATGTGGACTACCTTGTTGAAGACAACACAATGGATGATTTTGCTTATCACCGGAAATGAATGGGACCCATGACAGGACCACTTTTGAAGATGATCCTGGACAGCAACTGCTGAGAAGGACAGCCAATGGGAAATTGGCACGATGGGGTGCAAAGTGGGAACAACATGCAAATGTTGGAAAGCGTTCCAACCGTCATATCTGCTGAGATTCAGATCTGGTTAGTAACGAGGATACTTGAATGGCAGATGCTGGAAAGGAAAATGAAAGTTTGCAACACAAATCGATGAGATGGCATTGGGGGATTCTCGGGAAATGAACTACGATAGCAAGCTCCAAAACATGAGCTGGTTCTGCTACAACATGTGAACACGTTGTCCGAGACAAGCATGACCACATAGTAGTCTTATAATAAAATACTACCGAGTTCAAGTGGGGAACCATCAACGAGGATAACGAAATCTTGTACAAATCCGTCTGGTACCTTCAGGACTAGCACTTAGAACTTATTATCCTTGAACAAATCCATCAGTGGCTTGGTGTGCTAGGAAATACATATGGGCTGAAGGTTGCAAGTCTTCAAACCATAGAATACTTCGCACATATGCATGACTGACTTGGTATGGTCCCGAAGGAAGCAAAAACAAGCTTCCTCGAATTCATGGCGGTAACTTTCATCAAATGCACGTGAATTAGAGGAAGTCACTACTTTCATCCAAACATATGCTTCATGAGCGAAACACGAAGAAATGCTTACACAAGTTTCCAACACTAAGTTGATGTTCAACATGAGTTATGGGGGAGACAAAATGCTGTTGATGGGCACAACAACAACTCGTCGGAATTTCCGTATCACTGGACTTCCGCCATCATGTGAACACGGTGATAGTATTGGTCAGACCAAAAGATGTAATGGTGTATGCTCGAGGGATCAACCACGAGTAAGACAACATCACGAATATCGTTGGTTCTGATTTGACTTGACGATGGCCCATACTCAAGTCAAGGTTTGGACAAGGCAATAGATTCAACAATTGATCACGGGGATCAGTCGATGAAGATATCATCTTTCCTCAACACACACACACACTCAAGGATATCCCTTAGAAACGAACTAAGTTAGGTAAGCTTTTATCTTCCAACTCTCCAAGTTGTCGTTTAGCTTAACCAACTAGCTCAGGGGTATCCAACACGGATTCTTGGAGAAGGGGTGGTTTAGAGGAAATCCAACTTGATCACGAACTCGACATAGCAGTCAGGTGGCAACCTGGTGATACTTCCGAGAAGATATCCGGAACATCACGAACCACCGATATGATACTAAGCTCGAGATCAATCTTGCTTTTTCAGGGCAAGGCGATATGATCAATAGAGCAAGGGTTTGGCAAAATCCTAACTCGTTGATCGAAGAGTGCACCGAAATAAGGACTAGGTAGCACAATCTATCTTAGAATGATGATTCATTAACCAACACGCTAAGAATGAGAATATTGTCCATTAACTACCAAACAGCGAGTTGCTAGGGTATTAATTTCACACATCACGATTCACTTGTCGGCATTAGGTTACAATAACACGGGAACCGAGGAATGAATAATGATGGCGAGAAGTATCACTACGTCAAGAATTCATAAGAGAAGGTGCAATTCTCATGACATTCACGACTTAAAGTGGGTAATACTTCAGGGTAGAACAGAACAAAAGCTGGATTGGCATTTTGATCTGCGAAGTACAATTGCTTTGACCCAATCCTAGATATGGATGAGGTACTGGAGTTTGTTTCTCCTAGTCATTCTGAAAAAGAATGGCTTGACGGACCACAAGAATAATAGGCATTGATGAACACGAATGCACAACTATTCCTGACTATCAATTGATAGACTAGGAATTGAATACAGCTGAGAAGGGTCAACTCAAGGAACATGTAACTTTCTGAGTTGTGGATGCATAGATTAGTATGTCGAACCAAGTTCAACATGTTTCTTCCGGATAACCCATGCGGAAAGGTAGGACTGGCAGATTCACAATTATGAATGGAGAACTCCTCAAGAGTAATCTGATTGTGATCTTTCGATTCAAGAGAACTTCTGCCAAAATGGTTCTTGGTATTTGGAGGAAGGAAATACCACGGACCTCGAGGACTATCACAAAAGTTACTAATAACCTAAAGGAACTAGCAAATACTAACAACATGAAGTAGGGTGAATCTCGGGTTCAAGAACCCGGGAATAGAATGCCAACTAACTAATAACATCACGGGATGCTTTCAAGAATAATGGCCAGAATCATCACCTTTGGGGATACAAAAGCATTGCTAAATTCCTAGGTGACTTCCTAAAACACCTAGGGTCATAATAATAGCTCCAACATATATGCCGAGGCAGCGTGGTACTTCAACACACTAATTTGTGTGATTAATAAAGCCCAAATGAACATCGGGAATGGAAGGAAAAGGATTTGCAAATGCATCGGACTATTTAGAAACACAGGATGACTCGGACGACATAACGGTGTAAATGCTCAAAATGATTTGAGACATCACGCAAGATAGTGGCATGACCACTCAACATCACAATATCAAAGTTACGAGACCAGCTATGAACATACGGAAGTAGTAAAAACTGAGGCGAGATTAGAAACTATCAATTCGATAAGTCTATGGATTAGTAACACGTCATCCTAATAGATAGATGAGAAGGCTTAGTTCTTAAACCCCGTAGAAAAGAAGAGGATGACTTAGATCAGAAGGCCATGAGGTATAAGGAGTAAAAAGAGCCTTACGTTCCCTTCCACAATCAATTCCCTTACATTACTAAAGCATTTCTAGACACAACTTGACCAGGTTTGGCTTGGTAATCCTCTGATGATCGGGGCTACGATACCAAAGCTATCGGGACCCGATTCCAAGTCACATCGATCTAGCGGTAACACCTCATATCACTTTGCGGCCTCACGCACGGTATTCCCACAGGTGTCGCCTTACCATGGCCGGGACCGTTTAGCCTTTTGGCTCACGTATATGATAGTGTCGCTAGCATCCATATGACGAAGAACCGGGCCGACATGGCTAGTCGTGAACCCAAAGCGGCACTAACCCATGAGGGACAGGCATACATGAATCACATCGAGCATGTCCGATTGACGTGTGAATCCGGGCTGTAAGGCTATGAGGACTCAGGGAACCCGGGCTGTAGCGAGCTAGGGCAGGACTCGGATGTCACCGCGTGACATTTCCCGAAGGAACGGAACCACGAGAGCGAAGTGAAACACATACCCGGCGATCAAGTGTCACGGCGGTAGTCTTTGGGCTAGCAGGACTCAGGTGAACCGGGCATGGCGGACTACTATGGCTCAAGGAGGCACTAGACTACATTTCCCCCATAAGAGAGGCTGCCAAGGATAAACAACTAGATTGTCGGATCCCACACATACCAAGCATTTCAAACATACACACAATATGCTCGATATGTGTAAATACAACATGGCATCACAACATAACTCTCGACTCAAGTATTTATTCAATAGGCTCCGAGGCGAGATATTACAAACATGGGTCTCATGACCCAACACTTTCGGAAACATACAAGTCAAAGCACATGCGGAAGCTTAACATGTGCGAAAGTACAGACATCTACAAATGAAAAAAGGCTTGGAAGCGACTATCTACGAGATCCTGCCGAGGGCACAAGATCATAACTGAGGTAGCAAGCTAAACGCCGAAGTCCACACGGAACTACTAGTAATCACGACATCTCTCTGCAAAAACATAAAATAGGCAAGCGTGAGTACAAATGTACTTTCAGCAAGACTTACATCAGAACTAACTACATATGCATCATTATCAACAAAGGGGTGGTGGGGTTTAAGCTGCAGCAAGCCAGCTTTGACTCGGTGGCTATCCTAAACTAAATGCGCAAGTAACTCTTTTGAGGTGGCGCACACGAGTCCACATATTCACCAATCAATACACCACTATGGATTCGATCCCGTCTTCCTCTGAGCGCCATCCATAACACTCACCGCTTATCTTGCGCATTTTAGAGTATCCACTTTCACTTGTCTATGAACTATGCAGGCAACCCGAAGTCCTTTTCAGCGGACACGGCTATTCGAATAGATCATATTAACCCTGCGAGGGTGTACTTCTTCACACACGCTCTAGCCACTTACCACCATGTACACGTCGTGTATCTGGGCAACCTTCAAGCGGAAGCTTTGGCGGAGTCGGCCACGACACGACTAACCACACAAGTCTCTAGTCCAGGTTTATCGCCTATTCGGGTTCCATCACTTAAGTAGATCCGGCGGGGTGTCGCTCACGGCCCCCAAGCGATGTGTGCGGGGTTCCCGAGACACTAAGCAGGCGCTCGGTACCTTTGGCCACGGTGTATCTACCGCATCATAGCCCACCCCTAGGGTCGGCGCTTCATACGGCCTCCAACACATATCCTACAAACACGAGAAACTAGTTGCAACTCTGGGCGAGAGATCAGGTTGGTTAATAAGTCGAGAGAGCTTGGGCGCCGGAGCCCAATGTGTGGTAATAAGCTGTTTCATGGATCACAAACCACAGAACTCAGTTCACGAGGGCGGCTGCAATGAGACAACCCACCATGTACTCCTACATGGCCTCTCACCATACCTTTACCAAATCGTGTTCACACACTTAGCTCACACAGTAGGACATGTTCACACACCTCCGATTCATTCCCGATGAATGGGACTGACTCAACTCTAAGCGATGGCAGGCATGACAAACAAGCATGAATGAGTAGGCACATTAGGGCTCAAACAACTCCTACTCATGCTAGTGGGTTTCATCTATTCTTTGTGGCAATGTGGTCATCACGAGAGGATAAAGGGGTTCAACTACATGAGCAAATAGCAGATGAATCGTTGTTGTCCTAATGCAGTAAAAGAGAGCGAGGAAGCGAGAGAGTGGGATTATGTCGGAATGAACAAGGGGTTTTGCTTGCACGGCACTTAGAAGATAATATAGTTCTTCATCGGTGTCATCGAACTCATCGTCGGAACCACGTCTATCGAGAGGGGACAAACACCGGCAAACAAAGAAGAACACAATCAATGCAATGCACAATATGATGCATGATCATGACATGGCAATATGCTGTGGTTTGAGCTAATGCAACTAGCAACATGTTAAATGGAGCTGGTTTGAACCCTAGGTTCAAATTCAAACTCCATATGTGATTATTCAAATGCCATTTATATGATTTGTGCTAAACAGCAGCTATAAGTTGATCTAACATGCATGAAAATGGTACAGAGGGATAGATTGGATTTTTACGATCATTTTCATATATAATTTATCTCATTTGGAATTCACGGTTGAATTTATATGATTTTTAGAAGTTTAAGCCTTTTACGGAATTTCCTGAATTAAATAAATCGAGAAAAAGGTTATCTGCGTCGACATAACGTCCGAGTAGCGTCGGCAGGTCAAAGCGCCAGCCAGTCAAACTTGTCATTTGGGACCCACATGTCGATGATGATATAGCGAGAAGATGGGCGCGGAAGCCCACCAGGGGCCGGAGATAGGGGTGCGCCCTATAGGGGGGCGCCTGTCTCGATGTCTCTAGACGAGGTTGTGGGCCCCTGGCCTATTTCTTTCGCTCGAAATTCTTATAAATTCGAGAAAGTTGTTTCGTGGAGTTTAGGAATTTTTAATTTGTGTAGAATAGGTTTCCAACGTTTGCTCCTTTTCCGGCGAGAATTCCATTCTTGGCTTTCCCCCTCTTCATGGTAAACCTTGTAAAATAAGAGAGAATAGCCATAAGTATTAAGATATAATGTGTAATAACAGCCCATAATACAATAAATATTGATATAAAAGCATGATGCAAAATGGACATATCAAAGGGTAAGTAGCAATTGGCATATCACCGTTGTGGCTTTTGCGTAGTTAAGAAACGTTCTTGCTAGAAACCCATAGCAGCCACGTAAAACATGCAACAACAATTAGAGGACGTCTTGTTTTTGCAGGGTATGCTATGTGATGTGATATGTCCAAAAGAATGCGATGAATGATATGTGATGTATGAGATTGATCATGTTCTTGTAATAGGAATCACGACTTGCATGTCGTGAGTATGACAACGGCAAGAGCCATAGGAGTTGTCTTAATTTATTGTATGACCTGCGTGTCATTGAATAACGCCATGTAATTACTTTAATTTATTGCTAACCGTTAGCCATAGTAGTAGAAGTAATAGTTGGCGAGACAACTTCATGAAGACACGATGATGGAGATCATGATGATGGAGATCATGGTGTCATGCCGGTGATGAAGGTGATCATGATGTGCCTCAAGATGGAGATCAAAGGCGCAAGATGATATTGGCCATATCATGTCACTTTATGATTTGCATGTGATGTTTGTCATGTTTACATCTTATTTGCTTAAAACGACGGTAGCAAAAATAAGATGATCCCTCACTAAAATTTCAAGAAAGTGTTCCCCCTAACTGTGCACCATTGCGAAAGTTCGTTGTTTCGAAGCACCACGTGACGATCGGGTGTGATAGATTCTAACATTCGCATACAACGGGTGTAAGCCAGTTTACATGCAAAAACACTTAGGTTGACTTAGCGAGGCCTAGCATGTCAGACATGGCCTCGGAACACAAGAGACCAGAAAGGTCGAACATGAGTCATATAGTAGATCTGATCAAAATGAAGATGTTCACCGATGATGACTAGTCCATCTCACGTGATGATCGGACCTGGCCTAGTTGACTCGGATCATGTATCACTTAGATGACTAGAGGGATGTCTATCTAAGTGGGAGTTCATTAAATAATCAGATGAACTTAATTATCATGAGCATAGTCAAAATGTCTTTGCAAATTATGTCGTAGCTTGCGCTTTAGTTCTACTATTTTAGATATGTTCCTAGAGAAAATTTAGTTGAAAGTTGATAGTAGCAATTATGCTTGAATTTGGAGTCAAAATGGCGAGATTGTCCTCATTGCTTATGAAGGCTTATGTCATTAATGCACCGCTCGATTGTCTTTGAACCTCGAGCGTCGTCTGCGGATGTTGCGAACATCGACATACTGCGTTTGATGACTACGTGATAGTTCAGTAATGTTAAACGGTTTAGAATTGAGGCGCCGAAGACGTTTTTGAAACGTCGCGGAAAATATGAGATGTTTCAAGGGCTGAAATTGGGATTTCAGGCTCGTGCCCACATCAAGATGTATGAGACCTCCGACAAGTTTCTTAGCCTACAAACTAAGGGAGAAAAGCTCAATCATTGAGCATGTGCTCAGATTGTCTGAGTACTACAATCACTTGAATCGAGTGGGAGTTAATCTTCCAGATGAGATAGTGATGGTTCTCCAAAGTCACTACCACCAAGCTACTAGAGCCGTGATGAACTATAACGGATCGAGGATAGATATGGCGATCCTTGAGCTATTCGCGATGTTTGACAACTGAAAGTAGAAATCAAGTAGGAGCATCAATTGTTGATTGTTAGTAAAACCACTAGTTTCAAGAAGGGCAAGGGCAAGAAGGGATACTTCATGAAGCGGCAAATCGATTGCTGCTCTAGTGAAGAAACCCAAGGTTGAACCCAAACCCGAGACTAAGTGCTTACGTAATGAGGGGAGCGGTCAATGAAGCGAGAACTACCTAGATACTTGGTAGATGAGAAGGCGAGCAAGGTCGACGAAGTATATTGGATATACATTATATTAACGTGTACTTTACTAGTACTCCTAGTAGCACCGAGGGTATTAGATACCGGTTCGGTTGCTAAGTGTTAGTAACTCAAAATAAAAGGCTACTGAGAATAAGCGGAGACTAGCTAAAGGTGAGATGACGATATGTGTTGGAAGTGTTTCCAAGGTTGATGTGATCAAACATTGCGCTCCCTCTACCATCGGGATTGGTGTTAAACCTAAATAATTGTTATTTGGTGTTTGCGTTGAGCATAGACATGATTGGATTATGTTTATCGCGATACAGTTATTCATTTAAGGAGAATAATGGTTACTCTGTTTATTTGAATAATACCTTCAATGGTCTTGCACCTAAAATAAGTTTATTGAATCTCGATCGTAGTGATACACATGTTCATACCAAAAGATACAAGATAGTAATGATAGTACCACCTACTTGTGGCACTGCCATTTGAGTCATATTGGTATAAAATGCATGAAGAAGCTCCATGTTGATGGATCTTTGGACTCACTCGATTTTGAAAAGATTGAGACATGCGAACCATGTCTATTGGTGTACACGCATGAAGAAACTCCATGCAGATGGATCGTTTTGACTCACTTGATTTTGAATCACTTGAGACATGCAAATCATACCACATGGGCAAGATGACTGAAAGGCCTCATTTTGGTGAGATGGAACAAGAAAGCAACTTGTTGGAAGTAATACATTTTGATGTGTGCAGTCCAATGAGTCTTTGAGAGCCTTGTGATGGATATCATTATGTTTCTACTTCACAGATGATTTGAGTAGATGCCGATTATATTTACTTGATGAAGCATGAAGTCTGAATTATTGAAAGGTTCAAGTAATTTGGAGTGAAGTTGAAGATAAATAAATAACAAGAGGATAAAATGTCTATGATATGATCATAGAGATGAATATCTGAGTTCTGAGTTTGGTACACAATTAAGACCTTGTGGAAATTGTTTCATAACTAATACCGCCTGGAACACCATAGTGTGATGGTGTGTCCGAACATCATAAATGCACCCTATTGGATATGGTGCATACCATGATGTCTCTTATTGAATTACCACTATCGTTTATGGGTTAGGCATTAGAGACAACCGCGTTCACTTCAAATAGGGCACCACGTAATTCCGTTGAGATGACAACGTATGAACTATGGTTTAGAGAAACCTAAGCTGTCATTTCTTAGAAGTTTGGGGTTGCGACGCTTATGTGAAAAAGTTTTAGCCTGATAAGCTCGAACCCAAAGTGGATAAATGCATCTTCATAGGACACCCAAAACAGTTGGGTATACCTCCTATTTCAGATCCGGAAGCAAAAGTGATTGTTTCTAGAAACGGGTCCTTTCTCGAGGAAAAGTTTCTCTCGAAAGAATTGAGTGGGAGGATGGTGGAGACTTGATGAGGTTATTGAACCATCACTTCAACCCGATTATGTGTAGCGGGGCACGGGGAAGTTGTTCATGTGGCGCCTACACGATTGAAGTGGAAGCTGATGATAGAGATCATGAAACTTCGGATCAAGTCACTACCAAACCTCGTAGGTCGACAAGGATGCGTGCTACTTTAGAGTGGTATGGTAATCCTGTCTTGGAAGTCATGTTGCTAGACAACAATGAATCTACGAGCTATGGAGAAGCGATGGTGGGCCCGGATTCCGACGAATGGCTCGAGGCCATAAAATCCGAGAGAAGATCCATTTATGAAAACAAAGTATAGACTTTGGAAGAACTACTTGATGGTCGTAAGGCTGTTGGGTACAGATGGATTTAAAAGGAAGGCGGACAATGATGGTAAGTGTCACCATTAAGAAAGCTCGACTTGTCGCTAAGATGTTTTCCGAGCAAGTTCAAGGAGTTGACTACGATGAGACTTTCTCACTTTCGTAGCGATGCTAAGAGTCTGTTGGAATTATATTAGCAATTCTTGCATTATTTATGAAATCTTGCAGATAGGATGTCAAAACATTGTTTCCTCGAAGATTTGCTTGAGGAAAGGTTGTATGTGATACAACCAGAAGGTTTTGTCAATCCTAAAAGATGCTAACAAGTATGCAAAGCTTCAACAATCCTTCCAAGGACTGGAGTAAGCATCTCGGAGTTGGAATATACGCTTTGATAAGATGATCAAAGATTTTGGGTTTATACAAAGTTTATGAGAAACTTTATTTCCAAAGAAGTGAGTGGGAGCACTATAGAATTTCTGATGAGTATATGTTGTTGACATATTGTTGATCGGAAATTATGTAGAATTTTTGGAAAGCATATAGGGTTGTTTGAAAAGTGTTTTTCAATGGAAAACCTGTTTTAAGCTACTTGAACATTGAGCATCAAGATCTATAAGGATAGATCAAAACGCTTAACAGTACTTTCAAATGAATACATGCCGTGACAAGATTTTGAAGGAGTTCAAAATAGATCGACAAAGAAGGAGTTCTTGGATGTGTCATAAGGTGTGAGTATTGAGTAAGACTCAAGACCTGACCACGACAGAAGAGAGAGAGAAAGGACGAAGGTCATCCACTGTGCTTTAGATGTAGGCTCTACAGTATGCTATGTTGTGTACCGCACCTAAAGTGTGCCTCGCCATGAGTCAGTCAAGGGGTACAAGAGTGATCCAGGAATGGATCACAGGATAGCGGTCAAAGTTATCCTTAGTAACTAGTGGAGTAAGGAATTTTCTCGATTACGGGGGTGGTAAAAGAGTTCATCGTAAAGGGTTACGTCGATGCAAACTTTGACACTAATCCGGATGATTCTGAGTAATAAACCGGATTCATTATAGTAGAAACGATTATTTGGAATAGCTCCAAATAGAGCGTGGTAGCTGCATCTACAGGATGACATAGAGATTTGTAAAGCACACACAGATCTGCTCACAAGCGAGATATGATCAAACCCCATGGGTATTGAATTCATTACAATCACATAGTGATGTGAACTAGATTATTGACTCTAGTGCAGGTGGGAGACTGTTGAAAATATGCCCAAGAGGCAATAATAAAATGGTTATTATTATATTTCCTTGTTCATGATAATTGTCTATTGTTCATGCTATAATTGTGTTAACTGGAAACCGTAATACATGTGTGAATACATAGACCACAACATGTCCCTAGTGAGCCTCTAGTTGACTAGCTCGTTGATCAATAGATGGTTATGGTTTCACGACCATGGACATTGGATGCCATTGATAGCAGGATCACATCATTAGGAGAATGATGTGATGGCAAGACAATCCTAAGCATAGCACAAGATCGTGTAGTTAGTTTGCTAAAAGCTTTTCTAATGTCAAGTATCATTTCCTTAGACCATGAGATTGTGCAACTCCGAATACGTAGGAATGCTTTGGGTGTACCAAATGTCACAGCGTAATGGGTGGCTATAAAGGTACACTCTGGTATCTCGAAAGTGTCTGCATTGGGTTGTACGAATCGAGGCTGGATTTGTCACTCCGTGTAGCCGGAGAGGTATCTCTGGGCCCACTCGGTAATGCATCATCATAATGAGCTCAATGTGACTAAGTAGTTAGTCGGCGGGATCATGCATTACGGAGCGAGTAAAGTGACTTGCCGATGCTTGAGATTGAATGAGGTATTGGGATATCGACAATCGAATCTCGGGCAAATGCGCATCGATTGACAAAGGGAATTGTATCTGAGGATTAATTGAATGCCCGAACATCGTGGTTCATCCGATGAGATCACCGTGGAACATGTGGGAGCCAACATGGGTATCGAGATCCCGCTGTTGGTTATTGTCCGGAGAGCTGTCTCGGTCATGTACGCATGATTCCCGAACCGTAGGGTCTACACATAAGGTTCGGTGGCCTTAGAGTTGTTATGGGAATTAGTGTGCGATTACCTAATGTTGTTCGGAGTCTGGATGAGATCCGGGACGTTACGAGGAGTTTCGGAATGGTCAGGAGGTAAAGATTTATATATGGAAAGTCCTATTTTGGCCAGGAAAATGTTCGGGATTTTCGGTATTGTACCGAGGAAGGTTCTAGAAGGTTCGGAGTGGGGCCCACCTGCATGGGGGACCCACCTGAAACGTGAGTAGTGGGGCAAGGCCCACACCTGGACAAAACTCACCAAGATCCCCCTTAGAAGGAATAAGATCATATCCAGAAGGAATAAGATCAAGATCCCTAAAAAGGGGATAACAATCGATGGGGAAGGGAAATGATGGGATTTCTTTCCTCCCACCTTTGCCAACGCCCAATGGACTTGGAGGGCAAGAAACCAGCCCTCCACCCCTATATATACTCGGGAGGCGCATGGGAGCTTCACCCTTGCCCCTGGCGCAGCCCTCCCCCTCACAACTCCATCTCCTCATCCGTGGCGCTTGGCAAAGCCTGCGGAGAAGCGCAAGCTCCACCACCATGCCGCCAGGTGCCGGAGCTCTCCCTCAACTTCTCCTCTCCCCTTGTTGGATCAAGAAGGAGGAGGCGTCCCCGAGGCTGTACGTGTGTTGAGCTGGAGGCGCCGTCAGATTCGGCGTTAGATCGGGATCTTCGCGATTTGAATCGCCCATGATGCGACTCCCTCATCCGCGTTCTAGTGACGCTTCCGCTTAGCGATCTTCAAAGGTATGAAGATGCTCATCCTCTTCCTCTTTTGTTGCTAGAATCTCCATAGATTGATCTTGGTGATGCGTAGAAAATTTTGAATTTCTGCTACGTTCCCCAACAGTTTTATCAATTTACTTACTAATTATTTTAAACACTTACTAAAAACTGTAAAAAAAACTACATTATACAATAGTAAAAAACTACAGTAAAAAACAGGAAAAAAGAGATGGAGGGTGGATGGGAAGGGAGGAGGAAGGAGAGGAAGAGGGGAGGAGGCGGTGGTATCGGAGGAGGGAGGGAGAGAGGAGGGAGGGGCGACTGAGGAGGAGGAGGAGGGGCAGCCCAAGGAGGAGGAAGGCGGTGGGAGGAGGCGGCCGGGAGGAGGAGGAGGAGGGAGGAAGGAGGAGGAGGAGGACGGAGGAGTACCTCGGTGGAGGAGCTGATCTTGGTGGCGGGCAGACTGACGAGTTCGGGCCAGTGAGAGCGAGTGAGAGGAGAGGGGGTGAGAGGTCAACCGCTCCGAGGATAAGGTAAGGAAGTAGTAGCGCATTTCGAGATAGGGCGCTTCGCTATGTAGAATGTGATGGCGCTTGGTTACGGATCTGGCGCTCTTGCTAAGTCAAGACTAGCCATCTGCCTTGTGATACAAACATAGCAGCAGCGTGTTTTCCTAGCACATGCTACTGCTAAAGTAGTAGCAGTAGTGCGGTCTATTTAAACACGCTACTACTAAGTAGCAGTAGCACCCTGTTTTCTCCAGCGCTACTGCTAAGATGTTGTGTATAAGGTTTTCCCTAGTAGTGTTATTGGGCCTTCGCTAGCGTTGCATCGACGCCGTTGAGGTACGAAAATGCTGAGAAGAAATTATTCCAACACATCATTGCCGCACCACCTTGATGATGCCATTAGGCAACCAAACCCTAAGGAAATAAATAAGGACATACAAGAACTAAAATCTAAGAAAGAATGGTTCCTCGCTTCTCACGTCGCTGTTAGATGAGAGAAAAAAGGGAACCCTAGGCGAGCATGAAAAATATATACAGTAAGAGCATCTACATCGAACCCGTCAAAATGTCTGGACGGATAACCCGTAACTGCCTGGACAGGAAAAGGGGCGGGCACCCAACCGGTCTCCCTATTTTGACTGGCCTTTCCGGTTAGTCCAAAAATCCTCATAACCAGCCTACATTTGGGGAGGATATGGGGAGGCGGCCCACCCGCCCCCACCACCGTCCCCACAAAAAGCTTATTCGGATGACACCCTAGCTCAAACCTCACTTCGCTTCCTCACTCCTCTTACCTCTTCACTCCCTTCCGTCATCTTCCTTACCAATCTAAGCTTCCCCGACGTCCCCTCCGCGGTGGCTGGCTCTTGCTCCAACGGGATCGACTGGGTGGGGTTGGTCGCCTCTGATCCATCGAGCACATCTGAGCCCGACGAGAAGGAGCTCACACTCCGCATTGCGCTCTGGCGCTCGCGGATGGACGTGGGTGGGAGTTCCTCCTCCGTAAGCTCCTTGGTGGGGAGCTCCTCCTCCGCGGTAGCCCAGCGCCGGCCTGCCTGCTCTTTCATGCACGGCGAGGCAGCAGCGCGAGCTGCAGCGCCCGACACCGCTATCACCAGCCCCGACTGGGAGCCGTTGGGTGATGGTGCACACATCCCAAGTTTGCTGGTGCGACAACGGCAACCCGAGATGGTAGGCCATGCTCTACCGCTAGGTGATGAAGATGGTTGTAGCGACCCGACCTCAGACGATCAAGTCTACGTGGCAAAGTGTCATCCTGCATCGGGTATCTTGACACACACGGTACTCGAAGATTTATAACAGAGGTAAATCACATGTATAAATAACGTAAATACTATACCTCAATCCAAATAGCGGAAGTAACAAGGTTGTGGATTCCCATCAACACCAACGGCAAAGTTGAGTGTAGAAATCGTAACCCTAACGTATCACTTACTCGTCGTAAGGTCCTGCAACATGAGAAGTTGCAGCCACAAAGGGTCAGTACATTGAATGTGCTGGCAAATTCACACCGTAGAGCAAAGATGAATAATGGCTATCACTACATGCATATTTGGCTGGTGGAAAGCTCTATGGTTATAATGTTTTTTTTGAAAAGCCAATTTTTTCCCTCTTTGCAAAGGAAAAAAATTATTTAACTATCATGGTGGTTGTTGAACATTGAGAATGGTTGACAGCATTCTCAATCCCAACTAAAAATATCATCATTAACCCAACAAAATTAATTAAACTAACATGATGAGATCAACAGGATAATCCAAGAACTAGATACTCAAGACGTCCATAACCGGGGACACGGCTAATCATGATTAGTTTGTACACTCTGCAGAGGTTTGCGCACTTTTCCCCACAAGACTCGATCGCCTCCGTTGGATTTCTCGCACTACATGGTGTTTGAGAAACGGATGACCGAGACATAGTCTTTCAAAAGCGCTTAGCACCTTACTATGGATAGACCGGTACACCTACTTTCCCCTACATACGCTACTCTACCTGTAAGAGTTCGCACGACTTAATCAACTATGCCAGAGCCCATAATGGCTTGTGGCTGCTACGGAAGTTTCTAGCATGAATAATCTCATGATCCCTTTGAGCACAGGTGGCGGTCCAAAAAGAAACAGGCAAATCCTGGATTACCCAGGTGCCTAAACAGGCAAATCCTGGAATAACCAGGTACCTCAATCCACCCAGATGTGTGTTAAAGTTGCCACCTTAGATATTAATTAACAATCTCACATCTGTCATGGATACACTCACCCAATCCACGTCTACTAGCATAGCATGGCATAATAAGCAAACGTAGAAGTAACTCCCAAGGGTTTGATAGTAAAACAGGTAATAGGTACTACCTCAACTACTTCCCATCCCACAATTTAATTAGATCATAGTCATGCAATGTTTGAGGATTGATCTAATGCAATAAAACTGGGTAGTAGAAAAGGTATGATCAAAGTATGAACTTGCCTGCAATGTTGATGAAGATGATTCGCACTCAAAACTCTTGATAGTTCTACTCGTCACACTCCGGTCAATCTATAAATAAGCAATCAATAGTAACCACACATAAGCAATCACTCAAAAGGTCGGAAGAACGAGGAATACAATTAGGAAAACATCAAAACCAAGAAAATAACTCTTGCAACATAAAACAATTTCTAACAGTATCAAAATTATGTGAATTTGGCCTTATCATAAAGTTTAGGTCAAGAGCTTGATTTGCAAAAGAATCAACTCAAGCGGAGTTCTGGAACTTAAGTTATGAACAAAAGAAGTTTGAATATGAATCTGAACAAATTTCAAAATTTGAAAAATTCAAAAAGTTGACGTGACGGGTTAACTGGATAGGTGAGAACAAGACGAAATTATAGGCGCTGGTTTCATCTAATTTGGATGAATGAGTAAAAAGTTATGCTTATTTGAAAAATCAGAGCCAAGCTTTTCTGAGAAGAAAAATAGTTACGGCTAAAAGAATTCTAGGTCTAACGTATAAATACGTAGACTAATTGGTAATTTAATTATTTTATCATACTAGTCTAGAAAATAATAAACTACGAAAGTAAAAAAACAAAGAAAGATACCTTTATAAGGCAGAGAAAGAAGACAATTTCCAGAAGTCGCGCCGGAAAGGAGAAAAAAATATTTTTCTTAAATGAATCTAGTCAAATTAAAATATTGATTTAACCCGAATCAGATGATTTTTGGAGGCTCTATGGGTCTATATTTATAGGTGAAAAAGAGGATTAGAGGTCAAACGGTAGGCAATATGAAACTAAACGTAGAGGAAAAACAAAGGAATAGAGGAGAAAAGGAGAGTCGCGTGGCATGAGCCAAAAAGGCTTTCGGCCGGCCGCGCGCGTACAGTGCGCCAGTTTTTTTTTCGGCTAAAGAAGAGAAAAAAAACGGGAAGGATTATGGCTGGCTGGGCCTGGCCCATGTAGGAAAAAGAAAAGGAAAAGATGGGGCGCCCGCTGTCACTATGCTGCGCACGTCGGCGGCAGTTAGTTTCAGGCGCGCGCGCAGTTTTTTGTTATTTGTTTTTTTTAACAGAAAGCGATAAACTGAAAAACGAAAATAAAACTGAAACTTTATATAGGCATATTATATATCAAAATTTTCAGAAAAAGATTTCCTACAAGTTGAACATTTTTATAGAGTCAAATAAAATCCACACAATTTCAGATAAATCAAACACTTCTGCTGCTCTAATAAAATCCAACGAAAATCATTTTAAAAATACCAAAATGAATTCAAATTTATTTCTCTCCAATTTTCTATTATAGGGAATCATGTTACCCTATTTTTCATATAGTTTACTTTTGGAGAAAATAATTTGAATAAAACTCAAATAACTCCAAATTGAAAATAAATTCAAAAGAACTTTGAATTTAATTCTTTGAAACTCCCAACTCATATTTCATATGTTTTGAAGAAGTCATTTTATCTTCACTCGTGAAAATCATTGAGTTGCATAAAGTTCCTGGGTTGGAAATATTTTCCAAATGAAATTCAAATATTTTCAACACCCCCTTGTCATTTAAATAAATGGAAGAAGTCATGTCATCTTCTCTCCAGGGTTTTGTGGTGAAAAGAATTTGAGTTCATGGAGATCAAAATGCAAAATGTAAGTTTGGGAAAGTCCTTTTATTCCCTCTCATTTAACTTTCAAAAAGTTTCGAATTTCACTCAATTTCACACAATCAATCAAACAATCAATCAAATCTATCTATTTATTATAACATTCCAAAATTTAGAATTTTGGGATGTTACAAACCTACCACCCTTAAAATGAATCTCGTCCTCGAGATTCGGAGAAACTAGAAAAGAAATAGGTTAGGTTTGGGGTCTTCTAAAAAATCCTTCGATCGTCTCCGGGGTCTCGGGTGCTACCACCCTTAGAAGCATGGTTACGGTTCCATCAAAACTCATATACTCCATCCTTATTGTTGACAGTGTCGGTCTTCTCAGATCTTTAGTATAATTCCCTCTCTGACTTTTCCGGTAGTGGCATAACCTTTTCCTCAATTCTTCTGTCCTTTCATCTTGGTATGCAGTTATTAGAGGCGGGTCTTCTTAGGCGACAGTGCAGCGCCAATACTAAACAACTATCAATATCTCATGGTGGTCAACAATTTAGGGTTTCTCCTGCAGGGAAATGGGTGCAGTTGATCCTCACCGTATAACCTACAGTTGGCAAAAGCTGCCTTGTACAAGGAAAAAAATTCTTATACCATTCTAAGGTTCAAACAAGGTTTTGATCGTCGTCTCTCTACTATAGGTAAGTCACTCAGATTTTCCATCCCACATAGCAAGGCGAATAATAAGAGTAAGTCGGTATGGTGATCAATCCATCCCGCACCCAAATCATTACCTTGTATATGGTTTAGTGAATCTCGCATTCTAACACTTGGTCATCCTCACAAGCATTGCAGAATTTCTCTTGTCAACGAACCAAGTTCGGATAAATCCATGGATTCTGCAAGCCAAATAAACATCTATCGTTCCTTCACAACTCTCAGGTTTTGCGGTGCTCCTATAGAATCGTTGGTTGATAAAATCGTAACTTCTTCCAGGGTTTTTCCTTCAGCAAGAATGTGCTTGCTTCTTGGCGAGTCACAGGGCTTGTGGGTTATGGCCCATCTCATCACTTGTAGTCCTTGAACTTATGCTCGGGCTTCTGAACATTATTCCAACTTCCAACTTCCTAGTATTCTTATATCCATCCAATTGTACTGTCTTCCTTCCTTCTATTGGCACCAAACCAGGACATGATTACTCAGACTCATCATGGAATTTCCATTGATCCATATTTCCCACATCATACCTCCTTTATATCCAATAGTAATTCATCTCTTCATCCTCGTGGGATATCCCACATACCGAGATAAAAACTTATACTTATGAAGTCCATACTCCACTTATTGGAACATCATTATCCTTTCCAGGTCAAGCGTCCTTACAGGAGAATATTGGCCATCTCTCGCATGGCACTTCTTCAATTTGGGAAAGCGTGAAACACATCATGAACTCTGACAGGTCCTTGGTGACTCCAATTTGTTGGCCACTTCTCCCATACGCTCCAAAACTCGGTATGGTCCTACAAATCTCGGGGCTAACTTTCCCTTAACTCCAATCGTTTAACTCCTCGCAGAGGGGACACACGAAGACTTTCTCTATCTCCAATTTCATAGACTTCCTCCTTGCATTTTTGAGTCTGCATAACTCTTCTGCCTGGACTGAGCTACCTTCAGTCTATCTCGAATCAACTTAACATTCTCTTATGAATCCTTGATCACATTTGATCCAAACAACTGTCGGTCTCCAACTTCATCCCACATCAACGGTGTCTGGCTCCTTCTCCCATACAACGCTTCAAAGGGTCATCTTCAAAGCGGCTTGGTAGCTGTTGTTGTATGAGAACTCCGTGTAAGGTAGATTATCATCCCTACTAGATCCATAATCTAGCGACACGCTCTCAACATGTCCTCCAGAATCTGATTGACTCTCTCGGTCTATCCATCGGTCCTACGGATGAAAGGTCGTAGTGAACTCTAGCCTAGTACCCAAAGTGTGGCGCGGTGATTCCAAAACTTTGATGTAAGCTTGTGTTCCTCTATCTCGTCGATGGTCCTCGGAACTCCATGCAGACATACGATCCTGGTCAAATATATCTTGGCCAACTTTGCACTTGTATAGGTGGTTTTCACTGGGATAAAGTGAGCCACTTTGGTCAAGCGAATCAACTACTACCCAGATAGAATCATGTCCCGTTCGGGTTCTGGGAAATCTGGTAATGAAATCCATGCCAAGCTTATCCTGCTTCCATTCGGGTATCGGCATAGGCTGTAGCAATCCTGCTGGCTTCGGATGCTCTGCATTTACTCCCTGACATACATCACCTATGACTACATACTCCGCAATATCCTTCTTCATACCAGTCCACCAGAAACACTCCTTCAAATCCAAATACATCTTGGTGTTTCCAGGGTGAATCAAGTATGGTGAGTCATGAGCCTCTTGAAGTATTTACTTCCTGATCTTTGCATTGTTGGGCACATATACACGGTCCTCGAACCATAAGGTGCCGTGCTTATCCTTACGAAAACCTTTGGCCTTTCCTTTTCTCATCCTTTTTTTTTACCTCAGCAATCTCTTTGTCACCCTTCTGAGCTTCACGGATCTTTCCCAACAATATAGACTGAACTTCCATTGCTGCAACAAAACCTTTGGAACAATCTCTAACCAAACTTCCCTGAGATCCTTGGCTAACTCCTTTGATAATCCTCCGCTTATGAGGGTATTCGTCCTTGTTTTCTTTATGGTTGTGTCCTATTTATCCACAAAGCTTGTATGCACAAGGTTTCTTCATATCCTTTCCATAAGGCCTCAATTTCTGGGACACAAGACGAGATCTTTGCAGAGTCAACTTAAATTCTTCCCAAGTGGTTACTCTTTGCCATCGATTGATGGTTTGGTACATCCTCTACCAGGTAGTGGCACCTCTTTCAAAGCACTCAAAAGCATGCTGGGTCATATCCTTTCCGGCTATAGGGTTATTCTCCATGTGATCCTCCATGTTACGAATCCACAGTGCATCTCCAATTGACTCATCGGTCCGTAAAAAGATAAACTCATCTCCATTCATCCTCTATTGGGTCCATGGATGTTGGGGTGGGATAAGAGAGATAGAGAGGATGCACATAATACAAACAATGGTTTTTGAAAAGATGATTTTATTGTGGTACATCGGAAAAACAACAAACAAATGAATGACTCACAATAAATGGCATCATCTAACGTAAGTATTAACATGGGTTGGGTCTTCTAATGGTCTATAGATCTCAACGTCATCAACTCTTCAAGTTTTGTTCATGCCTTCAATGGCTTCTTCCAATCATGCTTGTCCTTCTCAAGTTCTTTTGCCAAATCATCTCTGTTCTTTGCGTAGTCTCTCATGACATCCTTTAATATTTTTGGGGTCGCATTCCAAACTTCTGGGTTTCAACATCCTTGGCATGAACCATGGTCCTAATGTCCTTCCGTTCCTGACAAATCTACGGTATCTCGAGGTTTTGTTCCTCCAATTTGGCTACTTTCAGCTTCAAGGTCCTGAGTTCTTCACTGAATGCTTCCTTGTCAAATCTGACTTCTCGAAGGTCCATCTTAAACTCCCCGATGTAACACTCCGAGATCCACGGTGACACACCGGCTATGGTTAAAACTTCATCTTTTGGTCGACGGATGCTCCATGACCTTCTACCATCCAATCTTTACATGCATATGCATGCTTAACTCAAAGACGGTGACAATAGCATAAGCGGGCGATAACATCATGGATAGCCGTGTTCTGCGTCATGTTAACGCTTATGAGCTGTAATTCCATAATTGATCTCTCATGTCTTGGGTTTCCTGACAAAATTTTTGAGTTCTAACGCTCCATATTGAGGTCTTTCTCTGATACACCTTGATCTCGGGTACTGACAGCTTACATAATCTGTCAAGTTCCATAAGTGTAGCTTTCCTTGGTCATACCAAATCTGGAAATTTTTTATATTCTCCTAGTCTTTGAAGTCTTTATCCGTCGTAGTTTTCATTATTATAATGCTCGGTAAAATCCTCTTCACTCAAGTGGTCTCGATTGTCCGATATCCGGTCCTTCTTGGAGTGGTCTCATCGATCGAATCTTCGAGGGGTCAAAGGGGAAAGGGTATGGTCTCACTAAAGGGAATATTTGAATAAGCTCGGAAGAGAAGAGAGGCAAAAGATCCTTTTGAAAAGAAAGTTGTAGAGAAAAATCTTCCTATGGGCTTGCCGATTTCTAGGGTCACGTCCTCTGATCAACATGTGCTCGATACCATCTTGTAGCGACCCGATCTCGAAGAAGGTCAAGTCTACGTGCTTAAGTGTCATCCACGGATCGGTATCTTTGACACACAGTACTCGAGGATTTATAACAGAGGTAAATCACATGTATAAATAACGTAAATACTATACCTCAATCCAAATAGCGGAAGTAACAAGGTTGTGGATTCCCATCAACACCAACGGCAAAGTTGAGTGTAGAAATCGTAACCCTAACGTATCACTTACTCGTCGTAAGATCACGCAACATGAGACGTTGCGACCACAAAAGGGTCAAGACATTGAATGTCTTGGCAAATTCACACCATAGAGCAAAGATGAATAATGGCTATCACTACATGCATATTTGACTAGTGGAAAGCTCTATGGTTATAATGTTTTTGCGAAAAGCCAATTTTCCCCTACTGCAAAGGAAAAAAATTACTTAACTATCCTGGTGGTTGTTGAACATTGAGAATGGTTGACAGCATTCTCAATCCCAATTAAAAATATCATCGTTAACCCAACAAAATTAATTAAACTAACATGAGATCAACAGGATAATCCAAGAACTAGATACTCAAGACGTCCATAGCAGGGACACGGCTAATCATGATTAGTTTGTACACTTTGCAGAGGTTTGGCACTTTTTCCCACAAGACTCGATCGCCTCCGTTGGATTTCTCGCACTACATGGTGTTTGAGAAACGGATGACCGAGACATAGTCTTTCAAAAGCGCTAGCACCTTACTATGGATAGACCGATACACCTACTTTCCCCTACATCTGCTAGTCTACCCTATAAGAGTTCGCACGACTTAATCAACTATGCCAGAGCCCATAATGGCTTGTGGCTGCACACGGAAGTTTCTAGCATGAATAATCTCATGATCCCTTTGAGCCTGGGTGGCGGTCCAAAAAGAAAGCAGCAGATCTGGATTACCCGGGTGCCTAAACAGGCAAATCTGGAATAACTAGTACCTCAATCCACCAGGATGTGTGTGCTAAAGTTGCCACCTTAGATATTAATTAACAATCTCACATACATCATGGATACACTCACCCAATCCACGTCTACTAGCATAGCATGGCATAATAAGCAAGCGAGAAGTAACTCCCAAGGGTTTGATAGTAAAGCAGGTAATAGGTGCGCCTCAACTACTTCCCATCCCACAATTTAATTAGATCCTAGTCATGCAATGTTTGAGGATTGATCTAATGCAATAAAATTGGGTAGTAGAAAAGGTATGATCAAAGTGTGAACTTGCCTGCAATGTTGATGAAGATGATTCGCACTCAAAACTCTTGATAGTTCTACTCATCACACTCCGGTCAATCTATCGTAAGCAATCAATAGTAACCACACATAAGCAATCACTCAAAAGGTCGGGAAGAACGAGGAAAACAATTCGGAAAACATCAAAACCAAGCAAATAACTCTTGCAACATAAAACAATTTCTAACAGTACCAAAATTATGTGAATTTGGCCTTATCGGAAAGTTTAGGTCAAGAGCTTCGATTTGCAAAAAGAATCAACTCAAGCGAATTACTGGAACTTAAGTTATGAACAAAAGAAGTTTGAATATGAATCGAACAAATTTCGAAATTTGAAAATTTGAAAAAGTTGACGTGACGGGTTAACTGGATAGGTGAGAACAAGACGAAATTATAGACGCTGGTTTCATCTAATTCTGATGAATGAGTAAAAAGTTATGGCTATTTGAAAAATCAGAGCCAAGCTATTTTACAGAAGAAAAATAGTTACGGCTAAAAGAATTCTAGGTCTAACGTATAAATACGTAGACTAATTGGTAATCTAATTATTTTATCATACTAGTCTAGAAAATAATAAACTACGGAAGTAAAAAAAACAGGGAAGGATTATGGCTGGCTGGGCCTGGCCCATGTAGGAAAAAGAAAAGGAAAAGATGGAGCGCCCGCTGCCACTATGCTGCGCACGTGGGCGACAGTTAGTTTCAGGCGCGCGCGCAGTTTTCTGTTATTTGTTTTTTTAACAGAAAGCGATAAACTGAAAAAGGAAAATAAAACTGAAACTTTATATAGGCATATTATATATCAAAATTTTCAGAAAAAGATTTGCTACAAGTTGAACATTTTTCTAGAGTCAAATAAAGTCCACACAGTTTCAGATAAATCAAAAACTGCTGCTGCTCTAATAAAATCCAACGAAAATCATTTTAAAAATACCAAAATGAATTCAAATTTATTTCTCTCCAATTTTCTATTGTAGGGAATCATGTTACCCTATTTTTCATATAGTTTACTTTTGGAGAAAAATAATTTGAATAAAACTCAAATAACTCCAAATTAAAAATAAATTCAAAAGAACTTTGAATTTAATTCTTTGAAACTCCCAACTCATATTTCATATGTTTTGAAGAAGTCGTTTTATCTTCACTCGTGAAAATCATTGAGTTGCATAAAGTTCCTGGGTTGGAAATATTTTCCAAATGAAATTCAAATATTTTCAACACCCCCTTGTCATTTAAATAAATGGAAGAAGTCATGTCATCTTCTCTCCAGGGTTTTGTGGTGAAAAGAATTTGAATTCATGAAGATCAAAATGCAAAATGAAAGTTTGGGAAAGTCCTTTATTCCCTCTCATTTAACTTTCAAAAAGTTTCGAATTTCACTCAATTTCACACAATCAATCAAACAATCAATCAAATCTATCTATTTATTATAACATTCCAAAATTTAGAATTTTGGGATGTTACAATGGTGGCGTAGGGTGGAGCGAGGCACGACAGCAGCGGGTCCTCCAGATCTGCGCCCGAGCCGCTACCGCCTGCCGAAGATGACGACGCAGCACTCCGCCTCGCAATCCGCTGCTCGTACACCTCGGTGCAGACGGACGCCTGCCACCGTTGTCGCAAGAGCGCGGAGGCACTCCATGTCGCGCTCGAAGAGTCGGCCAAGGTGAGTAGGCAGAAGGAGGTTGTGAAGGAGAGAGACACGCGGCTTGTGCCGGAGCAGAGCCATGCCGCCCATCGCTTGGCGGGCTTTGTGAGCTCGTGTTCGTCCTCCTCTGGCTCTGACAACGAGACGATAGACAACGACTCGCCGCCCACAGTAGATGCTTACGGGGCGGACAGCTCCCGAGACCGCAATGGAAAGCGGCCAGCAAGGGAGTGGTGAACTCCGGCCACCCCATGTTTATATTTAAGTTTATTTAGTTGAAATGTGAACTGATTGGGTCATTTTGTATGAACTATGTGGATGTCAACCTGCTTTTTAGCGATATTTGTAAGGTTTTTTATTTTGTTTTCTTCCTTTTATTTTTCTTGCTTTTCCTGCATCGTTTTCTTCTGGTTTATAAATTCATGAACACTTTAGTGTTCGTGAAGATTTTAAAAATATCTCATAAGAATATTTCTAAAATACGTAAACATTTCTTAAAATCCATGAGTATTTCAAATTTATAAATTGTTAAAAAATCATGAAAGTTTTCTTAAAATTCATGGTTTTTTTCTAATTCACAATCATTTTATAAATCTAGAGCAATTTTTAAAACCCATGACATTTTTTGGATTCACAAATTCAAATTTGTCAAAACAACAACTTTTTCAAAGGATGGCGTTGCCGGGTTATTTCTAACCAATTTTCTGTTTGGGAGCAAACTACAACAGACGAATTTCTCAGAGGAGGGAAGGAATTCAGCATCGGTTCGGGGGGTATGGGGGAGAGAGAAGGATCTTTTTTTTGCCTGGCCGGTGCACGTTATACCATCAATATGACGCACAAGGCGTTGAATACAATAAAACACTATTTAGCACTTAAGCGCCATTTACAGATATTTGTGTACGCACCGCTCACACACCTCGACTCTTCTTTTGTTCTAACTGGCCGACCCATGTTTTTCTTTTTCCCTCACTGGTTTTCGGAGTAGAAGATTCTTTTTGGTTATTGCGGTTGAGTCTTCTCTAGGTTTTTTTATAACGGGTTTGTTTGCTATTTTTATTTTTTCTGTTAATCATTTAATTTTCATGAACTTATCCTTTTCAAGTTCGTGATTATTTTAAAAAATAATCACAAAAAAGATCAAATTCGTGAAATTTTTCGCAATTCATGATTTTTTAAAATCCAAGAATATTTTTGAAATTCTTGAACTTTTTAAAATTCATTAACCTTTTTTCGAGTTCATTTACTCTTTCTCAAATCCGTAAGTTTTTTTCAAATCCATGGACATTTTCCGAATCTGCAAAGTTTTTTCAAATTAGCAAAAAAAAACATGATTTTGTTTCAAAGTCTGCGGTCAAGTGGTCAACCGTCGACCAGGTCAATCATGAATGAAGGGAACGGGGCGCATGCCGAGCGAGCCGATCACTCGCATTGTTGGGCAAGACTACGCGAGCAGCCGTGGGAACAATGCATCGATATAGACGCGGGAAACACAAGGTAAAAATGACTCGTGATTTGGACGAACGTTTCAAGAGATAACACATTTTGAAAAAGTGAATCTACGACAAAAAAAACACAAACAAACTCACCCATGCCTCCCATGCATGGGGAGAAATCCCAACAAAACTTTTGGGGAGAAATCCCAAGAAAACTCTTGATGAGGTGCGAGTGACACTTGTCGCAAGCAGAGGAGGTGTAAGTGACCTTTGAAAGGGTTACTTCTTAATTCTTAATTACGTGATTTGGGAGGTCGCAGCGATAAATCGACCAAATTGAATAATTACCTTCGGGATCCACTGCCCAACTCACTCTATCAGGCCAGTTCCATAGTTGAATCTCTTCTAAACGGGACATCAGAGTTCTACATATGTGCATGTCTCCAGGATCCAAAGAACTATTAAACTCTATATATATGTGGCACTCCCATGCCAAACTGTCAAAATCATCTTCCAAACAATGAATCCAGATTGGTTGCTGCACAGAACAAAGATGGAAACTCTAATGGAAGTGGAGTTCCTTTTTTCTTTCTTTTTTTGAGTGGAGTGGAACCAAAGTGGAGTTGTAGTGGCCCAAATATGATACAAAGACTGAAAGAGAGATATTTATGGGTGGCAAGTGTAGTATTCTCCTTTTTATGTACCATGAAAATCAACCAAGCAAAAATCTGGGTTGCCAAATACCATGCTAACTCGTCAGAGCTACTCCCTCCGTCCCATAATGTAAGACGTTTTTTGACACTACACTAGTGTCAAAAAACGTCTTACATTATGGGACGGAAGGAGTACTTTAGTAGCACAACACAGTTCTTGAGTTTGTAGCAGTGTGCATTTCTTAGCTTCGTTTACACATGGTGATATCATCTCGTGGTGCCACGCGGAAACTACCATCCTCTTTATGTAATGGCCGTTTCAAACTTTCAGTACTGGACCAAGAAACCTATGAGAGGATCGTTTCATTTTATGAATGTTGGTAGTTACACTACCAAATTCATTGATCAGTAGGGGAAAAGCGAGCTACATGGGCACCCAAGATGGGTCGACGCCTAGTAGGCTCAAAAGCCAGGAAGGCTGAAGAGAAAATAACTAACGGAGAAAGGCTGAAGAGAAAATAACTAACGGAGAAAGAAAAGGAGAGGATCGTTTCTCGTTCCGTCTCTGCGATATATGTCCATGCTCGTGCCTTTGCGAGTGAACAGGGAGGACGACTAGATGAAAATTACAAGCAACAACCAGATGATGAGATTTCCCAGTAAAAATATCTCTAGAAACACGGGAGCATACCCTCCTTTACTTAAACTTCCATGGGGCTACTTGGTGCAGAGGTCTGAAGCAATGGAACCTAGAAGAAACACATCGACTTGGGTTCTACAGTTAACCTGGTTTAATTCCTATGTTCTTATGCTCAACATCTCCGAGACCTGAGGGGTAACACGGAGCACTATGACGATCACGCGCCATTGCCTGACGAGCATGCGCGAGGAGAGCATTTGCAGTTTATGAAGATGAAGTTCATGTTATAGTCGGCCACTTCTGAACACCAAGTCCAGCCTTGTCCACAACAAAATTGACAATGCAGTACTTGTTGCCAAGTAATAATGGGTTTGCCGACAGAAGAAGAACTGCACTGTCGATCAGACGATCAGTCATCCTGCAACGGTGAAAGGTTTGCAATCCCAGCAGCTGCGACTCTTGCTCGTGTGCCTCCCTCGTACCCAGCGACCATCATGGCATAAATCAAACAAGTAAGCTTTACAAAAAGGATCATCAGGTCACTCCATGTCTCCATCTAGCTATCAGCCTGCCACATTATGGACGCCTTGGCACTACTACTACTCCGGTCCTTCGTCTCCTCGCACCTCGGCTACCCGGCCCCTGCACCTGCAGACTCCGCAGGTCCAGCCCCAGCCCCAGCGCCTCCTTCTCGCCCCACCACGACCCGCCTCCGCGCCATTGTTGTCGAACAAGGGGTTTGGGGCTTGGACGGCAGATGCGAGCACGGGTCCTTGCACACCTCCAGGGCCAGCTTCTCCTGCTTCAGGCACCGGCACAGTGTCCCCCGCTCCCTGGGGTGTGCCTGCATTGCAAAAGGACACACCATTAAATGAACACAAGTTGTTCATTATTTTCAGTTGTCTGACGTCTTCACTGAACATACGGGCTCTCCCTTCTTTTTTTTTGGCCAAAATGGTGCATCAGGATTTGTGATTGGGATATGGGAACGGTGTGCTGTAGTATTGCTTTCGTATGATTATTGCTCCTCACCAATTGGGAAGGGAAACAAGATGGGAGGCATAAATCCTACTTGGAAAGACTACCGATGTGCGCATTCTATCATGGTACAGATAACTAATAGCTGCCATGTGCATACACATTGGTACTTGCCTGCACTGCACAAGGTCACGCCTCCGGGGCCAGCTTCTCGTGGTTCAAGCGTCCGCACAGCGTCCCCCGCTTCCCGGACATCAGCATGGGGTGTGGCTGCATTGCACAGGGATACATCATTAAATAGACCTATTGCTAATGTTCGGTTGTCTGACATCTTTCACTTGATGTTGCAAACAAGTACTGTATTAAACTAAGGCTGGGCTTACTCTCTTTTATGTTGTGCAACTACTAGTCTAGCTTAGGTTATATATGAAGTGACCTTCAGATGAGAATGGTTAGATGTTGCTTGAAAAGCCTAGTAATGTGATTGAGAATTAAGAAAGTTGCGGGCAACTTATGAAGAGAGAACCCGATATCAAATCCAGCAATCAAGTACTCACAAAATCCAACCAAGTTCTGTAAACATTTCTTGTTACTGATATTAGTACAGTCAAGCTCAATCATGCTGCAAACAAGGAAATTTTGTAGTGATTGTCAATTTGTGTGTTTCCATGCTTCAAAGGAAGGGCGTGGATGAGAGGGAAATTAAAGACAGGAGCACATACATAAAGGAGAGGAAGATGATTAAAGGAGGAAAAAAAAACTGTGGCACATAGAAAGGACCGATGGCAATCCAACAGAAGAGTCCTAGGTTCCATTGCAACAGTACGCAAAACAAAGACGATATCCTGGTTGTAAAATGAACAGAGTTCAATAGAGGGATCGATTTGACAGACTTATTGCAGCATGAATCACAAAAGTGCACTGCCAACAGGGAAAAATGTAGGTTACATCTGTATGCAGGAAACAAAGTTGGCTTTTTGACAGGCATGACAGCAGAAAGTACCGCTGTAAATCACTATCGGTGAATTTAATTTTGTGTGAACCTTAGCAACTTACTATAGATGAAATAAAGTGCCTCAACTTGCGGAGCTGAAGCTCGAGATAGATGTCGCACAGGAGATATACATAGGTGTGAACTGAAACAATTTGGGATTTCGACGGAAATACAAAAATTGTGCAGAAAAGGATGCCTAAATTCAGAAGAATAGTTCTCTGAGACAAGTGTACCAATTCAGACACCAAACTTCAGTAGGTTATAGATTGACTTGATGACTTTGGAAAGATCTTCATTTATGCAGGCTAGGATGAAAGAATATGGCCGAGTGACAAGGTTTTCAGATGTAATGGAGAAAAACAGAACAATGAATGTCGCAGAAAGGGTTAAAAGCATGGCAAAGGTATTGCTTCACCTATATCTATACATAACACAAGTACTGCACAATACATTTGTCCATCATTAGCAACCCATGATAGTACGACCAATCTCAGTTCAGTTGCTTTGCAAATTTCTTGCTGGAAAATATGCATTATAAGGCACAACAAAAATTATCGTGATCGTTCATATGGACGTAATGCGGCAATACCATTTGAGTTATCTTGCAAAATATTTTGTAATTCAATATTTTATTTAAATTCATTATCAGGAATGATCAACATTTCATACCAGAGACTAAATAAGACTTTTGTACCTCAGATAAATTTTCCTATGAAATCGATATACTGAAATAAATTTGTAGGTGTAATGGTGACCAAATAAGAACTACAGTAGTGAACATGATAAGTGTTGGTTGGCTGGACTAAAAGTTTCTAAGTAATGATCAAAATTTCAAAGCAGAGACCAAATAAGACTTTTGTACCTCAGATAAATTTTCATATGAAATCGATATTACTGAAATAAATTTGTACTCCCTCCGTAAACTAATATACGAGCGTTTAGATCACTATTTTAGTAATCTAAACGCTCTTATATTAGTTTACAGAAGGAAATAGGTGTGATGGTGACCAAATAAGAACTACTCCCTCCATTCCAAAATAGATGACTCAACTTTGTACTAACAAAATAGATGACTCAACTTTGTACTAACTTTAGTACAAAGTTGAGTCATCTATTTTGGAACGGAGGGAGTAGTGGACATGATAAGTCTTGGTTGGCTGGACTAAACGTTTCTAAGGTGAATTGGTAGAGACGTCCTAATTTAGATTTGCACTCCTCCATTAGCTTGGCCATAAAAATCAAAAGAATTGCTATAATCTGGTGTTTTTCACAACTTCGTGATAATACAAAAATGCTACTCCTAGTTTGCAAGATCACTGTTTTTCAGTTGTATAATAATTACCTTAAAATGGCAAACAGAACAGACAAAAAAATAAAATAACAATTAGCTCGATCAGCTTTTGCACAAGCACATAAAAGGAAACACTCACTAAACAGTGTAAACAATAAACTATGATCACAATTATGAACTGGCAAGTATCAGACAAGCTGTGTGAGGGTGATAACTATGAAGAAGGGAAGGATGTAACTGGGATGCGACAGAAAGTTTACCCCTTGACACTGTCGGTGACGATAATAACGACAGCAGGAAGTTGCAATATGCGTGTGACGGTTTGGGAAATGTGGCACACACCCTCTGAAGCTGGAATGTGTCAACGTCCTGCGTGGAACAACCTCGCTTGACCGAGCTTCCGCCATATATATAGGAGCAAGTGCCTCCCCACTGCACCTGTGAGCAAGGACCCAGAATCCAGCGAGAATGTCTTCTCCATCTGCCATCGGGTGGAGGTGGAGCTCCCACCATTGTTTCGCCAAACAGTATAAGTAACGGGGGATGTGCTGCGCTTAAGCACAAACATCAGAGTTGTGCCTTGACCTGCCTCCAGGATGGTCACATCATCAGCCGGATTTCTTTCACAGGGCGGGTGGTCAGCCACGGACAGCTCCATCCTGCGGATATCGAGCACCAGCAATTTTTCAGTGGAGCCTGAAATCCAGTAGAAACAGCCATGGGTGTAATGGCGCCTGAGGAAGATAAACAGTGTCGATAACACGAAGCCAGGTGACATCTCGCTCCAAGTCGGTGATGGGACGGTTTGCCATTGCCCTGTGCCGGAAGAGAAGACAGCGATCACCGGCTTGTTTTGGAGCAGCACCATCCAGATCACCCTGAATGATGGCTCTTCCTCCTCCTCCTCGTCGTAGCCGGAAGGGACGAGGAAGGAGTCGACGTAGCACGACCCTTGTGCGCCCACGACAGAAGCGGCTAGCTAGGTCATCGGGGATCCGAGGAAGCAAGAGATACTGCCGGTGCAAGGGGTCGCACACAGCCATCTCCTTGAAGAGAGGTCCGAACACCTCACCGGCGTAGAGGCGGCGGGGCCTGTCGAGGAGCACGCGGCCGTCACGGACTTCCCGCACGAACCAGCGCCGGGAGGGGGAGGGGAGGAAGCCGAAGGAGAAGGAAAGTCGGCGGCGCTGGCGACGGCCCTGGCCGCGGGCGCGGAGGGGTGAGGCGGGACGGCGGGGTGGAAGCGGTGCCGCTCGGGGTCGAGGAAGCCGAGGAGGGGCGGGGGGTGGAGCTTGCGGAAGCGCCGGGGGAAGGAGCGGTCGGCGATTAGGCGGCGGAAGGAGACGCACGCGGCCGAGGCGCGGATGAGGTCGGCTGCGGTGGGGAGGCGGAGCAGGATTTCCACCAGGAGCTCGTCGGGGATCGCCGGCAAGGCCATTCTCTGGCCGCTCTCCGTCGTCGGTGGCGGCGGCGGCAGCTGCGTGTGCTGCTTTTTTCTGAGGGGAGTGTGTGTGGTGCTTTTTTTTTTAGACAAACTGTTGGGCTCCGACAGAAAGGACTTTGGGCTGTTGGGCCACGTTGTTGCGTGCCCCAGGGGCTTTACAAAATACCCATTCTCAAAACAAAAATCACACAATTGCTGTTGTCCGTTGTCATGCTGCAATGGTGCAGTGCGAAATTATTGCGAGACATACTCTCCTCACGCCTCTGACGCTCCCGCAAGAGGGACAGCACAATAATGTGTGTTCATGCGATTTTTTTAGGCATATCGAAGCGGTTTTGAGAATTGAGAAGCTTCAATGGACCGGTATAGATCAGTTTTTAGAAGTTTCCGCATGATCTTTTGTGTGTGTGTGTGTGTGTTCTATATCGGTTTTGTCTGTTGTTCATTTTTTTTTGTTTTTTCTTCACTTTTCAAATATATGTGGTAATTTTTAAATACATGTTAAACACTTTTTATATGCAGATTCAGATACATGTTAAACATTTCTTAAACACACTATGAGCCTTTATCTGAAATACACGTTGAAAATTTGTAAAATGCACAATGAACATATTTTAATACACAACAACTATTTTCAAACAAAAGTTAAACATTTTTTTTGTAAAACTTGTGAACATTCCAAGGGTGTATGACTATTTATATAAATGACACAGTATTTTAATATGGTATTAAAATTTAAAAAATCCCTAATATCATTTTGCATTTCATGAACTTTTTTTAACATGTCAGGAAACATATTTTAAAAAGCATGATTTTTTTAAAAATGTCACGAATAAGTTCTTAAATGATACGACAATTTTTTACAAATTATGCAAACAATGTTTTAAATTTCCATGAACATATTTAAACAAAGTATCATGAACGTATTTTTAAAAATTGTTAACCCTTTTTAAATGGCACAAAGATTATTCTTTTACCGAAGTGAGAAACGTATTTTGAAATGTGTGAACATAGTTTAATGCGATGAATTCTTTTTTGAATTATATGAACATTTTTTAGAACGAAATTACATGAATAGAACTTTACATTAAATGAACAGAAAAATGCATGTTAAAGTTTTAAAATTTTAAGTAAATATATTTTTAAATATAGTTCTAAATTTTTTCTAATATACATAAAGTAAAAACAGGAAGCATCTTCGTAACCGCTAGCAAGCGAGGGTTGAGCGGAGCAAACGTGTGTTAGGCTGGCCCATTTAGGGAGGCGCTTGAGGTGATGCTAGCGTACGTCTCACAATTAGAGAGATCTAGGGGCTCCCTGAAACCCTCATGTCCCGATATAATCCTAATAAAAAGCAGCGCGGTATCTGGCTGTCATTCCCTCCCAAACGGCCCTCGATATCAAAACTCTCGCTAAACCACCCACACTAACGATCATTGCTAGTAAAAATGGTTCAAAACAGCTCAGCTTGAGCAGTGCCAAGCCTTAAAGTTGGGATTTGCATCTACAAATAAAACAGCTAAAAACCATATAAAAATTTTGCCACCCTTTTAAGAAGAAAAGACATGCTACCTGTAACAAATCTACCACGGTCTAATTACTATAGTCTGAATTATAAAATTGTCATGTTACCTATAATAAAACTACCATGGTCTAATTAAATAAATTATCATGGTCTAAATAATAAAATTGGCAGGCTACATAAAATAAACTACCATGGTCTAATTAATAAAATCACCATGGCATAACAAGTGTCGACCTGCATTTCATATCCTGGTTGGTCTGGTTTGGCTTCTAATAGGCCTTGTCTTTCTTTTTTCGCCCAAAAGCATGACTCTACACTCTAAGGTAGAGTGGAGAGTAAGGATTGGGACACGTCACTGAATACATTTTGTCTTTTTGAAATGGCGTATGCGGCCACTGCATCAAACATGCACACAACCAAAGCTGAATACCAATGCTAATTGGAAATACACTATTTGGCAATTATAGCTTTTTTTTTTAGAAGAAGCCTAGTTATAGCTGTTTTCGCACGCAGCGCTCACACCACAACCCTTCCTTTGTTTGTTCTAAGAGCATCTCTAGCATACCCCTTAAAACGCACGAAACTGTAAAATAACCGCTAGTTTACAGTTTTAAGCGAAAAAAGTGATCGGAATAGAACCCGTAAACGACTCCGACCTTAAAAATTTTTAAGGAGCGCGGAAAACATCATGGCCAAACCCGTGAAAATAAGAATTTTGAAGACAACCTTGATACATCTCCAACGTTTCTATAATTTTTGATTATTCCAGGCTATTATATTATCTATCTTTGATGTTTTATATGCATTTATATGCTATTTTATATGATTTTTAGGACTAACCTATTAACCTAGAGCCCAGTGTCAGTTTCTGGTTTTTTTTCCTTATTGTTTTTTAGTTTCGCAGAAAAGGAATATCAAACGGAGTCCAAATGAGCTGAAAATTTACGGTGATTTTTTATGGACCAGAAGAAGCCCCCGAAGCAAAAGAGTTTGAGCCAGAAGAGCCACGAGGCCTCCACATGGGTGGAGGGCGCGCCCTCCGTCCTTGTGGTTGACTCGTGGACCCCCTGACGTGAAACTGACGCCAAAAATTCCTATAAATAAAGAAACCCCCGAAAAGAAACCTAGATCATGAGTTTCGCCGCCGCAAGCCTCTGTAGCCACCAAAAATCAATCGGGACCCTGTTCCGGCACCCTGCCGGAGGAGGGAATCATCATCGGTGGCCATCTTCATCATCGCGGCGCTCTCCATGACGAGGAGGGAGTAGTTCACCCTCGGGGCTGAGGATATGTACCAGTAGCTATATGTTTGATTTCTCTCTCTCTCTCTCTCTCTCTCTCTCTCTCTCGTGTTCTTGATTTGGCACGCTCTTGATGTACCGCGAGCTTTGCTATTATAGTTGGATCATATGGTGTTTCTCTCCCTCTATCTTCTTGTAATGGATTGAGTTTCCCTTTGAAGTTATCTTATCGGATTGAGTCTTTAAGCATTTGAGAACACTTTATGTATGTCTTGCATGTGCTTATCTGTGGTGACAATGGGATATTCACGTGATCTACTTGATGTAATGTTTTGGTGATCAACTTATGGGCTCGTGACCTTGTGGACTTATGCATAGGGGTTGGCACACGTTTTCGTCTTGACTCTCCGGTAGAAACTTTGGTGCACTCTTTGAAGTTCTTTGTGTTGGTTTGAATATATGAATCTTAGATTGTGTGATGCATATCTTATAAACAAACCCGCGGATACTTGTGGTGACATTGGAGTATCTAGGTGACATTAGGGTTTTGGTTGATGTATGTCTTAAGGTGTTATTTTAGTACGAACTCTAGGGTTGTTTGTGACACTTATAGGAATAGCCCAATAGATCGATCAGAAAGAGTAACTTTCAGGTGGTTTCGTACCCTACAATAATCTCTTCGTTTGTTCTCCGCTATTAGTGACTTTAGAGTGACTCTTTGTTGCACGTTGAGGGATTGTTATATGATCCAATTATGTTATCATTGTTGCAAGAACTTGCACTAGTGAAAGTATGAACCCTAGGCCTTGTTTCTAAGCATTGCAATACCATTTTCGCTCACTTTTGTTACTAGTTACCTTGTTGTTTTCATATTTTCAGATTACAAAAACCTATATCTACCATATATATTACGCTTGTATCACCATCTCTTCGTCGAACTAGTGCATCTATACAATTTACCACTGTATTGGGTGTGTTGGGGACACAAGAGATTCTTTGTTATTTGGTTGCAGGGTTGTTTGAGAGAGACCATCTTCATCCTACGCCTCCACATGTATTGATAAACCTTAGGTCATCCAGCTTGAGGGAAATTTGCTATTGTCCTACAAAACTCTGCACTTGGAGGCCCAACAACTTCTACAAGGATAAAGTTGCATAGTAGACATCAAGCTCTTTTCTGGCGCCGTTGCCGGGGAGGTGAGTGCTTGAAGGTATATCTTTAGATCTTGCAATCGATCTTTTAGTTTCTTGTTTTATCATTACTTTAGTCTATAAAATAAAACTACAAAAAAATGGATTGTGGTTACCTCATATGCTTCATCTTTTTAATGTCTTTCGTGAAAATAAGGATTCCGATAATTGTGCCAAAGTGTTAGAAGAAGAATGCATTAAAATGTTTGGCACTAAATCTTTGAATGATGGGCATGATTGCAATGTTGTTAGTATGAATTCTTTGAATATCCATGATGCTAATGATATGCAAAGCTACAAGCTTGGGGATGCTATGTTTGATGAAGATGATATTTTTAGTCCCCCAAGTTTTGATGAGCAAATTTATTATGATGATAGCATGCCTCCTATTTATAATGATTATGTTGATGAAAGTGGTTTCGGAGAGGTCATGACTTTATTTAGTGATGAATCCACTATTTTGGAAGAGGTTCCAATTGATTATGAGAACAAAGTTGCTATCTATGATGATTATTGTAATGACATGTATGCTATAAAGAATAATGATAACCATCAAACTTGTCATCATGATTTTAATTTTCAATTGGATTATGCCTCCAATGATAGTTATTTTGTCGAGTTTAGTCCCAGTATTCCGAATGACAAGAATTTTGCTTATGTGGAGAGTAGTAAAATTTATATGCTTGTGCATCATGAGAATACTGCTTTTATGTGATGGCTATATTGTTGAATTCATGATGCTACTGAAAATTATTATGAGAAGGAACATGTGCTCTTAAATATTGCAATAATATCAAGTTTCCTATCTATGTGTTGAAATTTTTGAAGTTGCACTTGTTTTGCCTTCCTATGCAAGTTGATTATTGTTCCCATAAGTTGTTTGCTCACAAAAACCCCTATGCATAGGAAGTGGGTTAGACTTAAATGTGCTTGTCATATGCTTCATGATGCTCCCATTATGTTTCAATTCTTATCTTTTGTGTGAGCATCTGATACATCTCCAACGTATCTATAATTTTTTATTGTTCCATGCTGTTATATTATCATTCTTGGATGTTTTACAATCATTTTATAGTCATTTATACCAGTTTTTGGGACCAACCTATTGACCCAGTGCCCAGTGCCAGTTGCTGTTTTTTGCTTGTTTTTTACATCGCAGGAAATCAATATCAAATGGAGTCTAAACACCGCGTAGCCTTTTGGAGATTTTTTATGGAACAGAAGAGCACCAGTGGGCCAAAGAAGCACCTGGGGGTGCCTGACGATACCATAGACCTAGGGTAGGGTCATGGACCTGACCTATACGCCCTACCCAAGGTCACTATCCTAGAAGCAAGGGCATTCCAAGTATAGCAAGGAGTACCGATTGAAGCCATCGGGTGCCATCCACTCGACCAGTCACCTCACTCGGATATCCCCAACTTCACTCGACCTGGATGAAGTCATTCGACCATACAAGAAATCACTCGGAGTACAGAAGACCTAGAGTCACTCAGGATGGCAATGGTCAGGCGTTCACTCCGTAGTCTTAAAGATCATTAATAGCACTTTATAGTTGGCGTTACCAGTAACGTCCTATCTTAATGTACATTGAACCCATGTAACGGAGGCCGGCTGGGGTCCTGGCGCACTCTATATAAGCCACCCCCTCCTCTGGTACAAGGGTTCGCACCCCTTGTAACACACACCCATATTCCAGTCGACCGCCTCAGGGCACCAAGACGTAGGGCTTTTACCTCCTCCAAGAGGGGCCTGAACTCGTAAACTCGTGTGTACAACCTCGCCGTAGCTAGGGCCTTGCCTCCTCATATGTACCCCTACTCTTACTGTCATACTTAGTACCACGACAGTTGGCGCCCACCGTGGGGCAAAGCATCTTAGCAACTCCCGGTGAGGTTGCATTTTCTCCGATCTTCGTCAACATGGTTTCCGGCGGAGGTTTAGTCATGGGCCGCAAGTTCCGACTCGATGCACTCACTTTCGTCACCGACGACTCCGCCTGGCTCCAAGAAGCCCCACTCGATGTCGAGGCTCTCTCGATCCACGGGTCGTCGCACTTCCGCTCGAGTGCCTGCGGCGTCCTTCCCACGACTACCGTCCGACTTCAGATCGGCCGGCCTTTGCATCGCCTGCTCACTCCATTGGACGCCGCCGCAAGCGATCTGGTCGGCCGCGGCTCCAGCGGTGGGTGAAGCATGCAGTGGCTCGCCAGACGTCCGCCCCCCAAGTCGCGGCAATCGAGCCCGACAAATTTCACTGCGGTCCAGTCGACCTGTCGATTGGTTCTGCAGATACATTTTCTGAGAGCTGGAGCTGTGACCCCGCGGCAGAAGTTCTCATGGTCGACTCCCATCATAACCCACCCGAGTTTCGCCACAACGGTGGCAACGGTGACGGCGATGGCCCGTCATTCGGCCACGAGGAGTACGAGCCCCAACCTCTCAATTCGCAGCAAAGGGAAGAGCTGCACCGCCGCAACGTGGAGGCCCTCCAGACCCCCATCATAGGGGAAATCGCCAAGGCTCGGGCCTTGGAGGCTGCGCGCCTGGTACGCTGGCTGAGCGCACGTGTTTGGAGAATTTCCAACATTCTCTCGACGAACGCGCCCATCGACTGATCCCCGAATCCAGTCAATGACAGTTGTTTTCGCCTGAACTTCAGGTATACCGCACTCCGATCCAGAATCTTACAGCTGCTGCGCGTATAGCAGAGTCTATTCAGCCATCCCATTCAGAAGCTGGAAGGGGCTTGGAACAGATCCGAGCGCTGCTCGGAGCAGCAGGAGAGCTGAACTCCGCCGTTTCTCAGTCGCGGAATAGGATCCACAGCAGGTCAGTAAGGGCAGATACAGTTCAGTCGGCACACAGTCCTGGGTCGCCTTTGCGGCGTGACAACCACCACCGAGATCAGCGCCTGGGAAGGGCTCATGGAGAGTTTGATCGTGTGTACGCCCATGACAACCACCGTCGAGTGCCTTCGCCCCTTCTGAGGGACGGGTCGTACGCGCCCCGGCGGTATGACGACAGGCGCCCGTATGGTAATGACCATAGAGTTCCAGTTGACGCAAGAGAGCCTGGGTTCGACGTGAGGTCAGCCCTTGTTCAAGGTTTGGTCGAACGGAACAGAGCATACAGAGAAGGGTTGGATAGAGACAGGCCCGGTAGAAGCAGGGTCCATGTTTCCGGACCTGGGTGTTTCGAAAGAGCCATCTGAGCCGCTGAGATCCCTTGCAACTTCAGATTGGTGACTAGCGTCAGTAAGTTCACAGGAGAGTCGAAGCTTGACACTTGGTTGGAAGACTACCGAGTGGCTGTGCATATTGGTGGCGGCAGCGACGAGGTGGCCATGAAGCACCTCCCTTTGATGCTTGAAGGTTCTGCCAGAGCTTGGCTGAATAAGTTGGCCCCTGGAAGCATTTTCAGTTGGGATGAGTTGGTCCGAGTGTTTACCAAAACATTTGAGGGCACCTGCAAGAGACCTGCTAGTTTGTCGGAATTACAGCATTGCGTGCAGAAATAGAACGAGACCTTGAGAGATTATATCCAGAGATGGACCACTCTTCACCACACAGTGGAGAATGTGTCGGATCACCAAGCAGTTTCTGCCTTTAAAGAAGGCGTTCGCTACAGAGAGCTCAATCTGAAGTTCGGTCAGACCAAAGACATGACTCTAACTCAGATGATGGAGATTGCCACTCGGTACGCTAACGGCGAAGAAGAGGACCGACTCTGGAGTGGCAAGAATAGACCAGTCACCCAGGACACCGGAGGAGGAAACTCCAGTCGGAAGCAGAAGCGGAAAGCTGAGGCTGCAGGCCCTGCCGAGGCAGTAGTTTTGAACCAAGGGAAGTTCAAAGGGAAGCCTAAAGGGCCTTGGACCCCTAAAAAAGTGAAGGATCAAGCAAGAAATGATGTACTTGATTTGCCGTGTCATATACACACCAAAAAGGATGAAGAGGGGAATCTGATTCTCCCTAAACATACCAGTCAACAGTGTCGACTCCTGATTCAGAGCTTCCGAGAGAGCCAATCTAGCGAAAAGTACAAAGAGTCTGATAAGGAGGAAGGCAGAGAGGAAGATGGTGGTTACCCCAATGTTAATGCCACCTTGGTGATTTTTGCTGACCTCGAGAGCAAAAGTCGACTGCAAGTTATTAACAGAGAGGTGAACATGGTTGCTCCGGCAATGCCAAGATATTTGAAGTGGTCAAAAACCCATATTACATTCAACCAGTCTGACCACCCGCCACACGTTGCTACCCCTGGGCGGCAAGCATTGGTGGTCGACCCAGTCGTTGGGGGCACTCGACTGACCAAGGTTTTGATGGATGGTGGCAGTGGACTGAATATATTGTACGTTGAGGCCCTCCGGGTGATGGGCATTCCGATGTCCAAGCTCAGTGAGAGCAACATGAGATTCCATGGTGTCATCCCAAGAAAGAAGGCCGACTCACTCGGTCAGATCACTCTTGATGTGGTTTTCGGTGATTCAAAGAATTACTGAAAGAAAAAGTTGACGTTTGAGGTGGTGGATTTTGACAATGCTTATCATGCCATTCTAGGCAGACTTGCTTATGCTAGTTTTATGGATTGACCGTGCTATGTGTACCTTAAGTTGAAGATGCCTGGCCCCGGAGGCGCGATCACAGTCACTGGAAATCGGCAGAGAGCAGAAGATTGTCTCTAGAAAGGTTCAAAGATCGCCGATGAGCAGATGGCAGCAGTCGAGTTTCAAGAATACCAGAAGAATGCAGATCTGAGTGATTTGCTGCGTGCCAAGAGGCCTGCCTCGGAGTCCGCATTTCAGTCGGCCGGCAAGACAAAGCCGGTTCACATTCACCCGACCGACCTCAATGCTACTCTGGCCCATATCTCAACAACACTCAACAGCAAATAGGAAGAAGCGCTCATCCAGTTCCTCCGTGAGAACTGGGACATCTTTGCATGGAAGACATCTGACATGCGAGGTGTACCCAGGGGACTGTCTAAGCACCGTTTGTGAGTTGACTCAAAAGCAAAACATGTTAAAGAGCATCTCCATCGGTGCGCCGCTGAGAAGAGAAAGGCAATTGGCGAGAAGGTGGCTCGGCTTCTGGCTGACGAGTTCATCCGCGAGATATACCACTCCGAGTGGCTCGCCAATGTCGTTATGGTCCCCAAGAAAGATAAATCACTTCGAATGTGTATTGATTTCAAGCACATCAATCGGGCCTGCCCGAAAGATCATTTTCCTCTGCCCCCATCGACCAGATAGTCGACTCAACTGCGGGATGTGAGCGATTATCCTTTTTGGACGCTTATTCCGGGTACCATCAGATCCGACTGTATGGACTCGACAAGATAAATACAGCTTTCATCACCCCATTCGGGTGTTTTTGCTATGTTACTATGCCCTTTGGCCTCAAGAATGCTGGTGCCACATTCATGCGCATGATCCAGAAGTGCATGCTCACTCAAATCAGTCGGAATGTGGAAGCATACATGGATGACATAGTGGTCAAGTCACGCAAAGGTTCCGACCTACTAACTCACCTCGTTAAAACCTTTGCCAACTTAAGAAGATAAGATATCAAGCTAAATCCATCAAAGTGCACATTTGGAGTCCCAGGCGGAAAGTTACTCAGTTTTCTCGTTTCTGAACGGGGGATCGACGCAAACCCAGAGAAGATTGGTACAATCCTCCAAATGAAACGCCCTGTGCATGTGCACGATGTTCAGAAGCTTACTGGTTGTTTGTCTGCATTGAGTCGATTCATCTCACTCCTCGGTGAAAAGGCATTGCCCCTTTACCGACTGATGAAGAAATCTGACAAGTTCGAGTGGAATGACGAAGCAGAAGTAGTGTTTGAAGAGCTCAAAGCCCTGCTTTCCACCCAGCCGGTGCTTGCCGCTCCAGTCAGCAAGGAGCCTTTACTGCTTTACATCGCAGCCACTGGACATGTCGTCAGCACAGTGCTCACGGTCGAGCGGGAAGAAGAAGGCAAAGCCTTCAAAGTTTAGCGCTCTGTGTATTACATTTCAGAAGTCTTGACCCCGTCCAAGCAAAGATATCCTCATTATCAGAAGCTTGTTTATGGAATTTACTTGACCATGAAGAAAGTTGCACACTACTTCTCAGACCACTTTTCGGTTTCGATTAAATCGTCGTGACGCTCCATTGTCAGAAATTCTGAATAATAGAGATGTAACTGGTCGAGTGGCAAAGTGGGCGATTGAACTCCTTCCTTTAGATATCAAGTTTGAGGCAAAGAAAGCCATCAAGTCTCAAGAAATAGCAGATTTCCTCGCAGAGTGGATTGAACAGCAGCAGCCGACTCGGACTCAATCGGAACATTGGACTATGTTCTTTGATACATCCAAGATGTTGAATGGCTCTGGTGCAGGAGTGGTTTTAGTGTCCCCAAGAGGAGACAAGCTCGGTTATGTCCTCCAGATTCACTTTGATTCTTCAAACAATGAAGCTGACTATGAGGCATTGTTGTATGGGTTGCGTATGGCCATTTCACTCGGCGTCTGGCGCTTGATGGTCTATGGTGACTCAGACTTAGTGGTTAATCAAGTAATGAACGAATGGAACATCAGGAGTCGAGCAATGACCGGTTATTGCAATGCAGTAAGAAAGCTAGAGAAGAAGTTTGAGGGGTTAGAGCTCCACCACATACCCCGAATCAAGAATCAAGCTGCCGATGATCTGGCGAAGATAGGTTCCACTCGGAAGCCTATCCCGAGTAATGTGTTCTTGGAACATCTCCACACCCCGTCAATTCAAGAAGATCCCTTCAAGGAAGAGCCCTCGCAACTGATAAGTCCAACCAATCCAACTGAGATTGAAGTCCCAGCTGTGGTCGACTTGGTCATGGAAGTCTTAGTGATCACGCCTGATCGGGTCTTGCCGTACATCGCGTGCACCTCGGCAGGAACTCCCAGAGGATGAAGATGAGGCCCCCCAGATCGTCCGTCGATCGAAAGCCTTCATCATGTTAAAAGGACAGCTTTACAGAGAAAGTGTCACAGGAGTGGCTCAGCACTGCATCACCCCAGAAGAAGGTCGATTGATTCTAAACGAGATCCACTCGGGAACCTGTGGTCACTATGCATCCTCTCGGACCATCGTGGCCAAAGCATACCGAGCAAGATTTTATTGGCCTCATGCGAATGAGATGGCAAAGGATACAGTTGACAAATGCGCAGGTTGTCAGTTCTACTCCAACATGTCTCACAAGCCCGCGTCTGCCTTGAAAACTATCCCACTCGTCTGGCCGTTTGCAGTCTGTGGATTGGATATGGTTGGACCCTTCAAGACCGGTAGAAGTGGTTTCACTCATTTGCTTGTGGCAGTCGACAAATTCACCAAATGGATCGAAGCCAAGCCTATCAAAAACCTTGACTCAAGCACTGTCGTTAGTTTCATCAAGGAGTTGATATTCAGATATGGAGTCCCCCACAGCATCATCACAGATAATGGCTCCAACTTTGATTCTGATGAGTTCAAGGCATTTTGTGCTTCCCAAAGGCACTTTCGAATTCGACTACTGGCGTGCATTGCGCACCCTTGATCGAATGGGCAAGCAGAAAGGGCGAACGGTTTAATCCTACAAGGGCTGAAACCCCGATTGATGCGCGACCTCAAGCATGTTGTTGGAGATTGGGTGACCGAGTTGCCATCCATCTTATGGGGACTAAGAACAACTCTGAACCGGTCGACTGACCGAACCCCTTTCTTCATGGTGTACGGTGCTGAGGCTGTGCATCCGAGTGATTTGCTACACAACGCTCCACGAGTGGAACTCTTCTCAGAAGCTGAAGCTGAACAGGCACGCCAAGACGCAGTTGATCTCCTAGAAGAGGAACGCGAGATGGCTCTGATCTGGTCGACCATCTATCAGCAAGATCTGCGTCGATTCCATGCCCGTAATGTCAGAGGTCGAACGCTCCAGGAAGGAGACCTTGTGCTCCAAGTGGATCAGAAATGGCTTCACAAGCTCACTCCGGCCTGGGAAGGTCCCTTCATCATCACCAAGGTGATTCACAATGGAGCGTACCACCTCTAGAACATAGCCAAGAAAACGGACGAGCCACGCACGTGGAACGCAGAGCAGCTTCGCCATTTCTATACCTAAACCACTCGGATAGATGAGTTGTAATATGAATCCTTCAGTTTGCTTACCAAAGACAAGATTTTTGCAGTATCTTAATGATTGATTTCCCATAATCATTTGTGTTCAAATCCCCCAATGGGTGGCTTAGCCGCGAACCTGATTTGCCTAAGTTAAAAAACACTCCGAGTGGAGAGCAATCCTCCCACTCGGGGGCTTAGCTGCGACCCCGTACTCGCCTAAGTTAAAAAACACTCTGAGTGGAGAGCAATCCTCCCACTCGGGGGCTTAGCTGCGACCCCGTACTCGCCTAAGTTAAAAAACACTCCGAGTGGAGAGCAATCCTCCCACTCGGAGGCTTAGCTGCGACCCCGTACTCGCCTAAGTTAAAAAACACTCTGAGTGGAGAGCAATCCTCCCACTTGGGGGATTAGCTGCGACCCCGTACTCACCTAAGTTAAAAAAACCACTCCGAGTGGAGAGCAATCCTCCCACTCGGGGGCTTAGCTGCGACCCCGTACTCGCCTAAGTTAAAAAAACACTCTGAGTGGAGAGCAATCCTCCCACTCGGGGGCTTAGCCGCGATCCCGTACTCGCCTAAGTTAAAAACACTCCGAGTGGAGAGCAATCCTCCCACTCGGGGGCTTAGCTGCAACCCCGTACTCGCCTAAGTTAAAAAACACTCCGAGTGGAGAGCAATCCTCCCACTCAGGGGCTTAGCTACGACCCCGTACTCGCCTAAGTTAAAAAATACTCCGAGTGGAGAGCAATCCTCCCACTCAGGGGCTTAGCTGTGACCCCGCACTCGCCTAAGTTAAAAAACACTCTGAGTAGAGAGCAATCCTCCCACTCGGGGGCTTAGCTTCGACCCCGTACTCACCTAAGTTAAAAAACACTTCGAGTGGAGAGGAATCCTCCCACTTGGAAGCTTAGCTGCGACACCGCACTCGCCTAAGTCACAAAGACCATCTGAGCACGTCGTATGAGCTGCATCACAAATACAACATGCGCTCCATCACGATCCGCAACGAGGTGCCAATCAAGCATATCGTCGGAGCTGCGTCACAAGTAAAACGTATACTCCGAGTGGAAAGTCAAGTCCGCTCAGAACTGAAAAAGATCCAGAAGTGGTAAAGGCAAAGCCGCCATATTCAAAGAAAAACCAAGTTCAGATAAACCCCGCAAAAGTTCAGAACCATAGCGGGCAGAAGTACTCAGGCATGAGGTCTGAAAGAGTTTAACGGTTACAAAACCACTCGGCATACCGAGGCAAATAAAGGTGGGGCATAATGTTTGTTCACTCGACAGGAGGAGGACTTGCTGGCTCGACGAAGCTGTCAAGGTCAATGCTGTCTGCGATACGAGTAGCAACGTTAATGAAGGTGTCCATGAAGGACTGGAAGTTGAGCTTCTTGGTGTTGGCAACCTTGAGAGCCGCCAGCTTGTCTTCTCTGACATCCTTGCAGTGGACTCGGACCAAAGACAGAGCCACACCGGCGCCACAGCGAGCAGACGACTTCTTCCACTCTTGCACTCGACTAGGTATTTCATTCAGTTGAGTCATCAGGGACTCGAGATCATTCTGGAATTCTGCTCGGGGCCAGAGCTCAGTGTCAATCCGCGACACTGCCACCTTCAGGCGAGCAAGATAATCCACGGTGCTGTCTAGACGAGACTCCAGTCGCAGCACGTTCATCGCGACGTCATCCTTGACAGGAGAGTTTATGGGGTCAAGATCTGTCTCGATCCGCCCAGTCTCTGCTTCGAAGTCCTGACAGAGTTCTGCACCGTCGGAAAGGCGATGAGTCGACAGTTAAATAATGAATCGACGATCGCAAATTAATCGGACGAGAGGAAGTACCTTCAAGCTTCAGGACCAGTTTCTCAGCAAGACTTCCCAAATAAGCTTCCAGTTCGGCCTTCTTTGCCGTGAGATCTCCAGCCTTGTCAGTCAAGGTCTCCTTGTCCTTCTTCAGCCTCGCAACCTCCTTGTTGGCTTTGGTAACAACCGTTTTCAGCTTGGAGTTCTCCTCTTCCAACTTGCGGACTGAGGCCAGCTTCTTATCGGCAAGTGATGTTTTCTCTCGTGCCTCCTTCAGTGCTGCGGCAAGGTCTTGATCCTTCTTCTCCAGAGCCTGCTTCATTTTCTCTAAAGAAATAACATTCTTCAGACGAGCTTGGAGTTGACAATTTTCACTACGCACATTTGTTCGAGTGGAGTCACTCGGTTCAAGAGACTAAAGGGAAAAAGTCATAAGGTGGACAGTCGACGAATTATTACCTCCCATGGTAGCTGCTTCTTCCTGGGCCTTCTGGAGATTCTTCTTGGCCAGCTCCAGATCGAGGTTGAGGCTGATCTGTTTCCTCTCCAATTCAGCAAATTGAGCTCCAAGATCACAAGATTTCTGCGGTCAGCAAATAAGATGTGTCAGTCGACAGAAACAAAGGTCAATCACAGCAAAAATCGCTCTAAGACTACTGCCGAATCAAACATTCAACAGTAATCTCGGGAACTACACCCAGTGGGTGCAATTGGCGTGCCCCCACTGGTCCGGTTTTCCACTCAGCATGGTCTGCCCAGCGTGAGTATGCAAAAAAAAAGAAAAGAGAGAGACTCTCAGACCCCGGCCGACTGCCCGCAGTCGACTGTGATCTCGGGAACTACACCCAGTGGGTGCACTCTGCGTGCCCCCACTGGTCAGAAACCCACTCAGATCAAACTATTCTGTCGAGTGAAAGAACAACGAAGAAACATTCGACAAAGACCCCCGCCGAATCAAACATCCGACGACGATCTCGGGGACTACACCCAGTGGGTGCACTTTGTGTGCCCCCACTGGTTCAGAGATACACTTGTCTCGACTTGGTCGACTCAAGTAGAAGAGCTATTCAACACTAAGTCAAAACACCCAGTGGGTGATTGGATGCAAAATGCAGACTCATGATAGATGCACATAAAGGTTCCAAAACACTCATCCAGGGACATCTTACGGACAGTGAAGCAGCAACTACAACTACTATATCATAGAAAGGCAAAAATCAAATTGAGAGATCAGTCGGAAATCAACTAACCTTGACATTAACGTGCAGAGCAGAGCTGGCGTTGTAGGCAGCCTGACTGGCCTTGTGCACCACCTTCATCTACTCCATCATAAGGTTTGCTTGGAGTATGGCTTCCTTGGTGGCACCCGCTGGGTCATCTGGAGTGTGATGTGCAGTAAAGAGCGACGATGGCAGTATAGTCGGAGCAATCACAAGATCTGAAGCATGGAGCTGTGCAGGCGAAGCAGAGACTTGAGCAATCGATGCCGAGGGACGGTCAGTTGACACAGGATTGGCAAAAGAAGCAGTGGCCCGAGCCGGATCTCCGGATCGCTGGACCACCGTCTCCGGTGCTGATGTCGACTGAGGCTCCTCGCCTGCAGCCATCCTCCTATTCGAAGCCATGCCCCTCCTTCCCGTATTCTTCGGAGGTGCTTCTTCATTGTCGTCTGGAAGTTCAATGACGTCTCGTGGGGCTACACAAAATGCAACCATAGAGGCTCAATCGACCGACGATTCAGTCGACAAAACAAGCACAAGATTGCAGGATCATACCAGCTTTGGAAGTAGCTGCATCTTCAGTCTCCTCATCATCTTGAGACTTGTCAATATCCATGGAAGTCCCGGAAGTTGCACACTGAAAAAATTCATAACCCACTCGGTCAGAGCAGAAGTATGAGTCAGTAGGAAAACACAGAAAGACAGAACACTCATGCAGAAGCGACGGGAACGTCCATCGTGATCTTGGGCAAGGTCTTCCGAGACTTTGAAGGGGCAACCTTGGGCTGCTTGGCGACCTTTTCTGACAGCTCCGGAGTCGAAGTCCGAGTGCGCTTATGCACTTGCGTGCTCGGAGCCACAGCCTTGTTGCGCCCGCCCGCTGGATCATGAGACTGCTTGGATCGGTGCTCTGTGCGATGTGGTGAGTCGATCTCCTCTTCTTTGTTGTCTGACTCATCACTCTCTTCCTCACCATCATCATCAGGAGATTGCCAGTCGGCGCTCTCTTCTGCGCTATCCGCTCCCTCTTGGACTTGCTCCTGGGCTTGCTCCCTGTTCGGCATCGAATACATCTTAGTATAAACCTGCAAGGCAAGAAGTTAATCAAACATCAGTCAGATTCAAAGACAGTTGCAAGACAAAATGAAGCACACTCGGTAATAAGGATCAGACCTTGTCCGGCTGGTTGTCGGTGTCGAATGGATCGACTCTCCTGCCCCCCTGGGTTATCTTTGTTTCTGGTAATGCTCTTCAGCCACAGGGCCACCGTATCGTCGGGGACCTCCTTTGGGTGGACCTGAGCGGTGTCATTGGAGCCCGAATACATCCACATCGAATGATCATGGGCTTGGAGAGGCTGGATGCGTCGACTAAGAAACACCTCTAGTAAATCCATGCCAGTTACGCCCTGACGGACCAACTGAACTACCCTCTCGACTAACATGTTCGTTTCTACTTTCTCCGTTGCAGTCACAATCAGTGAAGAAGGTTGCTGGACTCGATCTAGGGTAAAGGGAGGAAGACCGATTGACTGACCGAGGGTTGCAATGTCCTGGCAGTAGAACCAGGTCGACTGCCAGCCCCTAACCGACTCAGGAAGTGTCATAGGGGGAAAAGTGCTCCTCTTCCTCATCTGAATCCCTAAACCCCCTTTTATCTGAATCACGTCGTCCTCTCTCACTCGGATTTGCCTTCTTCACAGTTTGGGAACGAACTGTGAAAATGTGTTTGAAGAGACCCCAGTGCAGTCTACAACCCAAGAAGTTTTCGCACATAGAAACGAATGCAGCAAGGTATCTGATGGTGTTGGGAGAGAAATGGTGAATCTGAGCACCGAAAAAGTTCAGAAAACCCCGAAAGAACGGATGCGGGGGAAGGGAGAAACCACGGTCGACATGGGTGGCAAGGAGGACGCACTCACCCGCCCACGGCTGAGGCTCTATATCGTCCCCCGGCAGCCTCAAAGAACCGTCGGCGATCAAGCCCGTGGCGGCCAGATCTTCCAAATCCTCTGGCCGGAGCATGGATCGGATCCAGTCCCCTGGGTCCAACCAGGTAGCAACCCGGACGTCGACGACGATCCCCGACTCGTTTTCTTACCCTTCGTCGTCGCCGTCGCTTTCTTCGCGCGCTCCAGAGCGGCCGTCTTATCCTTCACCATTGTGGCGGGCTGCGCATGAGCGGAGCAGCGACGTCGAGGGTGAAAGAGGATGCGGTGGAGAAGCAGAGGAAGAAGAAGGGGAATGGGAGCGCACTGTGCAAATGCGTCAGCCTCGACGCCTTTTATGGGCCTACTTCCGAGTGGCTGACGGTGGGCCCGAGCAATCCTGTCAAATCCCGCAACAGTCGCGTGATAACCCACAAGTATAGGGGATCGCAAAAGTTTTCGAGGGTAGAGTATTCAACCCAAATTTATCGATTCGACACAAGGGGAGCCAAAGAATATTCTCAAGTATTAGCAGTTGAGTTGTCAATTCAACCACACCTGGATAACTTAGTATCTGCAACAAGGTATTTAATAGCAAAGTAGTATGGTAGTAATGGTAACAGTGGTAAAAGTAAAGATAGCAGTTTTGTAATATGATACTTGATGTAGCGGAAAAGTAAATAAGCAAAGCACAATATGTGAAAAGCTCTTAGGCATTGGATCATTGATGGATAATTATGTCGGATGCGATTCCTCATGTAATAGTTATAACATAGGGTGACACAGAACTAGCTCCAGTTCATCAATGTAATGTAGGCATGTATTCCGAATATAGTCATACGTGCTTATGGAAAAGAACTTGCATGACATCTTTTGTCCTACCCTCCTGCTACGTCTTGAGCTTGCGTTGGTTTTCCTTGAAGAGGAAAGGGTGATGCAGCAATAGTAGCATAAGTATTTCCCTCAGTTTTTGAGAACCAAGGTATCAATCCAGTAGGAGGCTCCTCAAAAGTCCTAATGCACCTACACAAACAAACAAAGAACTCGCAACCAACGCAATAAAGGGGTTGTCAATCCCTTCACGGCCACTTGCAAAAGTGAGATCTGATAGAGATAGTATGATAAGATAAATATATTTTTGGTACTAGCAAAAAGGCCCTTGCGTTGCAACGAGGGGAAAATATCACACGCCCTTAATTTACAAAAAAAAGGTTTATAATTTGAGAATTTGTAGCTACGGCTGAAACAAAGATTCCACAGGTATCCTATTTTAACACGGCTTGCATATAGATTTAATCCATACAAAGAAACGGGCAAGTGATTGTGCATTTATTCATGTCATGTGTGAAATGGAGTATTGTTTTGGGCAGGTAAAGGAAAACGACAAAAACAGACAATGACACATTAGCACACTACGAAGACATGTGTGCATCAAGGGCGGTTTTCAGTTTAAGCATCACCAACTTAGGGTAACTCTTGAACACTTTTTTTCACATGCATATTTTTTTAAATACATAAAAAGTTGTTAAAAAGACAAGATTCTTTTGTATGGAAAGGAACAATTTTTGTATGGTCTCCTGTGGACGCAGGTACTTGCGTCCATATTTCATCACTATTTCTTGCCATACATGTCATAGGTATTGGTCCCTGTTTCATCATTCTTTATATCTTGTCAAATATGTCTTTTATTTTATTTTTTGTCATGCATGCCTCCTTTTTATATATTTTACATGCATGTCCTCTCTTCCTTCTTCTTATATATAGACGAATAGCGCAACATCTCATCTTTATCGGATCTCCTCTATATTTTTGTTTTATTTATTTTATAGCAGACATCCCATCTTTATTGGGTTCTTTTTTTATTTATTTTCATGCATGTCTTTATTTACTGGATGTCTCTAGCAAATTTTATCTTCAGTTTCGTGTCCAATCCTGATTTTGTTGAGATATTCATTCCCAATCCGAATCACTACCGGTATGACAGAAAGATGGATAATGCATTCTTGATTAAGATTGGACCCTAGATAGTATTTTTTTTAAAGCTTAACATGTAAAATAAGATCATATTCAGATTCAACATATTTTTCTAATCAAAATTCATATATGTAACATGTTAAATTTGGAGTTGCGGTTAAGAAGATACGAGTATTTAAAAAAAATGATATCTACTACGGGTTTAATGTCAGAAAAATGAGGGGGTTTTCTATAAAATAGCATGACGGACTAAGAATACCTATTTCTTTTATTAATAGGTATAGATTTTATAATATAGATTGGAAAAGTAAAGATGCAAATAAAAGTAGATTGAAAGCTTATATGATAAAAGATAGACCCGGGGGCCATAGGTTTCACTAGTGGCTTCTCTCAAGATAGCATAACTATTACGGTGGGTGAATGATACGTCTCCAACGTATCTACTTTTCCAAACACTTTTGCCCTTGTTTTGGACTCTAACTTGCATGATTTGAATGAAACTAACCCGGACTGACGCTGTTTTCAGCAGACACTACAAAAAAATACACTTCCGTGATGATACGTGTTTGTCACAGTAGGTCGCGTTTTTTGTCATGCATGTACATCCATGACGATTTTATGACAGAATCAAGATAGTCATACCTATCTTTGTCGTAGAAGTGTTCCATGACATTACCAAAATTTTCATCACGGAAGTGTCCACTTCCATGACGATAAATCGTAGCGTCACGAAGTGCTTTACGTCAAGGGTGACCGACACGTGGCATCCACCGTAACGAACTCGTTAAGCTATCGGGTCGGGTTTTGGATCCGATAACCCGTTAACAGCCCGACCAATGGGAAATTTCCACGTGTAAAATTCTTATTGGCGGTAGACGAAACCGTGTCGACTCGTCGATTAGGGTCGGAATGAAAGCGCCTATGATATGTCGACACGTGCCACGGCCCTGTGGCCCATTTAGCTTACAAAGCTAGCCCGTTTGACTTAGTCGAAAGTTAACGGGCTGGCCCATGAAAAGCCTCATTAACGGTCTCTTCGCAAATAGCCCATTTTACGGCCCGTTAACTCACGGCCCGTTAGGCCCTAAAGGAAATCGGCCCAACAACATCATGTGGGCTGTCGAATATAACACCAGCCCATTTCACTTTTGGCCCATGTATGGCCCACGACGTCTTTCGGCCCATATGAGGCCTTTCGTATCTTCGGCCCTTCTGAGCCCACGGTGACTCTAGCCCATAATGAACAGTAATTTTCTTTGTACCCGTTAACGGCCCATGATTTACATGGGCCGTTACACACCGTGTTAGCTTTCGCCTATTATTGGCCCATACGTTCTTGGGCTCCTTTTTACCCTCGATTACTTAGGCCCGTTCTTGGCCTGTTCCCCTAATGGGCCAAATTCGCCCATGGCAAGAGTCGGTCCGTTTCTGGCCTGTTCCCCTAATGGGCCAAATTCAGCCCATGGCAAGAGTCGGCCCGTTACTGGCCTGTTACCCTAATGGGCCAAATTCGGCCCATGGCAAGAGTCGGCCCGTTTCTGGCCTATTAACCCGTTGCGCCGTTTCCAGCCCGTCCTATATTCTGGCCCATTAATGCCTGTGACAGAATTAAGCCTTTGTAGTCCTATAGCCTGTTAACGGCCCGTTATCGTGCTGGGCCGATACCAATTACGCCCGATTATGGCCCATGTAGACCCATTTATCCAAGCGGCCCGAGGCCCACCGATTCTGAGCCCATTTATCGACGGCCCGAGGCCCACCGATTCTGACCCATTTATCGACGGATTTGTGGGAGACCCTTGGATCCCACGGACCGTATATATGGCCCATGGTGAGTTGCTGCCACTAGCAAACGAGGGAAAAAAAGACTAGGAAATAAATAAGGTGAAACTAACGCTAGGCTATTAAAGGCGATTGCACAGATTACATCCACTCGGCATTAAAGATCGCCACCGGTGCAAATATAGGGAACACCCTACACTATACAAAAATGGATTGCTTTGTTTTCTTCACGGTGGCTGCACGTTAAGAATAAATTTTGTATCGCACCAAAACAAATTACAACTATATAACAAAAGGAAGGTTGGCATAAAACTTAACAGTCTAGCAGATAAATGCACCACCAGAAGTTCAGAAACTCGGTTCATTTGACTTGGCTATTATGTTTTCATGTTGTATTGTCCGATGGAGCACCATAACCCTCGCCTTCATTTCCCCTAGGCTCCTGAACAACATAGCAAATGTCTGATAGTCTGGTTTCAAAACCATGCATATCTTGATGACATTGAGCAATGTTTCTCCTTGTTTCACAAAGGGCCTCTGTTAGGGAATGGACTTGTGTATGCAGCGCGAGATACAACATTGCTTTGAGTTTGCATATCTTGATCATGAGGCGGTTTGGACGATATTGCCTTAACAACCAACCTAGTATTATGCGAGAACGTGCTTTTGGCACTTGTTAGTGGACAGATCTTGACCCACCGCAAGCAAGAGCGACATTGCGGTTATAGTTGCCTCGCCACCTTTAGAAGGTGGCGGTTCCACCATTTTTCCATAGCTCATTTGAAAAGTTGAGGTTTTACATTAGTAGTACCGTAATGTAAGATATTAAGGAGGCAAAGAAACCAAACAAAATAGCTTTGGTCTATATACGTAACTTATTCGGTGAACCCATGTAAAATATTAGTTGTATTTTATTGCAAAGTACATAATAAAACCAGGTTCCAAACATATGACCATGTACCATCGCTAATGTATTGTCTATTTCTTCACATTGTATTGAGGGCTAAGGATAAAGAGACGAAGTTTATAATATGGTAAGCATAGTATGACATCATTCATATCACAAAACAAGCGAGAATGCAGACAACAGGCAATTGTAACGTTGTGTGGGCAAGTCCAGACGGAACTAGATTACGGGTCAAGATCAAAGGAACATCACTCCTCTCTTTTAAACCTTGTAAGGTGCAATGATACGCTAAGACAATTGTGTATAAAATTGAAAAGCGTAATAGACATTGGCTGCAAACCATGCAGTTCAAGGCACAAGTCAGAGTAAGTAGTAGTTAAAAGGCATGAGGACTAAGGACTTACAAATGGCTTTGATTGGTGTAGTCATGCCCTTCTTCTTGCCGGTGTGACGGTCCTTGAAGATTTCCACAACATTTGGTTCGGTACTTTTTGGTCCTTGCGGGCTTTCCTCCGCATTTCGAACAAGTCAATATAGATCGATAATATGGTACAATGAAAAGAGTGAAACAATGACTAATTACAAGAGCCTCACAAGGTGCAATATAGCTACGAGATCCTGTTTATCTGTTGAATTTCACTTTCAGACGGTTGGCCTTGTTCTTTGAGCAGTTCACCTACAAGAAGATGGATTTGTGTGGCACATGCGTAAATAGGACTTCAACATGTGATTTGATCACATATATATAATGTACACGATACTTGGATCGGACCGGTGTTTAACAAGGCCCCTCGGTCTTCATCCGATATATTTTCCCTTTGGAGATGTTTGGGAAAGTTCACTATTAGCCTTGCCTTCAAAGTGAGTTTTCCTCAAGTTATACCGACATCTTGTCATGAGCAGACTTGAAAACATGGGTGCAAGCTTGTCCGGTTGCATCATCTTGGCTATCCAACTTGAACTTCATCTGTTGAAAATTATGGGAGTCTCATTATCAAAGAACCTAGAAAGTATGGGACGAGCAAGATGATATTACTAGTTTCCATACATAACCATACTTACTGAGATAAATGGTCGAGGAAGGTGTTGAACTGGGTTTCGTCTTTGTCATTCTGTCTTTGAATCCATGTTGGGAGGATACGTACATGACACCTAACGGCAACCGCTGCCTCTCGATACTAACTTGGCTGGCTCAGAGCATCACGTGGCCTTTTTAAACCTGCCTCAAACGGATCTCCAATCTTCCTCCTCTAGATTTAGTTAACCTATCGAGCATTATCCCCGATGTTTGTTTCCTCTTGCGCCTAGGTGCTAGTCCAACAACGAACATAGGAAGTGTTAGTGTACATCAAACCGTGAGACTACATATAAAGAAGCATGCAAGCGTAACTTGACTCAAAGAACTACCTTCTTCTTGTTGAAGCTCACAAGGTTCATCGATATTGCCAACTCGTCTTGTGTCAAGAGTGCTTGGGAAGTAGTGTCGTGGCATGGGAGCTTGGGAACGTCTTTGCTAGCTTAGTTAACGCACGAGTAAGTCGTGCAGCTGGTAGTACTGTGGTAGGTGTTGCAAGAACTAGGGTTGTCTCTGCTTGTTTGGTGGCAGCTATTTGTTTCTGTTTGGCCTTTTTGCAACTCGTGTAGCATGGGATGCCGTGTTTGTAGAATTTTCCGCTGGAATTTGACCTTCTATTGCACCATCAGTACTAGCAGAATCTGCAGGATTCATCCGCTTCTCATTCCCCGCCATTCTGTGTTTCTTCCTCTTTCTACTGTGCCATGTTAAGTCAAGCCGACAAGAAAAGCGAATAACAATTTAGTTCTTGAGAACAAATTGATGCGTGATGCTTGATTTAACCGAACTTTGATGTTAGACAACCACATGATAGGAGGATGTAATATGTATGAAAAAGCAGGACGGAAGAGATAACTGTAACTATGATGTGTAAACTAAGAAGAAGAAATTTCACCAAATAATAAGCAATGCAATGGAAAGTAGACACCATATGAAAGATGCTACAAATATCGCTCTGCCAAGTTAACAGTGTCTCATCATAAATGGCGTTTAAACAAATGTGAAGCAGTACAAGAAATAAATCATATGCAAGATGCAAACAACATCACACTATCGTTGTAGAGGTCTCTCGTCATTAGTGCCATTGCATATTCACAGCTTATGATGTGTAAACTAAGGAGAAGGCATTTCAACAAATTAGAAGCAATGAAAGCTAGACACCATATGAAAGATGCAACGAATATCACTCTACCAAGTTAAAACTGTCTCGTCATAAGTGCCATTTCAACAAATTAGTAGTACAAGCTAGAAAAGAATGTGAAATGTAACCTATATCACACTTCGAAGTCAAACATGTCTTATGATAAGTGATTGTTGCAGGTTACACAACAGTAGTAATTTGATGTAAGAACATGGTGTGATAGATGATATTGTATGTTCTAGAAACAGGAACACGTGTCTTATTCAAGTATAATGTGTAAAGTAAGCAGATGGAATTCAACAAAATTAGAAGCAATACAAGCTAGACATCACACATAACATGCAACCACATATAACGAGTGCCAAGTTAGAGGGAGCACGGTGATCTTTGCACTAGGGGATACGTGCTCATCATAAACACAGCTTTGTTGAGTGTCTATGCATGTGTTGTCTTGGAAATCATCTTGGGGGTGTGGAGGAGTAGAAATCAGAGAGGCCCTCCGTTCGGAAGGAGCACCTTTATCTCCTGCCTTGCTAACTTCCTTCCGCTTTACTGATTTTGAATTGTCAAGTAAAACCGACAAGAAAAAGCAATAAAATTCTCTCTTCAGAACTCATTCATGCATGATACCGACAATCACTACTTTGATGTAAGGCAAACACATGATACCAGGATGGAATATGTACAAAAAACAAGACGACATGGCATGGTCACAACTGTTTGTGTAAACTAAGCAGAAACCATTCCAGCAAATAAGAAGCAATGCAAGCTAGACACCACATGAAAGATGCAACCAATATGACTCTGCCAAGTTAAAAGCGTCCCATCATAAATGGAATTTCAACAAATTAGAAGCAGCGCATGCTATAAATCATATGAAAGATGCAACTAATATCGCACTGCATATACTAAAGGTGTCTCGTCATATTGATTGACGCGGGATACAAAAAAACAATAGTTTTATGTAAGGACATGCTTAATAGACAGATGTACTATGTACTAAATACAGGAAGGCATGTCACATTAACAGGTAATACGTTTTTTGGCACTAAATTAGTGCCAAAAAACGTCTTACATTATGGGACGGAGGGAGTATAAGCTAAGCAGACTAGCACATGTAGTTTAACCAGATTGGAAGAATTACAATCTAGACATCATATGCAACATGCAACCACATATCACGCTGCCAAGTTAGAGCAAGCACCTGCGATGCTAGTGTAGGGGAATCGTAATCAACTACAGAGCTCGTTCACTATCTTCATCTAGCATTTATGTTTCTTGAGAATCATGTCGGAGGCCGTGACGCATTCTTTAAATGAGGAGTAGTCCCCTTGCACCTGCCTCGTCATAAGTGATTGATGAGGGATACACAAGAACATTAGTTTGATGTAAGAACATGGTTAATACACGGATGTACTAGTATGTACCAAAAATGTAAAGGCATGTCATATTCAAAGGTATAATGTGTAAGCTAAGCAGATGCAATTTAACCAAATTGGAAGCATACAAGCTAGACATCCGGTTGGAGTGGTGAACATGATCATCTAGGACCTGAGAGCCTGGTGGGAGGCGGGCTGCTTCGCCACCATCGCGGTTTTTAGTTGGCTTCGTGTGATGCCTTTTGTCTTTCTTTGGGCTTGTCCTTGGCTCGGCGGTCTCGACTAACTATTTGTCTTACGGTGCTCACGGGATGGTGGTTCATGTAAAAAAATATCTTTCCTTATCTTAATAAAGACCGACTTGACCTTTGAATACAAGCTAGACACCATATGGAACATGCAACCACATATGACACCGCATGAAGTTAAAGCAAGCACACAGGATGGTGGTTCATTGAAGCGAGGTCATCAACTCGAGCAACGTTTACCGTCTCCATCTGGCCGACCTTGCACCCTTTATAAGCGGCTGTAACGTCTGCCCTAGCAGCGTAGAAAGTCGGCACGACTTGTCTCTTTTCTTTTTTGCTTCCCTTTCGCAGACTCTGAAATACCCTTGCATAAAAAACACAATAGTGAGAGTATGGGTGAAGTGTGTGCGTAACTAGTGCACTGTAAAAGTAGCGAGATAGCAGGTGGCTGAAAAATAAATGACAGGGAGACATATGATAGCTCTACAACATTGCATGGAAAACAAAATTAGATTCTACTCCGTATGATTTTGTAATATATGAGCACAGGAAATGCAGGTACTCCTCCAGCACACCACCACATGTGGTCATATCTAAGATAAAGTCGACTGAAAATAAATAGGTCGATCGATTTTTAATGAACTGTCCGATCTATCGGGAATGGGCAGATGGCCTTAATCTACCTCCCGCCACCATCCTTGATTGGCGATCTTTCTCGAACCGCCAGCGACCACCGGCCCAGACCCTGCTTCCGCGCCTGCCTCCCATCGACCTCACACCACCGCTGCAGCTTGGCAGCGCCCAGTGCCATCCCTTTAATCCCGGCCGACCTCCGGATCGAGGCGCCAAGAGGCTCTAGGCCGCACATGCCCCTAAGATAAACACCAAGGCGCTGCTTCCCGGCATAATAGTCGTACTAAGCGCTTTATTACTGTTGAGGAATGCTTCCGTTAATTGGGAATCAACTAGCCAGAAATTGAAATTCAGGGGGGCAACGGACCTCTAGCTAAGGTGAAATAGTATATGAGGAGAAACCTTGTGCATCGCGAGTTACTAGGAAGATCTAGTATCAAGAAGAAGCTGTGGCCGGCTATGCTGCCGCACAGGCCGCACAGCCCCACCCTACTTCATTGCTGGCCAGGCCATTCCTCTACTCACCCACACCTCCTGTTATTTTCCGGCGGCGGCGGGACCATAAACTCCTCGTACTCCCCAGCGCGTGCAAGCAACCATTGCCGAGTATTCCCTGCTCCATGCCGTTCCTTCCTAGGCCTCAGTCGTCCACCGCCATGGTGCTCTCGGCGCGGCTTTGGTCAACGTGGTCAACGAACGACATCCATCGGCCGTGGATGCAGACGCAAAATAATGATTCCTCCACTGACATTTGGACCCACCGGAAGGGCCTACGTATTTCGAAAAAAATGTTCCCACGACATGTCGGACCCAACATCTATATCTTCGCACGCAAGGAAGTGCCTCCTTATTACTCAAAAAAAATGAATACCCCCCATGCTAGCTGGGACCCACCATAGTGGGAGGATGACTTGTGGGCCAACTAAGTTGACGGGGACGGAGGGCTTTGTCAACTTAGTCAATATGAACGATTCTAGCTCCAGTGACCGTACGATGTCCATCCAACGGCCGTAGTGCTTCTTCAACCTCTGGTCTTGTTGCTCCAACCGCCCAAAGCAGACGGTCGTGCCGCATGCTTCGCCTCCCATGGCCGGGTGTGCTTGCTGGAGGCCTCACCGCCTACTATTCCCACCGCTGGCAAAGCCTGCGGCGACGGCAACCTCACACCGCAGCCAACGGTGAACCCTCGTACTCCTCTCCGTGCGGGCTTCCACCGCTGCGTCTTTTCCGGCTCGCGTCGTCCCTTCCTAGGCCTCGCTTCCGTCCACCGCCCGTGGTGCTCTCGGCGGCCTGTTCAACATGGTCAAGGAATGACTTCCATCGGACGTGGACTGTATGTGGAGAGGCTGACAGGTGGGTCCTGACGCAAGAAGGAAGTGCCTCCTTATTACGCCGGAAAATAATGATTCCTCCACTGACAAATTTAGGACCCACCGGACGGGCCTTTGTATTTCACGGAAAAAGCGTTTCCCCATTGCTGGGACCCACCGGCTTCATCTTCGCACGCATAAGGAAGTGCGTCCGGGCAAAAACGATTCGCCCCTCGACTGCTTGGGACCCATCAGCTACACCTTCGCACGCAAGGAAGTGCGTCAGGGCAAAAAAAAAACAAAACGATTCCGTTTAGCTATACTTTTTTTTAGGAATACCCAGGCAAGGTCAAGTTGTTATTCTCCGCCTCGCTGGGCTGCAAATCTTTCCTAGGAGGAATGCATTAGGCTTAACAAGAAAATGGGCTTTAAGAAATAATAAATGGGATGTAATTATAAAAACTGGGTAGTAACTATAAAAAATGCACCAAACAGTGATTACTTTATAAAATATTATTTTTGGATATTGAAAATTTTAATCTCATTAATTGTTGCGAGCGCAATGTTTCGTTGGATTTTTACGTAATATAAATTTATATTGAAATTGTATTTAATCGACTAGAAATTTCGGGATAAAATATTCGGATCCCAACAAAATGTGGGAAATTTTATTGAATTCTGTTTTGAGCGGTTGGTTGAAATGGGCTGTACTTTTAACAAAGCGTAAATGGGCTGTAGTAAATTCCATTAGAATTCAAAATGGGCTACACATTCTTACAAATCTCAAATGGGCTATAAGTTCTACGCCACACACTTACGGCCTTACTAAGTTGTGCGTCCCTAAAAAACAGAGTTGGCGCGTATGCAAGGCTTTGTAAACTTATAGTCAACACACGGTTCTAGCAGTTAGCGATGGTCGTTGGATGTCCATCCAGCGGATCTGTGCTTCTTCTTCAATCTCGGATATTCTAGCTTCACCCGCCCAAAAAATGATTCCTCCCCGACATCCGGGCGCACCATTTCGAAGTCGACTGTGGGCCTACTAAGTTGACGTACCAAGGGCTTTGTCAACTTAGTCAATATAAACGATTCTATCTGCAGTGACCGTACGATGTCCATCCAACGGCCGTCGTGCTTCTTCAACCTCTGGTCTTCTTGCTCCAGCCGCCCAAAGCAGCGCGGTCGTGCCGCATGCTCCTGCCTCCGTGGCGGGTCAGGCTTCCGTGGAGGCCTCACCGCCCCCTACTACTCCCACCGCTGTCTAGGCCATCCCTCCACTCACCCACACCCCCTGTTGTTCTGCGGCGATGGCAGCGCAGCCGAACCAGTGAACCCTCGTACTCCTCTCCGCGTGTGCATCCACTATCACGTCTTCCCCGGCTCCATGTCGTCCCCTTCCTAGGCCTCGCCGTCGTCCACCGCCGTGGTGCTCTCGTGTGGCGTGGTCAACGTGGTCAAGGAGCGACTTCCATCGGACGTGGACTATACATGGAGAGGCGGCGGTACCGGGTCCACAGCGGCCCATGAGGAAGTGCCTCCTTATTACGCTGAAAATAATTATTCCTCCACTGACAATGAGGGACCCACCGGACGGGCCACCGATTTCGCGAAAAAATGATTCGCCCATTCTTTGGGACCCACCAGCTACATCTTCGCACGCAGGGAAGTGCGTCCGGAAAAAAAATGATTCGCCCCCCGACTACTGGGACCCACCAGCTACACCTTCGCACGCAAGGAAGTGCGTCCGGGCAAAAAAACGATTCGCTTGCTGGGGGACCCATGAAGCAAAACCTTCGCACGCAAGTGCGTTCAGACAAAAACAAAACGATTCGCCCCGATCATTGGGACCCACCAGCTACATCTTCGCAGGCAAGGAAGTGCCTGACAGTCGGGACCCACCTGGTCGAAGCGTACGTAGTGTTGCCATCCTGGTCGCGAACGTGTACGTACATACTTGTCGATGTAGAGGCGTGCACGTGTCGTAGTAGAGGCGCACTGCGTCGTAGTAGAGCGTAGCGGCGTAGCATGTACCGCGTCGCATTAAACGGCCAGGGTGCAAGAAAGAAAATACGGCCGCGTACGTACATACGGGCAGGGTCTCGAACGCCTACTCGCGCATACGTACGGCGAGGGCTCGTGTTCATGGGGAGGCAACGGAATGCGTCGTGTTCATGGGGAGGCAACGGAATGCGTTGTGTTCATGGGGAGGCAACGGAATGCGTCGTGTTCATCGGGAGGCAACGGAATGCGTAGGAGCCAACCGACTAGGACGGAACAGGCGATGGAAACGAGGCCTGGCGTACCGCAGAACGGAGGAAACGACCTTGTGTTCGACAGGCCACGTTCGAAACGGGGTCCTGTTGATCGGGAGGGGTCTGGCGTACCGCAAAACGGAGGAAACGGACCTCCTACGATCGAAACGGGGGTCTTGTTGATCGTGAGGGTGTGGCGCATCAAAACGGATTTAAACGGACCTCCTATGGTCGTAAACGGGGTCCTGTTCAACGGGAGGGTGTGGCCTACCGCAAAGCAGGACTCCATGGGATACTGTTTATCTCCGCCGACCTCCTCCGGCCTCCACGCACGGCTGCCGACCTCCTCCAGCCTCCACGGGCTCATGTTCATCCAGCCTACACCGCGCTCATCGCGCCGGCTCTGTTCAACCACCCCTCCACGGGCACCCCTCCACCGTCTCATCGCTCATCCGACCCTCCACACCACGGGGTCTGTTCAACCACCCTCCACCGTCTCATCGTTCATCCAGCCCTCCACACCACGGGTCCTGTTCATCCAGAGGCAACGCCACCGCCATCGCTCATCCAAACCCCATAGCAACGCTCCTTGTTCATCCAATCGATCAGCTTCGATTAGCGTGAGCGGGCGAATCGCCGATCATGTTCGACTAACAGCCATCGGTCGATCGCTTGGGTTCGAACGCCAGCGTAACTGCAATGTCGCCGGGTTCGATTAGAGGCCAACGCCTCGCTTGGGTTCGATTAGAGCCAACGCCTCGCACAAACGCTGCGTCACGTGTGTCACGAGAGAAATGCGCATCGCTTCGTGGCGACCTCCCACCATAACCGCAACTCCTCGAAATTTTCCTCCCCCTCGCTTCTACCATGGTTTTTTCCGTCATGGACGGCCCAAAGAATGTCATGCAGCTACGTCTCCGGCCCGCCCAAGACGAAAAGCCCATTTTCTGTCATGATTTTTTGTCATAGAAGTAGGAGCCCACCACATCTATGGTAATACCGGGTTCTGTCCCAATTATCGTCATAGAAGTGTCATATGTATGACAGAAAAAATTTCGTTCGGCCCAAAATGTCACGGATGTGTCTTTTTTTGTAGTGAGAACTGCCATGATGTTGTTTTATGTGTAGAAAAGAAAAGTTCTCGGAATGTCCTGAAAATCCACGGAGGGACTTTTTGGAAAATATAAAAAATACTGGCGAAAGAATCAAGACCAGGGGGCCCACACCCTGTCCACGAGGGTGGGGGGCGCGCCCCCTCCCCCTGGGCGCGCCCCCCTGTCTCGTGGGCCCCCTGGACCTCCACCGACCTCAACTCCAACTCCATATATTCACGTTCGGGGAGAAAAAAAATCAGAGAGAAAGTTTCATTGCATTTTACGACACGGAGCCGCCGCCAAGCCCTAATCTCTCTCGGGAGGGCTGATCTGGAGTCCGTTCGGGGCTCCGGAGATGGGGATTCGTAGTCGTCGTCATCATCAACCATCCTCCATCACCAATTTCATGATGCTCACCGCCGTGCGTGAGTAATTCCATCATAGGCTTGCCGTACGGTGATGGGTTGGATGAGATTTACCATGTAATCAAGTTAGTTTTGTTAGGGTTTGATCCCTAGTATCCACTATGTTACGAGATTGATGTTGCTATGACTTTGCTATGCTTAATGCTTGTCACTAGGGCCCGAGTGCCATGATTTCAGATCTGAACCTATTATGTTTTCATGAATATATGTGTGTTCTTGATCCTATCTTGCAAGTCTATAGTCACCTATTATGTGTTATGATCCGACAACCCCGAAGTGACAATAATCAGGATACTTCTCGGTGATGACCGTAGTTTGAGGAGTTCATCTATTCACTATGTGCTAATGCTTTGTTCCGGTTCTGTATTAAAAGGAGGCCTTAATATCCCTTAGTTTCCGCTATGACCCCGCTGCTACGGGAGGGTAGGACAAAGGATGTCATGCAATTTCTTTTCCATAAGCACGTATGACTATTTATGGAATACATGCCTACATTACATTGATGAACTGGAGCTAGTTCTGTGCACCCTATGTTATAACTATTACATGAGGAATCGCATCCAGCATAATTATCCATCACTGATCCATTGCCTACGACCTTTTCACATATTGTTCTTCGCTTATTTACTTTTCCGTTGCTATTGTTACAATCACTACAAAACCCAAAAACATTACTTTTGCTACTGTTACCTTTATTATCATACTACTTTGCTACTATATACTTTGCTGCAGATACTAAGTTATCCAGGTGTGGTTGAATTGACAACTCAACTGCTAATACTCAAGAATATTCTTTGGCCCCCTTGTGTCGAATCAATAAATTTGGGTTGTACTTTACCCTCGAAAGCTGTTGCAATCCCCTACACTTGTAGTATATCAAGACTAATTTCTGGCGCCGTTGCCGGGGAGCATAGCTCTATTCTCTGAGTCACTTGGGATTTTGATCTGTTGATCACTATGAAGAACTTGAAAGGCAGCGAATCCACGATTTTCCCTCAACTACGAGGGGAGGTAAGGAAGCGCCATCTAGCTCGCACTAGATTCTCCTTCTGTTTTGAGTAAGCTTGCGGCGCCTAAACACCTCTTGCTATGAATTCGATATGTCGCATGTTATTGATGATGCCACTTCTGTTGTGCATGATACTTATGATGAAACTACTTCTGTGCGTGATACTACTTTGCCATTAGGTGAATTTCTTGATGAATAACTTGCTAGAGTTAGGGGGAATGAAATTATTGAAGATGCTATTATTGATGATAGTGATCATGAAGGTTCTCCCAATGATTATGAATTGCCTGTTGTTCCTGAGGGTTATGTTATGAATGAAGAAGCAGCTAGGGAAATCTTTGCTTGCAATGACAGATATGATCTTAAGAAATTATTAGCTAAATGGAAGCAGCAGTCTCTTAATGCTAGAATGAAACCTGATCCTGCTTTTGCTACTTCACCTATCTGTGTTACCGATAAGGACTATGAATTCTCTGTTGATCCTGAGATTATTACTTTAGTTGAATCTGATCCTTTTTATGGCCTTGAATCTGAAACTGTTGTGGCAGATCTTACCAAGTTGAATGATATAGCTACCCAGTTTACTCATGATGATAGATCTCGCTATTTTTATATCCTTAAGATATTTCTGTTCTCGTTAAAGGGTGAAGCTAAGACTTGGTATAATTCTCTTGCTCCTGGTTCTGTACGTAGTCCCCAAGATATGATTTATTACTTCTACGCTAAATATTTCCTGCTCATAAGAAACAAGCTGCCTTGCGGAAATATATAATTTTGTGCAAATCAAAGAAGAGAGTCTCCCACAAGCTTGGGGAGGCTTCTCCGGTTACTTAATGCTTTGCACGATCATCCTCTCAAGAAAAATGAAATACTTGATATATTTTATAATGGACTAACCGATGCTTCCAAGGACCACTTGGATAGTTGTGCTGGCTTTGTTTTCAGGGAAAGAACGGTCGACGAGGCTGAATTAGTATTGAATAATATGTTGACTAATGAAAATAATTGGACTCTTCCTGAGGCAATTCCTGAACCAAGTAAGCCAACTCCTGAGCCTATTCCTAAACCCACTCCGAAGAAGAGAGGTGTTTATTTCTCAGTCCTGAAGATATGCAAGAGGCAAAGAAATCAATGAAAGAAAAAGGTATTAAAGCTGAAGATGTTAAGAATTTACCACCTATTGAAGAAATACATGGTCTTAATATACCGCCTGTTGAAGAACCGCATTGTCTTGATAACGCGACACAGGTAGTGAAGGTAAATTCTCTCTATAAATATGATAAAGTTGAAATCCCCTCTACTAAATTTCATAGCCCATGCTTAGATGAATTTGATGACTTTATGGCTAGACAAGAAATTTTTAATGCTTATGTTGGTAGAGAGTTAAAGAATAATGCTTTCGAGGTAGGACGCGTGAGCGATAATATGGCTAGAGTTAAAAGTGAACTCCAACTCGTTAGCAAATATGCTTCTATGGTTGCTACTCAAGCTGAGCAAGTACTTAAAGCTCAAAATGATTTGCTTGAGGAATTAAATAATAAAAATGACTTTGTTGTTAGAGTGGCTACTAGAACTGGTAGAATGACTCAGGAACCTTTGTATCCTGAAGGCCACCCTAAGAGAATCGAGCAAGATTCTCAGAGAAATAATTTAGAGGCACCTAGTTCTTCTAAAAAGAAGGAAAAAGAAAAACGATAGGACTTTGCATGCTTCTAGTGAACCTACTGTAGACACACCTGAGAATCCCAACGATATTTCTATCTCTGATGCTGGAACACAATCAGGTGATGAACATGAAACTAGTGATAATGTTAATGGTAATGTTCATGTTGATGCTCAACCTAGCAAAAACAATGAAGTAGAGATTAAACCTGCTGTTGATCTTGATAACTCACAATCAAAGAATCAACATTATGATAAGAGAGATTTTGTTGCTAGGAAGCACGGTAGAGAAAGAGAACCATGGGTTCAGAAACCCATGCCCTTTCCTCCTAAACCATCCAAGACAAAGGATGATGAGGATTTTGAGCGCTTTGTTGAAATGATTAGACCTATTTTCTTACGTATGCGTTTAACTGATATGCTCAAAGTAAATCCTTATGCTAAGTATATGAAGGATATCATCACAAATAAAAGAAAGATACCGGAAGCTGAAATTTCCACCATGCTTGCTAATTACACTTTTAAGGGTGGAATCCCAAAGAAACTTGGAGATCAAGATTGTACCAACTATACCATGCTCCATTAAAAGAAATTATGTTGGAACTCCTTTATGTGATCTTGGAGCCGGTGTTAGTGTTATGCCTCTCTCTTTATATCGTAGACTTGAATTGAATAAGTTGACACCCATCTTGAAATATCTTTTGCAACTGGCTGATAAATCAACTGCTATACCTGTCGGTATTTGTGAGGATGTGCCTGTTGTGGTTGCAAATGTCACTATCTTAACGAACTTTGTTATTCTTGATATTCCCGAGGACGATAGTATGTCAATTATCCTTGGTAAACCCTTTTTCAACACTGCAGGGGCTGTTATTGATTGCAACAAAGGCAATGTCATTTTTCATGTTAATGGTAATGAGCATACGGTACACTTTCTGAGGAAACAATCTCAAGTCCATAGCATCAACTCTATTGGAAAAGTTCCAACTATTATTATTGGAGGTTTTGAATTTCCTCTCCCTACTGTCAAGAAAAAGTATGATATTCTTATTGTTGGGGATTTTCATATCCCCGTTGAGGTAACTTAGTGTCATTCGAAATTTCTCCGGTTCCGTGTTATTGGAATGAGTTTGTTAACAAGACTTGATCAACCTTGTTAGTGGGTTCATTTTGATGATCATGAGATGGATGAAACTAGAAGGCACAACCTTCTGTACCCTCTTTTTATTTTCTATTATTTAGATTTAAAAAGGCAAAAAATAGTATTATTCGTCTGTTTTGTGAATTATCCGTGCATTAAAAAAATATCCCAAAAATAAAAGTGCTCCCTGCAAATTTAGTATGATTTTTTATGGAATATTTGAGGATTTTAGGCACTGAAATCACTGTAGGAGGGGCAAGCACCAGGCCACGAGAGTGAAGGGCGCGCCCCTCCCCCTGGGCGTCCCCCCTGTCTCGTGGGCCCCTGGTGGCCCCCCTCCACTTATGCCAGCACCCACACACTTCATCTTCTACCCAAAAAAATCCCCATCCAGCTCAAGCACGAGTTCTAGCTCATTTTGCTGCGATTTTCGAACTCCTTGCTCAAAGCCCCACTCACAAAACTGCTTTGGGAGATTGTTGCTTGGTATGTTACTCCTCCATTGGTCCAATTAGTTTTTGTTCTAGTGCTTTATTCATTGCAAATTTTTGCTGCTTAGGTGACCATGTTCTTGAGCTTGCATGTTGAATTTATGAGGTCCCAAGCAATTCTAATGCATGATATAGGCTCTAGGCACTTGTAGGAGTAGTTGCTATCAATCTTGTTTAGTTTTATTCACTTTTATTTTGAAGTTACTAAAATTTCAGAATTTTTTCAGAAAATGTTAAGGAAACTTTTGAGGGGCTCTTCTAGCCAGGGCTCTCAGGAAAAACAAGCTAAAGAGAAGGAAAAGGCCAAGTATAATTTGCCTCGCTTAGCGGAAGTACGGTCGTGTGAATAGTCATGCGATGATTTCTTGAAAGAAGCTGGAATTCATGAAGATTTTTATTCTATGATCGAGACTGCAGGCCTCACCGGTTTCATCAACGACCAGATCGATCAGTATCTCCTACTCACCAATACTTTCATGCAAAACTTTTATTATTATACTAAGAAGTCACCGCCTGCAGTATCATTTCATTTATATGATGAATTTAGAGAAATGTCTCTACCTAATTTTTGCGCGGTATGTAGGATACCTTATGAGGGAGAATTAGAGGAACCCCATCGTAAAGATGTGGATGGCTTTGTTAACACTATAGCTGCAGAGGAGCCAAAGAAGGGTTTCGAGGCGAAAATCTCTAGCATACATTTTCCTGTTCTACGCTACTTTGCCATATTTGCTAGTAGATGCTTGATTGGTCATGGAAATAGTGGAAACCTTAGTGTTCCTGATACTATAATTCTTCAACATGCCTTGCTTGGAGACAATAGTTTTAGTATGGGTGCCGTCTTTGCTAAACGGTTAGCCCTGAATCGTACAAAAGGCCCCATGTTTGGAGGTATCTATGCTTCACGTCTTGCTAGACATTTTCAGATACCTATTAGGCACCATGAGAAAGAGGAGACAAAATTGCCTCCTCACAGTTTAGATTACAAGAGCATGGTAGCACACACGTTTATTGTTGACAACGAAGAGAAGATGCTCTTGTATAAACTTAGATTTAATAAGAAACATGTTGAGACTATTATTTTGTCTGCGCCTCTGTTGTTTGATTTGACTGCAGATAATTTTCTTGTTACACCTGAAGCGGTGTACAATCATCGAGCTCAAGCTTTCACTCCGAGAACACGAACTGAGCCGGAACTGCCTTGGACCCTTTTCGTACATCATCTTTCCAATGGGATCCGGAGATGACCAGCCGGTGGTATCTCGATTACACCTCCCGACACCGGGAGAGTAGCAGCGGTCCTTGGTATTAGACCAACTTAGGCGAAAGCCTAAGCTTGGGGAGTACGATTTCTCACCGACTTTACATTCATGTTCACACACTAGTCGTCGGTGCTCATACTCTTCCATTGTATTATCCATGTTAGCTTAATTTTCTTTTTCGCTTTCTTCTTGTGTGTTTGATAAACCTTAAGAAAAACCAAAAAAATTAGTTAGCTTAGTTTCCTTGCTTGTAGTAGAAATTAAAATGAAAACCCAAAAAGATTTCTCGTTCTTCTTCTTACTTGTTGGGAGCTTTCCCGTGTAAATAGTTTTATTTTCTTTTCTTTCCTTTGGGCGTCGAGAAGAACATATTGAAAATATTTAGTGGCTCTCTTATGCATGATTGTTTATTTAACTTAGAGCCCATATTACCCTGTCTTCTCTCTTGAGTTGAATGCTTGCAGATTCCAGCTTGGTCCAATGCACGTGCACTATTATTATTATACACATCGTTCGGTCATGCAAGTGAAAGGCAATAATGACAATATATGATGGACTTATTGGGATGAGAAAAGCTAGTATGAACTCGACCTCTCTTGTTTTTGTAAATATGATGAGTTCATCGTTTCGATTCAAATTTTATTATGAAGTAAACATATTTGTAATGACATTTAGAGATTATAGTTGCTTGTGCCATGCTTGATTAGCTATGAGTTATAATGGTTTGCCTTGCGTGCCAACATGCTATTAGAATGATTATGATGTGGTATGATGGGATGGTATCCTCCTTTGAATGAACTGAGTGACTCGACTTGGCACATGTTCACGCATGTAGTTGAAATAAATCAACATAGCCTTCATGATATTTATGTTCATGGTAGATTATATCCTACTCATGCTTGTATTCGGTGTAAATTAATTTTAATGCATGTTTATGACTGTTGTCACTCTCTCTCAGTTGGTCGCTTCCGGTCTTTTGCTAGCCTTCACCTGTACTAAGCGGGAATACTGCTTGTGCATCCAAACTCCTTAAACCCCAAAGTTGTTCCATATGAGTCCACCATACCTTCCTATATGCGGTATTTACCCGCCGTTTCAAGTAAATTTGCATGTGCCAAACTCCAAACCTTCAAATGAAATTCTGTTTTGTATGCTCGAGCAGCTCATGTGTTTCAACTAGGGCTGCCTATATCTTCCATGCTAGGTGGGTTATTCTCAAGAGGAGTGGACTCCGCTCCTCATTCACGAGAAAGGGCCGGTAAGGGATGCCCAGTCCCATGATCCAAAAGATCAAAGCAAATCAAAATAATTAAACAAAACTCCCCAGGGCTGTTGTTAGTTGGAGGCACTTTCGTTGTTTGAGGAAGCCATGGATTGATGCTTGTTGGTGGTTGGGGGAGTATAAACCTTTACCATTCTATTTGGGAACTGCCTATAATGCATGTAGTATGGAAGATACAACCATCTCATAGTTGTTGCGTGGACAACAAAAGTATGCCGCTCAAAATGTTATTCAATCTCTATTTTAGAATCGAGCTCTGGCACCTCTACAAATCCCTGCTTCCCTCTGCGAAGGGCCTATCTATTTACTTTTATGTTGAGTCATCACCCTTCTTATTAAAAAGCACCCGCTGGAGAGCACACTGTCATTTGCATTCATTACTATTGGTTTATATTGGGTATGACTTGACTGGATCTCTTTTACCATGAATTACAATGTTTAGTCAGTCCTTGATCTTTAAAGGTGCTCTGCATTTATGTTTTCTGAGCTCGTAAAGGGCTAGCGAGATACCATTTTGTTATATCATGTTATGATTGTTTTGAGAAAGTGTTGTCATCCGAGTTTTATTATTATGGCTCGCTAGCAGATTATGCTATTGATATGAGTAATTGTGAGACCTAAGTGTTATTGTGAGTATGGTTAGTTCATAATATTTGCTTTGAAACGAATGCTGGCTCGCATGTTTACAACAACAAGAGCAAGCGAGTTTGTAAAAGTTTTGCTTTATCACTTTCAGTTTATCAACTGAATTGCTTGAGGACAAGCAAAGGTTTAAGCTTAGGGGAGTTGATACGTCTCCAACGTATCTACTTTTCCAAACACTTTTGCCCTTGTTTTGGACTCTAACTTGCATGATTTGAATGAAACTAACTCGACCGACGCTGTTTTCAGCAGAATCGCCATGATGTTGTTTTATGTGTAGAAAAGAAAAGTTCTCGGAATGTCACGAAAATCCACGGAGGACTTTTTGAAAATATAAAAAATCTTGGCGAACGAATCAAGACCAGGGGGCCCACACCCTGTCCACGAGGGTGGGGGCACGCGCCCTCCCCCTGGGCGCGCTCCCCTGTCTCGCGGGCCCCCTGGACCTCCACCAACCTCAACTCCAACTCCATATATTCACGTTCGGGGAGAAAAAAATCAGAGAGAAAGTTTCATCGCGTTTTACGACACGGAGCCGCCGCCAAGCCCTAATCTCTCTCGGGAGGGCTGATCTGGAGTCTGTTTGGGGCTCAGGAGAGGGATTCGTCGCCGTCGTCATCATCAACCATCCTCCATCACCAATTTCATGATCCTCACCGCCCGTGCGTGAGTAATTCCATCGTAGAGGCTTGCTTTGGACGGTGATGGGTTGGATGAGATTTACCATGTAATCAAGTTAGTTTTTAGGGTTTGATCCCTAGTATCCACTATGTTCGAGATTGATGTTGCTATGACTTTGCTATGCTTAATGCTTGTCACTAGGGCCCGAAAAGTGCCATGATTTCAGATCTGAACCTATTATGTTTTCATGAATATATGTGTGTTCTTGATCCTATCTTGCAAGTCTATAGTCACCTATTATGTGTTATGATCCGACAACCTCAAGTGACAATAACCGGGATACTTTGATGAGCGTAGTTTGAGGAGTTCATGTATTCACTATGTGTTAATGCTTTGTTAGGTTCTCTATTAAAAGGAGGCCTTAATATCCCTTAGTTTCCGCTAGGACCCGCTGCCACGGGAGGGTAGGACAAAAGATGTCATGCAAGTTCTTTTTCCATAAGCACGTATGACTATTTACGGAATACATGCCTACATTACATTGATGAACTGGAGCTAGTTACATGTCACCCTATGTTATAACTATTACATGAGGAATCGCATCCGGCATAATTATCCATCACTGATCCATTGCCTACGAGCTTTTCACATATTGTTCTTTGCTTATTTACTTTTCCGTCGCTATTGTTACAATCACTACAAAACCCAAAAACATTACTTTTGCTACTGTTACATTTATTATCATACTACTTTGCTACTAAATACTTTGGTGCAGATACTAAGTTATCCAGGTGTGGTTGAATTGACAACTCAACTACTAATACTCAAGAATATTCTTTGGCTCCCCTTGTGTCAAATCAATAAATTTGGGTTGTACTTTACCCTCGAAAGCTGTTGTGATCCCCTACACTTGTGGGTTATCAGTGAACAAATTACTGTCGAGCAATTGATAGAAAAGCAAATAATTATGAGATTATCTAGGCATGATCGTGTATATAGGCATCACGTCCGCAACAAGTAGACTGACTCCTGCATGCATCTACTACTATTACTCCACACATCGACCGCTATCCAGCATGCATCTAGAGTATTAAGTTCATAAGAACAGAGTAATGCATTAAGAAAGATGACATGATGTAGAGGGATAAACTCATGTAATATGATATAAACCCCATCTTTTTATCCTCGATGGCAACAATACAAAATGTGCCTTGCAACCCCTATTGTCACTAGGTAAGGACACCGCAAGATTGAACACAAAGCTAAGCACTTCTCCCATTGCAAGAAAGATCAATCAAGTAGGCCAAACCAAACTGATAATTCGAAGAGACTTGCAAAGATAACTCAACCATACATAAAAGAATTCAGAGGAGATTCAAATATTTCTCATAGATAAACTTGATCATAAACCCACAATTCATCGGATCTCGACAAACACACACAAAAAGAGTTACATCGAATAGATATCCACAAGAGAGGGGAGAACATGGTATTGAGATCCAAAAGAGAGAAGAAGCCATCTAGCTAATAACTATGGACCCGAAGGTCTGTGGTAAACTACTCACAACTCATCAGAGGGGCTATGGTGTTGATGTAGAAGCCCTCCGTGGTCGATTCCCCCTCTGGCGGAGCGTCGGCGAAGGCTCCAAGATGGGATCTCGCGGATACAGAAGGTTACGGCGGAGGAAATTGTTTTTCGTTGGCTCCCTAGATGTTTTCGGGGTATGTGGGTATATATAGGAGGAAGAAGTAGGTTGGTAGCCGCCCGAGGGGCCCACAAGACAGGGGGGCGCGCCCTGTAGGGGTGGGCGCGCCCTCCACCCTCATGGCCGCCTCGATCGCTTCTTGACTTGCACTCCAAGTCCTTTGGATCATGTTCGTTCCAAAAATCACGCTCCCGAAGGTTTCATTCCGTTTGGACTCCGTTTAATATTCCTTTTCTTCGAAATACTGAAATAGGCAAAAAAACAGCAATACGGGTTGGGCCTCCGGTTAGTAGGTTAGTCCCAAAAATGATATAAATGTGTAAAATAAAGCCCATAAACATCCAAAAGGGGTAATATAATAGCATGGAACAATCAAAAATTATAGATACGTATCAAGCATCCCCAAGCTTAATTTATGCTCGTCCTCGAGTAGGTAAATGATAAAAACATAATTTTTGATGTGGAATGCTACCTAGCATAATTCTGAATGTAATTTTCTTTATTGTGGCATGAATGTTCAGATCCAAATGATTCAAAATAAAAGTTCATATTGACACAAGAAATAGTAATACTTCAAGCATACTAATAAAAGCAATCATGTCTTCTCAAAATAACATGGCTAAAGAAAGTTCATCCCTACAAAATCATATAGTTAGGCTATGCTTCATTTTCGTCACACAAAAATGTTCCCAAATTCTACACCCCCGATGACAAGCCAAGCAATTGTTTCGTACTTAAACAATCTCAAACTTTTTCAACTTTCACGCAATACATGAGCGTGAGCCATGGATATAGCACTATGGGTGGAATAGAATATGATGATGGGGATTGTGTGGAGAAGACAAAAAAAGAGAAAGTCTCACATTGACCAGGATAATCAACGGGCTATGGAGATGCCCATCAATTGATGTCAACATGAAGAGTAGGGATTGCCATGCAACGACACTAGATCCATAAATGAATGAAAGCTCAACAAAAGAAAACTAGTGGGTGTGCATCCAACTTGCTTGCTCATGAAGACCTAGGGCATTTGAGGAAGCCCATCGTAGGAATATACAAGCCAAGTTCTATAATGAAAAATTCCCACTAGTATATGAAAGTGACAACATATGAGACTCTCTATATGAAGAACATGGTGCTACTTTGAAGCACAATATATGAGACTCGCTATATGAAGGACATGGTGCTACTTTGAAGCACAAGTGTGGAAAAAGAGATAGTAACATTGCCCCTTTTATTTTCTTTTTTTATTTTCTTCTTTTTTTCTTTTTCTTTTTTTTCTTTTTTTTTGGGCCTTTCTTTTTTTGGCCTTTCCCTTTTTTCTTTTTTTTCTTTTTGGGGACAATGCTCTAATAATGATGATCATCACACTTTTATTGATTACAACACATGAATTACAACTCGAAACTAGAACAAGGTATGACTCTATATGAATGCCTTCGGCGGTGTACAGGGATGGTGTAATGAATCAAGAGTGACATGTATGAAAAATTATGCATGGTGGCTTTGCCACAAATACGATGTCAACTACATGATCATGCAATGGCAATATGACAAAAGTAATGCGTGTCATGATGATAAACAGAACGGTGGAAAGTTGCATGGCAATATATCTCGGAATGGCTATGGAAATGCCATAATAGGTAGGTATGGTGGCTGTTTTGAGGAAGATATAAGGAGGTTTATGTGTGATGATAGGCGTATCGTATCACGGGGTTTGGATGCTGCCGTGAAGTTTGCACCAACTCTCAAAGGTGAGAAAGGGTAATGCAGTGCATCGAAGAGGCTAGCAATGATGGAAAGGTAAAAGTGCGTATAATACATGGACTCAACATTAGTCAAAAGAACTCATATACTTATTGGAAAAATTTAGAAGTCATCAAAAACCAAGCACTATGCGCATGCTCCTAGGGGGATAGATTGGTAGGAAAAGACCATCGCTCGTCCCCGACCGCCACTCATAAGGATGCACAATCCAAGTACACCTCATGTTTCAAATTTGTTACACAACTTTAACCATATGTGCATGCTACGGGACTTGCTAACTTCAACACAAGCATTCTTTAAATTCATAATCACCCAACTAGCAAGACTTTAATATTACTACCTCCATATCTCAAAATAATTATCAAGTATCACATTGGTAATAGCATCCAATTCACTTCCTATGATAGTTTTTATTATACCCAACTTGGATGCCTATCATTCTAGGGCCAATTTTATAACCATAGCAAATACCATGCTGTTCTAAGAGACTCTCAAAATAATATAAGTGAAGCATGAGAGACTAGCAATTTCTACAAAAATTAAGCCACCGCCGTGCTCTAAAAGATATAAGTGAAGCACTAGAGCAAAAACTATCTAGCTCAAAAGATATAAGTGAAGCACATAGAGTATTCTAATAAATTCCAATCAAGTGGGCTTCTCCCAAAAGGTGTCTACAACAAGGATGATTGTGGTAAACTAAAAAGCAAATACTAATATCATACACGATGCTCCAAGCAAAACACATATCATGTGGTGAATAAAAATATAGCTCCAAGTAAAGTTACCAATGAACGAAGACCAAAGAGGGGATGCCTTCCGGGGGCATCCCCAAGCTTAGGCTTTTGGATACTCTTGAATATCTTGGGGTGCCATGGGCATTCCCAAGCTTAGGATTTTGCCACTCCTTATTCCATAGTCCATCATATCTTTACCCAAAACTTGAAAACTTCACAACACAAAACTCAACAGGAAATCTCATAAGCTCCGTTAGTGAAAAACCAAAACCACCACATAAGGTACTGTAATGAACTCATTCTTTATTTATAGTGGTGTTAAACCTACTGTATTTCAAGTTCTCTATGGTTCATACCAACTTGATACTACCCATAGATGCATCAAAATAAGCAAACAACACACGAAAAACAGAATCTGTCAAAAATAGAACAGTATGTAGCAATCTGTAACTAACGCAAACTTCTGGAACTCTAAAAATTCTACCAAAATAGTAAGTCTTGTACAATTTGTCTATTGATCTGCAGCAAAAAGAATCAACGCAAAAGCACGTTTATGTGATTTAACAAAACTAATTTCGTGCGTGCAAAGTTTCTGTTTTTCAGCAGAATCAAATTAACTATCACCATAGGTTATCCTATAGGTTCTACTTGGCACAAACACTAATTAAAACATAAAAACACATCTAAACAGAAGGTAGATGCAAAATTTATTACTAAACATAAACAAAAACAAAAAACACAAATAAAATTGGGTTGCCTCCCAACTAGCGCTATCGTTTAACGTCTCTAGCTAGGCATAAAAGCGAAGATAGATCTAAGTAGTGTCATCTTTGGCACTCAATTCATAAGTAGCTCGCATGATAGATTCATAAGGTAATTTGATTTTCTTTCTTGGAAAGTGCTCCATGCCTTTCCTTAATGTAAATTGGAATCTAATATTCCCTTCCTTCATATCAATAATCGCGCCAATCGTTCTAAGGAAAGATCTACCAAGAATAATAGGGCAAGAAAGATTGCAATCTATATCAAGAACGATAAAATCCACTGGCACCAAATTTCTATTTGCAACAATGAGAACATCATTGATCCTTCCCATTGGTTTTTTAATGGTGGAATCCGCAAGGTGCAAATTTAAAGAGCAATCATCAAGATCATGGAAACCTAGAATATCACATAAAGTTTTTGGAATCGTGGAAACACTAGCACCCAAATCACACAAAGCAAAACACTCATGATCTTTAATTTTAATCTCTATAGTAGGTTCCCACTCATCATTAAGTTTTCTAGGTATAGAAAGTTCCAAATTAAGTTTTTCATCATAAGATTGCATCAAGGCATCAATAATATGTTTGGTAAAAGCTTTATTTTGACTATAAGCATGAGGAGAATTAACAACGGATTGCAACAAGGAAATACAACCTTCTAAAGAACAATTATCATAATCAAATTCCTTGAAATCCGAGATAGTGGGTTCAATACTATTTAAAGTCATGACCTCTCCAATCCCACTTTTACCAAATTTAGCATCAAGATCTTAAAACTCCGAATTATTGGGACGCCTTCTAACTAAAGTTGACTCATCTCCAGTCCCATTATTATTAAGATTCATATTGCAAAACAAAGATCTAATAGGAGACACATCAATAACTTTAAGATCTTCATCATTATTTTCATGGAAACTAGAAGAACACGCCTTTACAAAGCAATCTTTCTTAGCACGCAATCTAGCAGTTCTTTCCTTGCACTCATCAATGGAAATTCTCATGGCTTTGAGAGACTCATTGATATCATGCTTAGGAGGAGTAGATCTAAGTTTAAGAGAATCAACATCAAGCGAAAGTCTATCAACGTACCTAGCCAAATCATCAACTTTGAGCAATTTTTCTTCAAGCAAGGCATTAAAATTCTTTTGAGAAATCATAAATTCTTTCACACTATTCTCAAAATCAGAAGGCGTCTTATGAAAATTACCATAAGAATTATTGTAGGAATTTCCATAATTATTAGAGGAATTACTAGGGAACGGTCTAGGATTAAAGTTTCCTCTATAAGCATTGTTTCCAAAACTATTCCTACCAACAAAATTCACATCCATAGATTCATTATAATTCTCAATCAAAGTAGACAAAGGCATATCATTGGGATCAAAAGGAGTATTCTTAGTAGCAAACAGCTTCATAAGTTCATCCATCTTTCCACTCAAAACATTGATTTCTTCTATAGCATGCACTTTTTTACTAGAAGATATTTCGGTGTGCCATTGAGAATAATTAGCCATAATATTATCAAGAAGTTTTGTAGCATCTCCTAACGTGATTTCCATAAACGTGCCTCCCGCAGCCGAATCTAAAAGATTTCTAGAAGCAAAGTTCAAACCAGCATAAAATTTTTGTATGATCATCCATGAATTCAAACCATGAGTAGGGCAATTGCGAATCATCAATTTCATTCTTTCCCAAGATTGGGCAACATGCTCATGATCAAGTTGTTTAAAATTCATAATATCGTTCCTAAGAGTGATAATCTTAGCAGGAGGAAAATACTTAGAGATAAAAGCATCTTTGCACTTGTTCCAAGAATCAATACTATTTTTAGGAAAAGACGAAAACCAAACTTTAGCACAATCTCTAAGTGAAAACGGAAATAACTTCAATTTAACAATATCATTACCCGTATCTTTCTTCTTTTGCATATCACACAAATCAACAAAGTTGTTTAGATGAGTAGCGGCATCTTCGCTAGGAAGGCCGGCGAATTGATCTTTCATTAAAAGATTCAGCAAAGTAGTATTGATTTCACAAGACTCAACATCATTAAGAGGAGCAATCGGAGTACTAAGGAAATCATTATTATTGGTATTGGAGAAATCACACAATTTGGTATTATCTTGCACCATGGCGACAAGTAATCCAACACACAAGCAAACAGAAAAAGGCAAGCGAAAGAGAGAGGAGAAGATTGGGAAAGAGAGTGCAAATAAAACGGCAAGGGTGAAGTGGGGGAGAGGAAAACGAGAGGCAAATGGCAAATAATGTAAATGCGAGGGAGATGAGTTTGTGATGGGTACTTGTTATGTCTTGACTTGAGCGAAGACCTCCCAACAGCGGCGCCAGAAATCCTTCTTGCTACGTCTTGAGCTTGCGTTGGTTTTCCTCGAAGAGGAAAGGGTGATGCAGCAATAGTAGCGTAAGTATTTCCCTCAGCTTTTTGAGAACCAAGGTATCAATCCAGAGGAGGTTCCTCAAAAGTCCCACGCACCTACACAAACAAACAAAGAACTTCGTAACCAACGCAATAAAGGGGTTGTCAATCCCTTCACGGCCACTTCATGAAAGTGAGATATGATAGAGATAGTATGATAAGATAAATATATTTTTGGTATTTTATAATATAGATTGGAAAAGTAAAGATGCAAATAAAAGTAGATTGAAAGCTAATATGATAAAAGATAGACCCGGGGGCTATAGGTTTCACTAGTGGCTTCTCTCAAGATAGCATAAGTATTATGGTGGGTGAACAAATTACTGTCGAGCAATTGATAGAAAAGCGAATAATTATGAGATTATCTAGGCATGATCATGTATATAGGCATCATGTCCGCGACAAGTAGACCGACTCCTGCCTGCATCTACTACTATTACTCCACACATTGACCGCTATCCAAAGATGCATCTAGAGTATTAAGTTCATAAGAACAGAGTAGCATTAAGAAAGATGACATGATGTAGAGGGATAAACTCATGCAATATGATATAAACCCCATCTTTTTATCCTCGATGGCAACAATACAATACGTGCCTTGCAACCCCTATTGTCACTGGGTAAGGACACCACAAGATTGAACCCAAAGCTAAGCACTTCTCCCATTGCAAGAAAGATCAATCTAGTAGGCCAAACCAAACTGATAATTCGAAGAGACTTGCAAAGATAACTCAATCATACATAAAAGAATTCAGAGGAGATTCAAATATTTCTCATAGATAAACTTGATCATAAACCCACAATTCATCGGATCTCGACAAACACACCGCAAAAAGAGTTACATCGAATAGATCTCCACAAGAGAGGGGAGAACATGGTATTGAGATCCAAAAGAGAGAAGAAGCCATCTAGCTAATAACTATGGACCCGAAGGTCCGTGGTAAACTACTCACAACTCATCGGAGGGGCTATGGTGTTGATGTAGAAGCCCTCCATGGTCGATTCCCCCTCCGGCGGAGCGCCGGTGAAGGATCCAAGATGGGATCTCGCGGATACAGAACGTTACAGCGGTGGAAATTGTTTTTCGTTGGCTCCCTGGATGTTTTCGGGGTACGTGGGTATATATAGGAGGAAGAAGTAGACCGGTGGCCGCCCGAGGGGCCCACGAGACAGGGGGCGCGCTCTGTTGGTTCAATATCCGGCGGATCTTGTAGTAGGGGTCCTAAGCTAGGCGTCTTGGAGCGATGGTAACATGGACACGGGGTTTTACCCAGCTTCGGGCTCTCTTGATGAGATAATACCCTACATGCTGCTTTTGATTGTATTCATATGGATGTAGTACAGAGTACATATATCTACCACGAGATTGTAGTAATGAATATGAGATTGTCTATTGACTAGCCTGGCCTCGGTTTATATAAGACACCGGAGGCCTAGGGTTTAGGAGAGTCCTTGTCTTAGGCGCCAAGTCTTGGGGAGTCTTCCTTGTATGCAGCAGGGGTTGTCCGAACTAGCCCATGAGTATGCGGTCATGGGGGTCCTCGACCCAATCCAGCTGATCGGGAGACGACGTGGTGAGTACCCCCTAGTCCAGGTCACCGTCAGTAGCCCCCTGAACCGGTCTTCAAGTTAGGGACGCTCCTCGATTCTTCCAAACTGTTCTTCATCTTCAGTCGTCAGTCTTGAAAACTGGTTCAACAAATCTTCTCATCTTCTATCTTGAGGATTGCCGAAATGCATCTGAAGAGTTTACACGTCGGGTATCCGAGGAGCCCTTTAAGCTTTCGGCCTTTATCAATGCCTTGTTATTTTATGCCACACCTCGGGTTTGGAGTTATTCCCGGACGGCAGTGTCCTCTTGCGTCCGAGCTCCAACGCCGGACTGCATTCGAGGTATCTTTTGCAGCCGACCACCAATGCCGGACTGCTTCCGAGCTCCAACGCCGGAATGTGTCCGAGCTCCAATGTCGGACTATGTCCAAGCTCCAACGCCAGACTGTGTCCAAGCTCCAACGCCAGACTGTATCCGAGCTCCAACGTCGGACTGTGTCCAAGCTCCAACACCGGACTGTATCCGAGATGTCATAGATCACCTTGGTTCAAAAAGGTTGAAGGAGTTTAGCCGAGCTTAATGCCAGAAATGCCCTCTATGGAGCCAGCCACTGGCGTCCGAGCTTTATGCCGGACTACTTCCGGGGTGTCTATTGTAGTCGAGCACCAACGCTGGATTGTATCTGAGGTGGTGTACCACCTCGGCCATGGGCTGATTTTTATGAATTTAATTCCAATTTATGCAATGTAATATCTGCCGAGATGTATAGCCATTAGCCCTCAAGGTGCGTGTTGGCCTAATATCCGGGATGCACCTGAAGGAAAAAATCAAACCGCTGACCCTAGTAGCCCTCGAGACTCGTGTCGATTCATAAAATCAGCACGAGGATCAATTCCCACTTCGGCAGCAAACTTAGGAATAGAAACGCGGTGTGCAAAGTCCTCGAGACTCAGGTTGGGTGCGGCCGACCGACCTGAGGATAATAATCACCTCGAAAACTATATTGCATTTTAAATTTTCTACATTGGATTGTCAATGCAGTAGCCCCCGAGACACTAGTCGGGTGGCAATACTAGATCAGGGGATCGATGTGCCCTTTTAATATTTGTAAATAGTAAGCCCGAAGCCCAGTAGCCCCTGGGCCTTAATGCGGGCACGGGAGGCCGAATTGAGGATCGACATCCATAGTAAAATCACAAATGATATGTAATGACTCTAAGTATCCAAGTACTTTACATCACTAATGCTCGGATCCGCATTGTACAAAACTTTGTTGACCGACCATTGGCTTCAACCTCCTCGGCCAGCAGCCAAGGAGTGTTTGTCCTACTTTATAAAGCCTTTGTGAGGGCAAAGATTTACGGCAAACAAGGCAATCCGGCCATACGGTTTTATGAACAAAGGTACGCAAAGAGACATGTTATATTATTGTTTAACATAAGAAACATCATACAAAGAAAATAGTCCCGCTATCGGTTCCTTTCTTTGGGTTGTCATGCTAAGCATGATCATGAAACCTCAGCTCCGATCAATGTGGAGGAAAATACTGAGGATTTAGTTCGGGGAAAGCTTCCAAACTCTGTGGTCTAAATGAACCCAAATATTCACTTCCGTTGCGACCGTGTATAATCTAAAAGTGACCCATCGTCGGCTTCTACCCCCTTGTAGATGCTACGCGGGGTGTTTCCGTAATAACAAAACAACCCTTAGCCGACGTCTCGGTGCCCGAAGGCGGTTGTGTTGGCGAAAACGAGGCAATCAGATATGCGGGCTTTATAACTTTCACTTAGTAATAGGAGCTTAAAGTTGGGAGGCCAGCAAGTAGCCCCCCGGTTAGTGTTCGGCGACAGCCGAGGTCAAGCCGTAAACACTTCGGCTAAAGTTATGAACGGCCCGTCATTTAATCTGATCATCGGACCGTGACCAATTAACGCTTATTATGACAGTCGGTTTCGCCTTTCTCCACTGAGGTGCTTAACCATGCGCTGGAAGCACAATCGCAGTGGTTCTCCCTTTGCACACCTAGCCGAACAAAGCGGAACGTAGGAGGCAAGCACAGGAGCCGGGCAACCCAACTATTGACCGAAGACACAATTCGAAACTGATGCATATATAGCAATATCCGAGAATTTTTGCCGAATCTCTAAAGGTGTCCGGCATTGCACTGCGAGACTTATGCGGAAAACACACAAATAGTTCAAAAGTGCCATAGGATTGGAAAACCAAAAAACGTCAGGAAAAACTCGACGTCCGAACTAGATCAATTGTTCGGTGCCAATCAAAAAATTGGTCTTAGAGAAAAAGTTGTTATTCGCCGTGCTTTAACATGACACATCCTATCTCAAGACTTCAAGCGGGTCAGCCTACGGCTTCAACCTCCTATCCCGAAGGCGGAGTACTAGGCTTTCTGGCTATTGACCGCACACTCGCGTCGAAAAAAGGAGTGATAGAAAAAAGACTTTACAACGACTAAGAAGAAGAACACTTATTATAAAACGGCTCACATAAATTTAAGAGCCCCCGAGTGACTTGGGTAAAAGAATTTTATGTATAATGATTGTATGTACCGAAATACTTATATCATATCTGTGTCCACCCGAACTTTATACGCGTCTTAACCGATCGTCGGCTTCTCCCTCTTTGGTCAAGGACCGAAAGTGTTATGTACTCCCCCTGTCGAGAATATCGACGGTGTTTCCGATAACCAGGCAATCAGGTCATAAGGCTATAACAGACAAAGCACGCTCAGGGAACTTATGCTATATTACTGACAAAGTGTAAGAAGCATCTTGAAGAAAATAGTACCCCACCGATACCTTTCTTCGTGCTCATTGTTAATATGAGACTTGTGCAATAGATTTTGTACTCATGAGTTCCGTTGTGTGCCGACCATAATTGAAAACAATAAGAGCGCTTAGCTTTCGGCTTCACCCACCGAGGTCGAGCTCGGAAGACCCGGTCGTGACAATCGCAGAGGTGCTCCCTTTACTCCCTAGCCGAACAATCGGGAACGAGGGGTAAACACAGAGCAAGGCAACCCAGCTTGCAAATCACTTAGGTCAATATGGTGCATATTGTGGCGTAATACACGAACAAGGAACGAAGCCGTACAAGTATAATCATATGCAAGACGAAAAGCTTCATAAGGGAAGCCCCCAAGTAAACGGGGTATTTGAATTTGTGTGTCACAAACAAAGTTTGGACAAGGAAGTTTTTCACAAACAACTTTTTGCAAAAAAAAGTATAATGTTTGGTCGAATCGAACACAAGTTAAAAATTTTAAAACTGTGAGCATGAAGGCAACTTAGCTGGTTAATGTGTTTGGCATTGATGACGCGGTCCGAGCTTGGTGCGGGAGGAGGTCTCAACCCCCAAGCCCGATGTGGCCGAGCGAAGAGCTCGGCACTCCAAAGAGGTGAAGCCCCCAGTCTAGCCGAGGTGATGGAGTAGGTCGGCGGGTGACACCGGAGTCTCCGGCTGAGTAGGTTGACGAAGCGACGGCGCGGGGCTGCCAACATAGGGCAGCGCACCAAGGCGACAACACAATTTGGTCGACGGAGGCGACAGCGCGGCTCAGTCTAAGTCGATTGGCTGGTCAACGTTGGCGGGATGATGATATCGCCTTGCCGAGGTGTTAGCGCGGCCCAACCTAAATAGATCGCCTGCACACACAAAGTAGTGCAACCAAGAAATAATAATAGTGAAAAAAAGGTGCATAATTAATTTATGCAAAAAGGTTTGGTAAATATGGCCTGAGCGCTAAGACTAGCTCGATTGCGCGATGGCATCGTGGTACGGCGATGTCGGTGAAGGTTGGCCTGCCCAGGTGGCAGGGAGAGGCTGGCCGGACTAACGCCAAGTACAAACATCGGTAGAATTTCTCTGCAAAAATAATGCAGTACACGCCAACAGAAAAAATTCCATGCATAATAACTTTGCGTGCTAACCAAATAGTTAGGAAGGATGAAACCTGGAATTATTTTGCACGTAGCAGACCGACGAGGAAATTCTTCAAGATCCCAGGTGACCTAGTACTAAACCAGACCATCCTCCGGGAGAAATTGTAGTGGCAATTGACAAAGAATCAACAAAAAATCAAGCATTAGATTTGGCCTTCACGTGAATTAGAAAGGCAAAGCTAAGGCATACTACGCATTGATTAGATCTCGAAGATCGTGTTGCACTTATACTAATAATACCAATTAACAAATTGAATAACTTCCCTGATGCTTCACGTGGAGTTTGGACTAGTATTCAGCCAGGGGACTTGGCCTGGGACTTCGGCCTGTGGAGGAGAAAATAGTGGCGGCCGATCATCTCTGATTTGACCACTAGTTGGACTAGATTCGGCTGGTGCTCTAGTACGCTTCGCGGCCAGTCGGCCATAACATGCCCATGACCAGATCATCAGGGAACGGTGGCGCCTGTCGCTCATGGACACGGCCGCCTATACTTTTGATCTGTGAATAATTAGTGCAGACCAGCGATAGGGCTCGGAATAATTTATTCATTACAGGATGATCTAATCAGAAGAACATCACCTGGTTCACCCCTCAATCCGTGACAATCACCCAGCAGGCTCTTAATGAAAGCACCAATGTCGGTTCAATATCCGGCGGATCTCGTAGTAGGGGTCCTAAGCTAGGCGTCTTGGAGCGATGGTAACATGGGCACGGGGTTTTACCCAGCTTCGGGCTCTCTTGATGAGATAATACCCTACGTGCTGCTTTTGATTGTATTCATATGGATGTAGTACGGAGTACATATATCTACCACGAGATTGTAGTAATGAATATGAGATTGTCTATTAACTAGCCTGGCCTCGGTTTATATAAGACACCAGAGGCCTAGGGTTTAGGAGAGTCCTTGTCTTGGGCGCCAATTCTTGGGGAGTCTTCCTTGTATGCGGCAGGGGTTGTCCGAACTGGCCCATGAGTATACGGCCATGGGGGTCCTCGGCCCAATCCAACTGATCGGGAGACGACGTGGTGAGTACCCCCTAGTCCAGGACACTGTCACCCTCCACCCTCGTGGCCGCCTCGATCGCTTCTTGACTTGCACTCCAAGTCCTCTGGATCATGTTCGTTCCAAAAATCACGCTCCCGAAGGTTTCATTCCGTTTGGACTCTATTTGATATTCCTTTTTTTCGAAATACTGAAATAGGCAAAAAAACAGCAATACGGGCTGGGCCTCCGGTTAGTAGTTAGTCCCGAAAATGATATAAATGTGTAAAATAAAGCCCATAAACATCCAAAAGGGGTAATAGAATAGCATGGAACAATCAAAAATTATAGATACGTTGGAGACGTATCACCTCCCGTGGCAGCGGGGTCCTAATGGAAACTAAGGGATATTAAGGCCTCCTTTTAATAGAGAACCGGACCAAAGCATTAACACATAGTGAATACATGAACTCCTCAAACTACGGTCATCATAGAAGTATCCCGATTATTGTCACTTCGGGGTTGTCGGATCATAACACATAATAGGTGACTATGGACTTGCAAGATAGGATTAAGAACTCACATATATTCATGAAAACATAATAGGTTCAGATCTGAAATCATGGCACTCGGGCCCTAGTGACAAGCATTAAGCATAGCAAAGTCATAGCAACATCAATCTCATAACATAGTGGATACTAGGGATCAAACCCTAACAAAACTAACTTGATTACATGGTAAATCTCATCCAACCCATCACCGTCCAGCAAGCCTATGATGGAATTACTCACGCACGGCGGTGAGCATCATGAAATTGGTGATGGTGGATGGTTGATGATGATGACGGCGACGAATCCCCCTCTCCGGAGCACCGAACGGACTCCAGATCAGCCCTCCTGAGAGAGATTAGGGCTTGGCGGCGGCTCCGTATCGTAAAACGTGATGAAACTTTCTCCCTGATTTTTTTCTCCGTGAAACCAAATATATAGAGTTGGAGTTGAGGTCGGTGGAGCTCCAGGGGGCCCACGAGGCAGGGGGCGCGCCCAGGGGGAGGGGGCGCGCCCCCCACCCTCGTGGACAGGGTGTGGGCCCCTGGCCTTGATTCTTTCGCTAGTATTTATTATATTTTCCAAAAGTTATCTCCGTGGATTTTTAGGTCATTCCGAGAACTTTTTTTTCTGCACAATAAATAACACCATGGCAGTTCTGCTGAAAACAGCGTCCGTCCAGGTTAGTTTCATTCAAATCATGCAAGTTAGAGTCCAAAACAAGGGCAAAAGTGTTTGGAAAAGTAGATACGTTGGAGACGTATCATCGCGCACCAGCACAAATTCACTCGACGACCTCTGAATCGATCAAGGCGACTGAAATGAAGTCAAAGTTTCAGCATGACCTTCGAGCTCAACAAGAACGCCTATAAAGCATGACAGTCGAGTCAAGGGCATTCAAAGTATAGCAAGGAGTACCGATTGGAGCCATCGGGTGCAATCCACTAGACCTGTCATTTCACTCGGATATCCCCAATTTCACTCGACCTGAATGAAGTCATTCGACCATACAGGAAATCACTCGGAGTACAGAGGACCTAGAGTCACTCAGGATGGCAACGGTCAGGCGTTCACTTCGTAGTCTTAAAGATCATTAATAGCACTTTATAGCTGGCATTACCAGTAACGCCCTATCTTAATGTACATTGAACCCATGTAACGGAGGCCGGCCAGGGTTCTGGCGCACTCTATATAAGCCACCCCCTCCTCTGGGACAAGGTTTGGCACCCCTTGTAACACACACCCATATTCCAGTCGACCGCCTCAGGGCACCAAGACGTAGGGATTTTACCTCCTCCGAGAGGGGCCTGAACTTGTAAACTCGTGTGTACAACCTCGCATAGTTAGGGCCTTGCCTCCTCATACGTACCCCCTACTCTTACGGTCAGACTTAGTACCACGACAGCGGTGCCAGGGGGGCACAACCCACCAGGCGGTGCCTGGGCCCCCAGGGGCGCCCAGGTGGGTTGTGCCCACCTCGGTGGCCTCCCGCACCCCTTCTTCACCCTATAAATTCACAAATATTCCAAAACCCTTGGGGGTAGCCCTAGATCAGAAGTTCCGCCGCCCCAAAGCTCTGTAGCCACCGAAAACCAATCTAGACCCCGTTCCAGCACCCTGGCGGAGGGGGGGAATCACCTCCAGTGGCCATTTTCATCATCCCGGCGGCCACCACAATGAGGAGGGAGTAGTCCACCCTCGGTGCTGAGGGTTTGTACCAGTAGCTATGTGTTTAATCTCTCTCTCTCTCTCTCTCGTGATCTATAACATGGGCTTTGTTAACATAGATGGATCATATGATGTTTCTCCCCTCTATACTCTTTTGTGATGAATTGAATCTTTACCATTTGAAGTTTTGTCTTGTCGGATTGAATATTCAGATATGAGAACACATGATGTATGTCTTGCGGTATGAATACTTGAGGTGACAATGGGGTATCATATTGATTCACTTGATGTATGTTATGGCACTCAACTTGGAGTTCGAGGTGACATTGGGGTAATATATGCATAGGGGTTGATGCATGTTTTTATTATCTTTTCTCCAATAGAAACTTTGGGGTCTCCTTGTAGTTCTTTGTGTGGATTGAGTATTATGAATATGAATTTTCTATGGTGTTATTTTAGTACAAACTCTTGATTAGATCGATCGGAAAGAATAACTTGCGTTATTTTAGTACGAACTCTAGGATAGATTGATCGGAAAGAATAGCTTTGAGGTGGTTTCGCACTTAGAAACAATTTCTAGTTTTTATTCTCCGCTAATAGGAACTCGGGAGTGATTCTTTATTACACTTTGAGGGATAATCATATGATCCAACTATGTTAGCACTGTTGAGAGGTTGCACTAGCGAAAGTAGGGGCACTAGGCCTTGTTTTCAAGCATTGCAATACCTTTTTGTTCCCATTTACTATTTGATACCTTGCTGCTTTTATTTATTCAGATTATAAAAATATATTTCTACCATCAATATTACACTTATATCACCATCTCTACGCCGAACTAGTGCACCTATACAATTTGTCATTGTATTGGGTGTGTTGGGGACACAAGAGCTTTTTTGTATTTGGTTGCAGGGTCGTTTGAGAGAGACCATCTTCATCCTACACCTCTCACGGATTGATAAAGCTTAGGTCATCCACTTGAGGGAAAATTGCTATTGTCCTACAAAACTCTGCACTTGGAGGCCCAACACGTTACAGACTGTTCTGTTTAGAGAGATTGATGTTATGTTGGCATTGTTTGCATATGTTTGTGCGGGGGGAGGGTAGGCCCCTAAAAAGTTTCTTCAGTAAATTTGCCATGGCTGGGGGCAGCGCCCCCCTCATGTTTGCATGTAGCTCCGCTGGTGTTGCTGTGCTCTTATTCATTGAGCTATCACTAACAAACAAAAAGATTTGTGGGCCTTTCGAAACAATTGACGCAAAGCCACCACCAGGCCCATGCACCAGGCGGCGCAGCCGTGGTAACGCGCGGCCGCCTGGTTGTGGCCCATCGCCTCCGCCGCCAAAGCAAGCATCTCAAAGATGTCGGCCATGACGTACATCATCACAATGGCCACATCAACGAGAAGCGCTACGATCTCCAGAATGTCCTTCACGACAAGCTCAATTGCCTCCTTCCTTGATCTGTTATGCGTCGTTGCTTGGGCGTCGACGTCCGAGGCGACGAGAGAGGAGTCGGCATCGTTGACCGAGCCGGAGGCAGCTGTCGGGTGTGCTGGCGGATCCTAGGACGACGGCAGAATAGAAAAATACGATCTTTGGGGGGGGAGGCAAATGACTGCACTTTATTGAATTTAGGCCCCTAAAAAGTTTCTTCAGTAAATTTCCTATGGCTGGGGGGGGGGCAGCGCCCCCCTCAGGTTTGCATGTAGCTCCGATGGTGTTGTTGTGCTCTTATTCATTGAGCTATCACTAACAAATAAAAAAGATTTATGGGCCTTTTGAAACAATTGACACAAAGCCACCACCAGGCCCATGCACCAGGCGGCGCAGCCGTGGTAAAGCGCGGCCGCCTGGTTGTGGCCCATCGCCTCCGCCACCAAAGCAAGCATCTCAAAGATGTCGGCCATGATGAACATCATCACAATGACCACATCAACGAGAAGCGTGACGGTCTCCAGAATGTCCTTCACGACAAGCTCAATTGCCTCCTTCCTTGATCTGTTATGCGTCGTTGCGTGGGCGTCGACGTCCGGGGCGACGAGGGGGGAGTCAACGTAGTTGAGCGAGCCGGAGGCGAGAGAGACGAGGCAGTTGTCGGATGTGCTGGCGGATCCTAGGACGACGGCGGCGGTGCCAGAGCTGGCACCTTGCCATGCCCCGCCTTCTTGCAAAGGATGGCGCCGGTGCCGATGAAGAGGAGGCGCAGTGGCCTGGTCGGGCTCGGCAATCGGAGCTTGAAATTGCCGGCGGAGGCACCGTCGCCGCTAAAGAGGTCCATGCCCTCAGCCACTGGGCTCGTTGGCGTGGACTGAGGTGGCTAGATGTTGCCGGCAGAGGCGCCGCCATCGGTGGAGAGCGGATAGGCCAGTGGGCTGGTCTTTGGGTGGAGGACTCTAGCTTGCACAGCGTGCTTGCTGAGGATGAGCGTCAGCACGAGGATCGTTGCCGTCCTAGTATCCACGTCTTCCTATTATTCGTGAAAAAAAGTTTGTCAAAACCTATCAACCTGGGAACTAGTCCTGAAGATCTTGACGCGAGAAATACAACGGTGAAAACGCTTCGAGATTCGAACGCACGGTTTATGAGATAAAACGTTTTGAGTAAACAGATTTACGAAAAAAAGGAAAACTCCCAGTTTGCGACAAGTGACGCACATGCAGCGCGCCACTTGTTATAATCTAAAAAGGCGGGAGTGATCTTTAAAAGGAGTACTTCTCAATCAGTGATTTTGGAGCGCTGCGGACGAAAACAACTATAAATGGTGCTGAAGCGCCAAATAGTGTTTCATCGTATCCTTCGCCTGGTGCTGTCATATTTACGGTATAACATGCACTGGGCTAGCCCAAATAAAGCTCCTTCTCTCTCCCCCTACCAACGAACGGATGCTGAATTCCTTCCCTCCGCCGAGAAAATCATCTATTGTATTTCGCTCCCAAAGAGAAAAGGCAGTTGTTTTGACAAATTTAAATGTTTGTGAATCAAAAAAATGTCGTAGGTTTTAAAAAAATCCATGGATTTATAAAATTTTTGTGAATTGGAAAAAACCACAAATTTTAAGAAAATGTTCATGATTTTTTAACAGTTCATGAATTTGAAATGTTCGTGGATTTTAAGGAATGTTTACGTATTTTAGAAAAATTCTCATGAAATATTTTTAAAAGCTCACGAACTTTAAAGTGGTCATGAATTTAGAAACCAGAAGAAAACCGATGCAGGAAAAAAACAGAAAAGGGAAAAGGAAGACAATAAAATAAAAAACCTTACAAGAATCGTTGAAAAAGCCTGACGCGGAAGTACATAATGAAATAAAACATAAATAGAAAAGAGAAAAACAAAACAAAAAGGAATATATATAGTATTTTAAGTACTATGTTTATCATTAAGATTGACCAAGTTTATAAAAAAATACTAATATTCACAACAGCGAATATATATAGTATGAAAATATACTTTATTATCAATCTAATGCAACTAATTTGGTGTTCTAAATGTCCGGTCAGACCCATTTTTTTTTACTTAGGACAAACATAAAACTTCAAATATTTTTGTACGGACGGAGTACTGCAAGAAGGAACCAAACAGAAAAAAATACTGCCCTATTTTCGCAAACATTTTAGAGTGATAACACAGCTTAAATGATCATATCCACGATCACCAACATACAAAAATTCAGTAGACCGGTAGTAAGAAACTGAGTGATAAAAGACTGCATTACAAAATCCCTAACCGGAAACATCTAAAGTGAGACTCTTATTATTGCTGTCGCGTTCCACATTGCGGAGAAAGATAATCATGTCTGCTGAACCATCATAGCTAAGAAACACCTAAACCGAAGCGTGCTCAAAACACATGTTGCAAAGAGTGGGGAAAAACCTAGACAAGTGGCACCCGTCATGCAACTCCCCCTAAAAAAGTATCTTCAGTAAATTTCCTATGGCTTGGGCAGGCAGCGCCCCCATCAGGTTTGCATGTACCTCCGCTGGTGGGCATTTCCTATTTGGCGCCACAAGCACCAGTTAATGTGCATTTTCGTTAACTGGCGCCTGTGGAATGGTAATGGGCCGGCCTATCTAGGCGCCGGTTGACATTTTGTTTTTTGAAAATTATGTGAACTTTTTAAAATATCTATGAACTTTTTAAAAAAAATCAACAATTTTTATAGATTGATGAATTTTTTTGAATATCGATGAAGTTTTTTGCAATTTGATGAACATCTTTTTGAAAATGGATGAACTTTTTTTAAGTTCAATGAACTTTTTCTAAAAATACATGAACATTTTAAAAAATTAACGAACTTTTTCTAAAAGATGAACTTTTTTACAATTTGATGAATTTTTTTTAAAATTGTTGAACATTTTTTAAAGTGATGAAAAAAATTAAATGGATGAATCTTTTTTACTTAAATCTATAAACCTTTTTTGATTTCATATTTTAATTTTCGTAACAAAAAATAAAAAAAATCTGGGGCACCAGCTAGTGAGCCGGCCCATGCTAGCAGCACTGCAGGCGCCGGATCGTTAACGGGCGCCTGCAGCGCTGAAGGAGCTCCCCCGCTGGTGTTGATGTGCTCTTATTCATTGAGCTATCACTAACAAACAAAAAGATCTGTGGGCCTTTCGAAACAATTGACGCAAAGCCACCACCAGGCGGCGCGGCCATGGTAACGCGCGGCCGCGTGGTTGTGGCCCATTGCCTCCATCACCAAAACAAGCATCTCAAAGATGCCGGCCATGACGAACATCATCACAATGGCCACATCAACGAGAAGCGCGGCGATCTCCAGAATGTCCTTCACGACAAGCTCAATTGCCTCCTTCCTTGATCTGTTCTGCGTCGTTGCATGGGCGTCGACCGCCGGGGTCGACGTCCGGGGCGACGAGCGGGGAGGCAGCGTAGTGGACCGAGCTGGAGGCAAGGGAGACGAGGCAGCTGTCGGATGTGCCGACGGAGCCCAGGACGATGACGGTGGTGCCAGAGCTGGCACCTTGCCATGTCCCGCCTTCTTGCAAAGGCTGGCGCCAGGGCCAGTGAAGAAGAGGCGCAGTGGCCTGGTCGGGCTCGGCAGTCGGAGCTTGAAGTTGTCAGCGGAGGCACCGCTGCCACTAAAGAGGTCCATGTCCTCAGCCACTGGGCTCGTCGGTGTGGCCTGAGGTGGCTGGAGGTTGCCAGCAGAGGCGCCGCCACCAGTGGAGAGCGGATAAGCCAGTGGGCTGGTCTTCGGGTGGAGGACTCTAGCTTGGACATCGTGCTCGCTGAGGATGAGCATCAGCACGAGCATCGCTACCGTCCTAGTATCCATGTCTGCCAAGTGATTGTGACCGCCTCTCGGTTTGGAGATCTCCTCAGTTTGATGTGTGTGCTTTTATAGGCGCGACCGAGGGAGATTGAAAAGTTTACTAAGCCTTAATGATATCCATACACAAGAAACAAAAATCAAGGTAAAATCTGGAACGCTCCGTACTTGATCGACACGGTAGTTGGCTCCTACCTTATTGGGTTGGTGGTTGTTGCAAGCCGAAGCTTGTTCCTCCTAATTCGACGAAGGATGAATTGTCGCAATTGAGGGTTGTGCATACGAGTGAGGCGTTTTGGCTCTCAGCCTCCATGAAGGCCTCTTTTTTTGAAAAATTTAAAGCTTAAACTTTTCAGTTTCAAAAACATGTGAAAAAAAATTGTACAAATAAACAAGGATGGTATGCGTATTTGTGTAAAATTTCATGATGAAATATATTGAAATATGATATGTACAAAAAAGACAAATTCAGGGCCTAGGAGAATGAATAGCATCATGTGTTAAATAGCCCCAAATTTGTCATTTTTGCACATCCCTCACTTCAACATATTTCGTCCTGGAAATTTATACACTTCATTATGCCTCTATGTATAGCTATATTTTTTTCAGAATTTTTTATAATGTAAAAATATGAAATTTGATGAATTTTGAATTTTTTAGAAAACGGCCTCATCGAAGCTCGGAGCTCGAACACCAAAAGGAATTTTCGCAACGTATAAATACATACATACGTGGGAGGAACAAGCTTACTTGAACAACTGGCAACCCAATAAGGTATGAGGCCAACTGCCCTGTGGAACGTCACATGCATTGCTCAAGTACGGAGCGAGCGGTCCAGAATTTAACCAGCGTTTCAGATTTTATCTTGACTAGTAAACATGCTCGTGCGTTGCAACGGAAGAAAAATAATAATATTGCCCCTAGCACAAGCTCGAGACCCTTACAGGTGCGCGAGGGTCGTGTACGTCAGGACACGGGTGAGGGAAATGTCCCGTGGAAGCAGGTGGAAAATAATAGTTGAGGCCGTACATAAACCTAGCTACTGGCTCAATCTCATAGGAACAACCACCTGATATCCAGCTATCCCGGCTAATGTATTCGCCTTGATAGTTGTTTCTTGACCTCTTCTGATAGCTTCCTCGTCCATCCTGGGCCCTACCACCGATGCCTCTTTTTTTTGGTGAATACGCAAAGCTTGCGTATCATTTCACTGATAGAAGAAGTTAAGAGTGAGTACATGGGATACAGCACATGACACGAACGCAGAAGGCATGACATGGCCACCGGAGCAGAGGGACACGGGATGCTTAGCCCAAACAGAAAAAAAAAACACGGCTAAACTCGCCAACCTGGGACGCAGCCCGAACCAAACCATCATGACGACCGACATCCTCAAAACTATCGCCGAGGACACCGCGAGCAATCAAGACGGCGCCTTCATGAAGAAGAAAGACGTCGGGGCGCCGGCACCGTCCGATCCGCAAAACCGGACCTAGGGTTTCCCCTGATGCTCGAAGAGGGGCACAGATAGCAGCCATGGCAGCGCCTCCAAGAAGGGGACGGCACCCGCGGGTGTCGCCGCTACCAGCGTCGAAAGGTCGAGCAGGGATTTCTGCCTGGCCGTGTCTGAGCAATCCCAAGCCATCGGAGCGGAAAGTCGAGGGAAAGGAAGTCAAGTCGGAGGCCGAAGCCGCCATCGCAGGAAAGGGAGCAACGCCTGCCTCCTTGGTCCACCGATGCCTCCTTGGTCCAATCTTCTTTAATCATGTCCGTCTTTTATTCCTTCTCCTTCTAGTAACTCTCACTTTATAGATGCATTGATTGCATCGTCTCTATCCCTGAAATCCACATGTTTAGATTTGAGTTTGCAATCCATAAATATAAGGATTTGCCCGCAAATAAAATGACATAACAATTCAAAATCAAACATCTGTGCATGTAAAATGGGAAGAATTTAAAACCTCGACAAATGCATTCAAAAAGAATGCTGAAGTAAATTCCTTAAGAGCTTACGAAAAGTCTCAATGTATATTTAAAAGATTTTTGGATGGACAACCCTTTCAATACAATTTATTGAACAATAAATTCAGTTAATTCCTATGAACCATGGCGAAATTTGAGTCGAGAAATTGTGGCATGGGAGGTCGCTCATGAGAAAAGAAAACATGTATCTTTTGAGGATCACGACATGACTCATGACATGGGGTATGATTCCGAGTAAATATATCTGCCCTTTGCTACTTTCTTGAAGATGACATCTTTGATACTCGACATAATACCTGTTGAAAGCAAATAATGAAATTTGTTTTGGAGAACAATAGTTGGATAAAACATATGATGCTATTGTTTTCATTACGGAGTTATGTACCAGTGGAAAGCAACCCTGTGCATGTCCTCACTCTTAATAATCTCATGCCAGGATTGCATCAACATCCAATTCTCTCACTCTGACACGCAAATAAACTTTTATGAAATATTGGATGGAAATAATTTAAACTAACGGATAATTTTTTCCATTCTTTCGGAATAACAAAAAGAACTATCACAAGATTTCTTTTCCAGACTGATCAATTGTTTGGAATAACGAAAAAAACTAACAACTATTGGAAGAGAAGAATTACCCAAAAATCTTAGGAGAACTATTTGAGTGAAGCTTTCAGAAATATATAAAACCATCTAAGTTAGTCCACGTGATATCAATTCACATACTTGGGACGTCATGCCGCGGTGGATGCACCGTCTGCGCTCTCCCAGGGCTCCAACTCCTCTTCGGATTTGGTGCGCAGCCTCCAGGGTGCGCCTGCTGCACCCCTGGCGCTGTCCCTGCCCAACCCGGCCTCGGACCTGCTCGAGTCAGCAGCGGCCTTTGGCTCGGCCGGGCGCGGCTGCCGAGGCGCTCTCCTCGTGCAGCTCGTCGTCGCTCTCAGGCGAGCCTAACGCCACCTGCGTCCCCGCCACTGTCGCCAACGACGGTGCTTCCGCCTTCGCCGAGGTCCAAGCGTGATGCTTGAAGGCGTTCCACTGCCATCAGCAGCACCCCGAGCCAAGCTATGATGGAGCTCTGCTCTCCTACAAAGGTCTTGCCGCCTTGCTTCACCGGCAAGGCCGCTGGCCGATCGCTCCCCAACTCCGGTGTTGGCCTCCAGCGGCCATGCGCCGCACCCTTCCCCGACACGTAATGTGGTGGTGGTGGTTGCTGACGCCGACCTAGCGCCGCTCTTCACGGAGAAGCAGAGGGCTCTGCTTCCCTCACCTGTCTCACCACCCCCCAAGAAGCCATTAGCGTGCTGCAAGACCATGGCTGGAGTCACCATAGCCCGTACCAGTGGGTTCGATTACGCAAGGACCCTGCCGCCTCCGAACTACTGGACGTCCTAAGGCCACTCCGGTGGCAAAAGCGGCAGAAGACATGGTCTGCCGTGGCCTTGGCATCACAAAGAATGGTGAGGATGTCACTGTGGACATGCTAAATGCCTTCACAATGAGGTTCAAGGAGCAGTTACCACCAGAAGTAATTGCAGCCATGCATGATATGTTCAAGCTTGACGACCGCTGGTCGGCTGCTTTGTGGAGGAGGCCCTCTTGGTGCATGGCGGAGGCAATGCATTGGACCCGGAGGCTGCTTGAGGAAGCCTAGGACGCATGGCTTTTGCCCATGTTCAATGAGGGTGATCTGGTTATCATGTTAGTGAAAATTTGCAAAAGCTCTAGGGGATTAGGATCGGTTGTTAGTGGTCTGCTGCTACCTAAGTTTGGCCAATGGCCATGTATCAGATGTTTAATTCCCAGAATTTGCTCCAGTTCCTGGAGATGTATCAGAACAAAATTTCCGTTGTTGATGTCAGGCCTTCAGCCATGTCCTTGGGGTAATTCGGTTTCCAAATGTTAGAACAAGCTATCAACACACTTAGTTGGAATGTTCATGGGCTCAATTGCCCTCACCGCCGAGCTACTGTGAGTGCAACAATCGCTGCGTCGTTGTGCCATATTGTTTGTTTGCAAGAGATAAAATTGGCCAATATTGACCAATTCACCGCAGCTTTTCTTGGAGGCAACCGGCTTCGCAATTTTGCGCAGAGACCGGCAGAGGGGACTAGGGGTGGCATCCTACTCCTCTGGGATGACCACTTGCTTGAGCTCACCGACATAATCACCACCGCCTACTGGCTTTCAGCAATGGTCCGCATTCGTGCATCCGAGGTGTGCTTCAAGATTACCACTGTCTACGGACCCACCTCCTCGTCTTTAAAGATTTTTTTGCTAAGCTTACCTCTCAAAAGCCCCTGGCAGGCATGTCTTGGCTCGCCGTAGGGGACTTTAATCAAATATATCGGGCTAGAGATAAAAACAAGAGGAACGTGAACCGGAGTAGGATTACTCGCTTCCGCAATGCCTTGCAATTTGATGTCTACTACACAACCTTCTTCTTGTAGACGTTGTTGGGCCTGCAAGTGCACAGGTTTGTAGGACAGTAGCAAATTTCCCTCAAGTGGATGACCTAAGGTTTATCAATCCGTAGGAGGCGTGGGATGAAGATGGTCTCTCTCAAGCAACCCTGCAACCAAATAACAAAGAGTCTCTTGTGTCCCCAACACACCCAATACAATGGTAAATTGTATAGGTGCACTAGTTCATGAAGAGATGGTGATACAAGTGCAATATGGATGGTAGATAAAGGTTTCTGTAATCTGAAATAATAAAACAGCAAGGTAACTAATGATAAAAGTGAGCGAAACGGTATTGCAAATGATAGGAAACAAGGCCTAGGGTTCATACTTTCACTAGTGCAAGTTCTCTCAACAATAATAACATAGATAGATCATATAACAAGCCCTCAACATGCAACAAAGAGTCACTCCAAAGCCACTAATAGCGGAGAACAAGCGTAGAGATTATGGTAGGAGATGCGAAACCACCTCAAAGTTATTCTTTCGGATCCATCTATTAAAGATTTCGTACTAGAATAACACCTTAAGACACAAATCAATCAAAACCCTAATGTCACCTAGATACTCCATTGTCACCTCAAGTATCCGTGGGCATGATTATACGATATGCATCACACAATCTCAGATTCATCCAACCAACACAAAGTGCTTCAAAGAGTGCCCCAACGTCTCTCCGGAGAGTCAAGAACGTGTGCCAACCCCTATGCATAGGTTCATGGGCGGAACCCGCAAGTTGGTCACCAAAACATACATCAAGTGGCACGTGATATCCCATTGTCACCATGATATAAAATGACAAGACATACATCAAGTGTTCTCATAAAAGACTCAATCCGATAAGATAACTTCAAAGGGGAAACTCAATTCATCACAAGAGAGTAGAGGGGAGAAACATCATAAGATCCAACTACAATAGCAAAGCTCGGGATACATCAAGATCGTGCCATAGAGGGAACACGAGAGAGAACACGAGAGAGAGAGAGAGAGAGAGAGAGAGAGAGAGAGAGAGAGAGAGAGATCAAACACATAGCTACTGGTGCATACCCTCAGCCAGGGTGAACTACCCCTCCTCGTCATGGAGAGCGCCGGATGATGAAGATGGCCACCGATGATGGGATCCCCTCCGTGGTCTCTTAACGGACTCGAGAGGTTTTGGTGGCTACAGAGGCTTGCGCGGGCGGAACTCCGATCTATCTTCTCCGTGGATATTTTTAGGATGCATTGGGACTATATGGCGAAAAGAAGTCGATTGGGGGTGCTCGAGGGGTCCATGAGACAGGGGGCCGCGCCCTGTAGGGGGGACGCACCCCCCTATCTCATGGGCTCATCGAGGATCTTCTGACTTGATCTCCAAGCCTCCAGGATCATATTCTTCCCAAAAATAACGCTGCCTAAGGTTTCATTCCGTTTGGACTCCGTTTGATATTCCTTTCCTTGAAATACTGAAATAGGCAATAAAAGAGCAATATGGGCTGGGCCTCGGTTAATAGGTTAGTCCCAAAAGTAATATAAAAGTGTATAATAAAGCCCATAATCATTCAAAACACATAGTAATATAGCATGAATGCTTCATAAATTATAGATACGTTGGAGACGTATCAAGATCTAAGCTTAATTCCTTCTCGCCCCTCGAGTAGGTAAATGATAAAGAAAGAATTTATGAAGTGTGAATGCTAGAAGGTGCTCAAGTTTGATCAATGATAATTTCAATCACCTTTTCTAGCATGATAATATGTCATAACAGTAGTTCATCTCATAAAACTTTTCATAATCAAGTAACAAGCAATTCACAAGTTAAAGCATAGACCATAAACTTTCTTGAAAACTAGCAAACTTCATTCTTAGTCATCAAACAATTGCAATTCATCCTATTTTCAGGAAGGGTCTATGTCAGAGCTTTGATTTTAGCAAACTTCACATACTCAACTATCATATAGTCTTCTACAATTGCTAACACTCACGCAATACTTGTGGTTATGAAGTTTTAATCAGACACAGAGAAAGATTGGGGCTTATAATGTTGCCTCCAAACATATTCACCTTTGGGTGATGTCAACAATAATAGTTCATGCTAACTTACATCCAATTGGATATATATATCAGGATCACCCAAACAGAAAGTGTTTGCCAAAGGATAAAATGAAAAAGGGAAAGGTGAAGATCACCATGACTCTTGCATAAAGTAAAAGACATAAAGTAAAAGATAGGCCCTTCAGAGGGAAGCGAGAGGTTGTCATGCGCTTTTAGGGTTGGATACACAAAATCTTAATGCGAAAGAACGTCACTTTATATTGCCCCCTGTATATGGACCTTTATTATGCAGTCCGTCGCTTTTATTGCTTCCATAACAAGTTCGTACAAAGCTAATTTTCTCCGCACTAATAAGTCATGCATATTTAGAGAGCAATTTTTATTGCTTGCACCGATGACAACTTACTTGAAGGATCTTACTCAATCCATAGGTAGGTATGGTGGACTCTCATGGCAAAACTGGGTTTAAGGATATTTGGAAGCACAAGTAGTATCTCTACTTGGTGCAAGGAATTTTGGCTAGCATGAGGGGGAAAGGCAAGCTCAACATGTTTGAATGATCCATGACAATATACTTTAACTGAGATGTCGGAAAACATAAACCATTATGTTGTCTTCCTTGTCCAACATCAACTCTTTAGCATGTCATACTTAATGAGTGCTCCCAATTATAAAAGATGTCTACGATAGTGTATTTATATGTGAAATCTCTCTTCCTTCAATATTCTTTCATGAACTGTTCAAATGACCAATACAATGCTTGCTAACCTTCAATAAAATTACAACCTCTACTTCTTAGGTGTGAAGTCATAACTCCCCATGGGATAAGCAAATGAAGCATATAAAATTTCAGATTTATGACAATCAACTCATTCAACAATTTACTCATAGGATATAAGTGAAGCACACGAGTAAATGACAAACTACTCCAAAAAGATATAAGTGAAGATCAATGAGTAGCTAAATAATTATGTAACTATGTGAAGACTCTCTCTCATCAAAGAATTGCAGATCTTGGTATTGTATTCAAACAGCAAGCAAAACAAATAAAATGACATTGCAAGGATAGCACAACTCATGTGAAGAAGCAAAAACTTAAGCTCAACCGATACTAACCGATAGTTGTTGAAGAAGAAAGGTAGGATGCCTACCGGGGCATCCCCAAGCTTAGATGCTTGAGACTTCTTGAAATATTATCTTGGGGGTGCCTTGGGCATCCCCAAGCTTGAACTTTTGTGTCTCCTTAATTACTCTCATACCATGATTTCTCTTTTTATCAAAAGCTTCATTCACAACAAACTCAACAAGAACTCGTGAGATAGGTTAGTATAAACCAATGCAAAACCTTATCATTTTCTACTGTAACAAATCACTTAAAATTATTATTCAATATTGCATACTAAATGTCTCTGCATATTTAATACTCATATCCTCAAATAGAATCATTAAACAAGCAAACATACGCAAACAATGCAAACATAACAGCAATCTGCCAAACAGTACAGTCTGTAAAGAATGCAATAGTATCAATACTTCCCTAACTCCAAAAATTATGAAATAAAATTCCCACTGTATTAAATTTATCAGAGCTCAATATGCAAAAAGATTCAACATTATACCATTCTCTGACTTTTCTAGGGAATTTTTGCAACAGCGGTAAACTTTCTGTTTTCGAACAGCAACATGTATACTAGCAAAATAAGCATGGCAAAGGCTATCCTTGACTTTTTATTTAAACTAAAGATGCAAAACATTATTCTAAATAACAGCAAGCAAATACTAACAAAATAAAATGACGCTCCAAGCAAAACACATATCATGTGGTGAATAAAAATATAGCTCCAAGTAAAGTTACCGATGAGCGAAGGCGAAAAGAGGGGATGCCTTCCGGGGCATCCCCAAGCTTAGTTGCTTGGTTGTCCTTGAATATTATCTTGGGGTGCCTTGGGAATCCCCAAGCTTAGGCTCTTGCCACTCCTTATTCCATAGTCCATCGAATCTTTACCCAAAACTTGAAAACTCCACAACACAAAACTCAACAGAAAACTCATAAGCTCCGTTAGTGAAAGAAAGCAGAACCACCACATAAGGTACTGTAATGAACTCATTCTTTATTTATATTGGTGTTAGACCTACTGTATTCCAACTTCTCTATGGTTTATAAACTATTTTACTAGCCATAGATGCATCAAAATAAGCAAACAACACACGAAAAACAGAATCTGTCAAAAACAGAACAGTCTGTAGTAATCTGTAACTAACGCAAACTTCTGGAACTCCAAAAATTCTACTAAAATAGGAAGTCTTAGGCAATTTGTCTATTGATCTACACCAAAAAGAATCAACGCAAAATCACTTTTCTGTTATTTACTAAAAAAATTCTCGTGCGTGCAAAGTTTCCGTTTTTCAGCAGAATCAAATTAACTATCACCATAGGTTATCCTATAGGCCTTACTTGGCACTTTATTGAAACAAAAGCTATAAAACATGATTACTACAGTAGCATAATCATGTGGACACACAAAAAAAGTAAGGATACATATTGGGTTGTCTCCCAACAAGCACTTTTCTTTAATGCCTTTCTAGCTAGGCATGATGATGACAATGATGCTCACATAAAAGATAAGAATCGAAACATAACGGGAGCATCATGAAGCATATGACTAGCACATTTAAGTCTAACCCACTTCCTATGCATAGGGATTTTGTGAGCAAACAACTTAAGGGAACAATAATCAACAAGCATAGGAAGGTAAAACAAGCCTAACTTCAAGATTTTAAGCACATAGAGAGGAAACTTGATATTTTTGCAATTCCTACCAGCATATGTTCCTCCCTCATAATAATTTTCAGTAGCATCATGAATGAATTCGACAATATAACCAGTACCTAAAGCATTTTTTTCATGATCTACAAGCATAGAAAATTTACTACTCTCCACATAAGCAAAATTCTTCTCATCAATAGTAGTGGGAGCAAACTCAACAAAATAATTATCATGTGAGGCATAATCCAATTGAAAACTAAAATCATGATGACAAGTTTCATGGTTATCATTATTCTTAATAGCATACAAGTCATCACAATAATCATCATAGATAGCAACTTTGTTCTCATAATCAATTGGAACCTCTTAGAAATAGTGGAATCACTAAATAAAGTTGACACTCTTCCAAATCCACTTTCATATTCATCACAATAAAATTCAACATCCTCCAAAATAGTGGGATCACTACTTTCTAAAGTTGACACTCTTCCAAACCCACTTTCATCAATATAATCATCATAAACAGGAGGCATGCTTTCATCATAACAACTTTGCATATCAAAACTTGGGATGCTAAAAATATCATCTTCATTAAACATAGCATCCCCAAGCTTGGGACAAACATTAATTTCAGCAAATATATTCTCAAATATTTCATCCTCATCCAACATAGCTTCCCCAAGCTTGGGCCCTTTCATATCATTAGCATCATGGATATTCAAGGAATTCATACTAACAACATTGCAATCATGCTCATCATTCAAAGATTTAGTATCAAACATTCTATAGATTTCTTCTTCTAGCACTTGAGCACAATTTTCCTTTCCATCATACTCACGAAAGATATTAAAAAGACGAAGCGTACGAGACAAACTTAACTCCATTTTTTTGGTTTTCTTTTATAAACTAAACTAGTGATAAAACAACAAACAAGAAGATTCTACTGCAAGATCTAAAGATATACCTTCAAGCACTCACCTCCCCGGCAACGGCGCCCGGAAAAAGAGCTTGATGTCTACTACACAACCTTCTTCTCGTGAGCGTTGTTGGGCTGCAAGTGCACAGGTTTGTAGGACAGTAGCAAATTTCCCTCAAGTGGATGACCTAAGGTTTATCAATCCGTAGGAGGCGTGGGGCGAAGATGGTCTCTCTCAAGCAACCCTGCAACCAAATAACAAAGAGTCTCTTGTGTCCCCAACACACCCAATACAATGGTAAATTGTATAGGTGCACTAGTTCGGCGGAGAGATGGTGATACAAGTGCAATATGGATGGTAGATAAAGGTTTTTGTAATATGAAATAATAAAAACAGCAAGGTAACTAATGATAAAAGTGAGCGTAAACGGTATTGCAATGATAGGAAACAAGGCCTAGGGTTCATACTTTCACTAGTGCAAGTTCTCTCAAAAATAATAACATAGATAGATCATATAACAAGCCCTCAACATGCAACAAAGAGTCACTCCAAAGCCACTAATAGCGGAGAACAAACATAGAGATTATGGTAGGGTATGAAACCACCTCAAAGTTATTCTTTCGGATCCATCTATTAAAGAGTTCGTACTAGAATAACACCTTAAGACACAAATCAATCAAAACCCTAATGTCACCTAGATACTCCATTGTCACCTCAAGTATCCAGTGGGCATGATTATACGATATGCATCACACAATCTCAGATTCATCCAACCAACACAAAGTGCTTCAAAGAGTGCCCCAAAGTCTCTACCGGAGAGTCAAGAACGTGTGCCAACCCCTATGCATAGGTTCATGGGCAGAACCCGCAAGTTGGTCACCAAAACATACATCAAGTGGCACGTGATATCCCATTGTCACCACAGATAAATGATACGTCCATTTTGCATCATGCTTTTATATCGATATTTATCGCATCATGGGCTGTTATTTCACGTTATGTCACAATACTTATGGCTATTCTCTCTTAGTTTACAAGGTTTACATGAAGAAGGAGATGCGGCAATTTGGAATTCAAGGCTGGAAAAGGAGCAAATATTGAAGGCCTATTGCATAACTCCAAAAGTCCTGAAACTCCACGGAATACCTTAAAATAAATAAAGAAAAATCGGTCATGAAGATGAAGGCCGGGGCCCACACCACCACTCACGAGGGTGGGGCGCGCCCCCTCCTGGCGCGCCCCCTACCTCGTGGGCCCCTGGTGGCTCTCAAGCGTCCATCTTCTCCTATATGAAGTCTTCGATGAGAAAAAATCATAAGCAACCTTCGGGACGAGACTCCGCCGCCACGAGGCAGAACCAATGTAGGGCTCCGGTGAGCTGTCTGCCGGGACACTTCCCTCGGGAGGGGAAATCATCGCCATCATCATCACCAACGCTCCTCTCATCGGGAGAGGGCAATCTCCATCAACATCTTCACCAGCACCATCTCATCTCCAAACCCTAGTTCATCTCTTGTACCCAATTCTTGTCTCCAAGTCGGGATTGGTGCTAGTAGGTTGCTAGTAGTGTTGATTACTCCTTGTAGTTGATGCTAGTTGGTTTATTTGGTGGAAGATCATATGTTCAGATCCTTTATGCATATTATTACCCTCTGATTATGAACATGAATATGCTTTGTGAGTAGTTACGTTTGTTCACGAGGACAAGGGAGAAGTCTTGCTATTAGTAGTCATGTGAATTTGGTATTAGATTCGATATTTTGATGAGATGTATGTTGTCTAGCCTCTAGTGGTGTTATGTGAGCGTCGACTACATAACACTTCACCATTATTTGGGCCTAGAGGAAGGCATTGGGAAGTAATAAGTAGATGATGGGGTGCTAGAGTGACAGAAGCTTCCACCCTAGTTTATCGTTGCTTCGCAAGGGGCTGATTTGGATCCATATGTTTCATGCTATGGTTAGGTTTACCTTAATACTTTTGTTGTAGTTGCGGATGCTTGCAATAGAGGTTAATCATAAGTGGGATGCTTGTTCAAGTAAGAACAGCACCCAAGCACCGATCCACCCACATATCAAATTATCAAAGTACGAAACGCTGAATCATATGAGCGTGATGAAACTAACTTGACGATATTCCCATGTGTCCTCGGAGCGCTTTTCCTATTATAAGAGTTTGTTCGGCTTGTCCTTTGCTACAAAAAGGATTGGGCCACCTTGCTGCACCTTATTTACTTTTTGTTACTTGTTGCTCGTTACAATTTACCTTATCACAAAACTATCTATTACCACTTATTTGATTACTTGCGAGAGAATACCTTGCTGAAAACCGCTTATCATTTCATACGCTCCTCGTTGGGTTCGACACTCTTACTTATCGAAAGGACTACGATAGATCCCCTATACTTGTGGGTCATCAAGACTCTTTTGCGCCGTTGCGGTGATGTAAGCGCCTTTGGTAGGTGGAATTTGGTAAGGAAAAATTTATATAGTGTGCTGAAATTTTACGTCACTTGTTACTATGGAAAGTAATTCTATGAGGGGCTTGTTAGGTATCTTCACCCCTTCGATGAGAGCAAAGAGTTTCTCCTCAACCTACTGAACCTATTGAAAATGAAACTCCTTTTGAATTTCCTTGGTATCATGGAAAAACTGCTGGCTAATACTTTTACAGGAGATGGAACAAAGCATCTGACGAGCATCTTCGCTATGTGGATGATATTTGTGGACTATTTAAGCTTGCGGTATACCCGATGATGTTGTTAAGAAGAAGGCTTTTCCTTTATCTTTGAAGGAAGACGCATTGACATGGTATAGGCTATGTGATACGAGATCATGGAACTATAAAAGAGTGAAATTGGAATTTCATCAAAAGTATTACCCTATGCATCTTGTTCATCGTGATCGCCATTATATATATAATTTTTGGCCTCGCGAAGGAGAAAGCATCGCTCAAGCTTGGGGGAGGCTTAAATCAATGTTATATTCATGCCCCAATCATGACCTCTCAAGAGAACAATTCTTCTGAATTTTTACGCTCGGCTTTCTGATAACAATCGCACCATGCTCGATACTTCTTGTGCTGGCTCTTTTATGATGAAGACTATTGAATTCAGATGGAATTTATTGGATAGAATTAAATGCAACTCTGAAGATTGGGACCTCGACGAAGGTAAGGAGTCAGTATGACACCTAAGTTTGATTGTGTTAAATCTTTTATGGATACCGATATTTTCCGTAAGTTTAGCACTAAATATGGACTTGACTTCGAGGTAGTAGCTTCTTTACGGTGAATCTTTTGCTACTTATGTTGATCTCCCTAAGGAGAAGTGGTTTAAATATCATCCTCCCATAGAAGTAAAAGTAGTTGCACCTATTAAAGTTGAAGAAAAGACTATCACTTATAATGATCCTATTGTTCCCACCTCTTATGTTGAGAAACCACCTTTCCTCGTTAGTCCCACTCTATGTCGACATAAAATAAATTTGGGCGGATGCCAAACCGGTTTGTGATCCTCAACGGCGTTTAAATCCTAAAATGAAAGAAGTGGTAAGAAAGGAAATACTCAAGCTTACGGAGGCAGGTATAATTTATCCCGTTCTTGATAGTCGATTGGGTAAGTCCTGTCCATTGTGTCCCTAAGAAGGAGGTATTCTTGTTGTCCCTAATGATAAAGATGAATTGATTCCATAAAGAATTATCACAGGTTATAGGATGGTAATTGATTTCCATAAATTAAATAAAGCTACTAAGAAAGATCATTACCCTTACCTTTTATTGATCAAATGCTAGAAAGATTATGCAAACATACACATTATTGCTTTCTAGATGGTTATTCTGGTTTCTCTCAAATACACATGTCGGCTAAAGATCAATCAAAGACTACTTTTACATGCCCTTTTGGTACTTTTTGCTTATAGGCGTATGCCTTTTTGGTTTATGTAATGCACCTGCTACCTTTCAAAGATGCATGATGGCTATATTCTCTGACTTTTGTGAAAAGATTTGTGAGGTTTTCATGGACGACTTTTCCGTCTATGGTTCCTCTTTTGACGATTGCTTGAGCAATCTTGATCGAGTTTTGCAAAGATGCGAAGAAACTAATATTGTCTTGAATTGGGAAAAGTGCCACTTTATGGTTAATGAAGGTATTGTTTTGGGACACAAAGTTTCTGAAAGAGGTATTGAAGTTGATAAAGCCAAGGTTGATGCTATTGAAAAGATGCCATGTCCCAAGGACATCAAAGGTATAATAAGTTTCCTTGGTCACCCGGGTTTTATAGGAGGTTCATTAAGGACTTCTCAAAAATTTCTCGGCCTCTGACTAATTTGTTACAAAAAGATGTACCATTTGTCTTTGATGATGATTGTGTAGAAGCATTTGAAATACTTAAGAAAGCATTAGTCTCTGCACCTATTGTTCAGCCGGTGATTGGAATTTACCCTTTGAAATTATGTGTGATGCTAGTGATTATGTTGTAGGTGCTGTTCTAGGGCAAAGAGTTGATAAGAAATTAAATGTTATCCTTATGCTAGTAAGACTCTAGACAATGCTCAAAGAAATTATGCTACTACCGAAAAGGAACTTTTAGCGATTGTATTTGCTTGTGATAAATTCAGACCCTATATTTTGATTCTAAAGTAACTATTCACACTGATCATGCTGCTATTAAATATCTTATGGAAAAGAAAGATGCTAAACCTAGACTTATTAGATGGGTTCTCTTTGCTGCAAGAATTTGATTTGCATATTGTTGATAGAAAAGGAGCTCAGAATCCGTTGGAACAACTTATCTAGGTTAGAGAATGTTCTTGATGACCCACTACCTATTGATGATAGCTTTCCTGATGAACAATTAAATGTCGTAAGCACTTCTCGTAGCACTCCACGGTATGCTGATTATGCTAATTATATTGTTGCTAAATTTATACCACCTAGCTTCACATACCAACAAAAGAAAAAGTTCTTTTATGATTTGAGACATTACTTTTGGGATGATCCACATCTCTATAAAGAAGGAGTAGATGGTGTTATTAGACGTTGTGTACCTGAGCATGAACAGGAACAGATCCTACGCAAGTGTCACTCCGAAGCTTATGGAGGACACCCACGCCGAGATAGAAGCGCACATAAGGTATTGCAATCTGGTTTTATTGGCCTACTCTCTTCAAAGATGCCCGTAAGTTTGTTTTGTCTTGTGATGAATGTCAAAGAATTGGTAATATTAGTAGACGTCAAGAAATGCCTATGAATTATTCACTTGTTATTGAACCATTTGATGTTTGGGGCTTTGATTATATGGGACCTTTTCACCTCTAATGGATACACTCATATTTTAGTTGATGTTGATTACATCACTAAGTGGGTAGAAGCCATTCCAACTAGTAGTGCTGATCATAACACTTATATCAAAATGCTTAAGGAAGTTATTTTTCCGAGGTTCGGAGTCCCTAGATATTTAATGGTGATGGTGGTTCACATTTTATTCATGGTGCTTTAGTAAAATGCTTGCTAAATATGATGTTAATCATAGAATTGCATCTCCTTATGACCCATGATCTAGTGGTCAAGTAGAATTGAGCAATAGAGAGCTCAAATTAATTTTGCAAAAGGCATTAATAGGTCTAGAAAGAATTGGTCCAAGAAACTGGATGATGCATTATGGGCATATAGAACTGCATATAAGAATCCTATGGGTATGTCTCCGTATAAAATGGTTTATGGAAAAGCTTGTCACTTACCTCTCGAACTAGAACATAAGGCGTATTGGGCTATTAAAGAGCTCAACTATGATTTCAAACTTGCCGGTGAGAAGAGGTTATTTGACATTAGCTCACTTGATGAATGGAGAACCGGGCTTATGAAAATGCCAAGTTGTTTAAAGAAAAAGTTAAAAGATGGCATGACAAAAGGATACAAAAGCGTGAGTTTAATGTAGGTGATCATGTATTGCTATACAACTCCCGTTTAAGATTTTTTGCGAAACCTTCTCTCTAAATGGGAAGGTCCCTCGTTATCGAGGAGGTCTATCGCCCGGTGCCATAAAATCAACAACTTCAGAGGCACAAATCCGAAGGTGGTAAGCGGTCAAAGAATCAAACATTATATCTCGAGGTAATCCTATAAATGTTGAAACCAATATTATTGAAACCGTAACCGGGAGGAATACATAAGGACACTTTCGAGCGTTCCGGACTCGAAAAGGAATAGGTATGTGGTACGGTAAGTAAACCGACTCCAAAACAATTTTTAAGGCAATATTTCTCCGTTTGGAATATTTAGAAAAATAGAAAAATAAGTAGCAGTCAGGGAGGACACGAGGCCTCCACGAGGGTGGAGGGCGCGCCCTACCCCCTGGGCGCGCCACCCTACCTCGTGAGCCCTCCGGACTCCGTTTTCTTGCACGATACGTATTTTGGTCGGTAAAAATTCAGTATATATTCTCCCGAAGGTTTTGACGACCGTATCACGCAAATATCCTCTGTTTTCATTTCGAGCTGTTTCCGTTGCAGATTTGAGGATTTCGGAGACTCGATCATCCTTCTATGAGGGTGAGCCTATGCCATGGAAGGTGAACGACAAGCTTGCATCATCAACAACACCTCCACCGCCAACAACAAAGAAGGAGACATAATCACATGGGTATGGGCACTCCCTTGGCAACTTGCCAAGCTTGGGGAGGTGCCCGGTATCGTATCTCCATCTCAACTCCTATCTTTACCGCTTTTTCTTAGTTCGATCCTATTAGTAGTATCTTGATTTAGTAGAATAAAGTCATGGCATGATCTAGTTACGAAGTTTTGCTTTATGATCCCTCTATGCAATCGAGTCCGTGAGCTATATATAATAAAAGATTAGTGTTGAGTCAAGGGCTTGATTACTTTGCCATGATCTTGAGTGAATAAAAGGAAAGAATAAAAAGAAACAAAGAGTTCGTATTGATCTTAGTGAAAGTAATGACTTCACATAGAAAAGAGTATGATGATTAAAAGTTGTTGGGAGTTGACAAATATAGCTTTGGTCATCGTTGCAATTAATAGGAAGTAATAAGGAGAGAGAGGTTTCACATATAGATATATTATCATTGACATCTTTTATGATTGGGAGCACTCATTAAAATATGACATGCTAAAGAGTTGATGTTGGACAAGGAAGACAACGTAATGAGTTATGTTTTCTTATATCTGAGATAAAGTATATTGTCATGGATCTCCTAACATGTTGAGCTTGCCTTTCCCCCTCATGCTAGCCAAATTCTCAGCACCAAGTAGAGATACTACTTGTGCTTCCAAATACCCTTAAACCAGTTTAGCTATGAGAGTCCACCATATCTACCTATGGACTGAGTAAGATCCTTCAAGTAAGTTGTCATCGGTGCAAGCAATAAAAATTGCTCTCTAAATATGCATGACTTATTAGTGCAGAGAAATAAGCTTTATACGAACTTGTTGTGGAAGTAATAAAAGCGACGGACTGCATAATAAAGTTCCACATACAAGGGGCAATATAAAGTGACGTTCTTTTGCATTAATATTTTGTGCATCCAACCATAAAAGCGCATGGCAACCTCTGCTTCCCTCCGCGAAGGGCCTATCTTTTATTATTATCCCTTACCTTATGCAAGAGTCACGGTGATCTTCACCTTTCCTTTTTCATTTTATCCTTTGGCAAGCCCAACATGTTGGAAAGAACATGATATATATATCTAATTGGATGTAGGGGAGCATGAATTATTATTGTTGACATTACCCTTGAGGTAAAAGGTTGTGGGGCAAAACTATAAGCCCCTATCTTTCTCTGTGTCGTATTAAAACTCCGTAACCACAAGTATTGCGTGAGTGTTAGCAATTATGAAGGACTAAGTGATAGTTGAGTATGTGGACTTGCTTTTACGCTCGACATAGACTCTTTCCGATGTTATGATAAATTGCAATTGCTTCAATGGTGAGGGTATAATTTCTTTGGTGCTCAATAAGGTTTTTGATTCATACTTTGGCTTTGTGAAAAGATCATCACTTGAACATAAGTAATCATATGACAAATCAATATATGTTGCTGTTATGGGAATAATCATGATGCCTTCATGTCCGTATTTTATTTTTATCGACGCCTCTACCTCTAAACATGAGGACATATTTATTGTTATCGACTTTTTGCTTGAGGACAAGCGAGGTCTAAGCTTGGGGGAGTTGATACGTCCATTTTGCATCATGCTTTTATATCGATATTTATCGCATTATGGGCTGTTATTCCACGTTATGTCACAATACTTATGGCTATTCTCTTATTTTACAAGGTTTACATGAAGAGGAGAATGCCGGCTGGAATTCCGAAATTTGGAAAAGGAGCAAATATTGAAGGCCTATTCGCACAACTCCAAAAGTCCTGAAACTCCACGGAATACCTTAAAATAAATAAAGAAAAATCGAATTCCAGAAGATGAAGGCCGGGGGCCCACACCACTGCTCACGAGGGTGGGCGCGCCCCCTCCCCTGGCGCGCCCCCTACCTCGTGGGCCCCTGGTGGCTCTCAAGCGTCCATCTTCTCCTATATGAAGTCTTCGATGAGAAAAAATCATAAGCAACCTTCGGGGCGAGACTCGGCCGCCACAGGCGGAACCAATGTAGGGCTCCGTGAGGCTGTCTGCCGTGGACACTTCCCTCGGGAGGAAATCATCGCCATCATCATCACCAACGCTCCTCTCATCGGGAGAGGCAATCGCCATCAACATCTTCACCAACACCATCTCATCTCAAACCCTAGTTCATCTCTTGTACCCAATTCTTGTCTCCAAGTCCGGGATTGGTGCTAGTAGGTTGCTAGTAGTGTTGATTACTCCTTGTAGTTGATGCTAGTTGGTTTATTTGGTGGAAGATCATATGTTCAGATCCTTTATGCATATTATTACCCCTACGATTATGAACATGAATATGCTTTGTGAGTAGTTACGTTTGTTCACGAGGACAAGGGAGAAGTCTTGCTATTAGTAGTCATGTGAATTTGGTATTCGTTCGATATTTTGATGAGATGTATGTTGTCTAGCCTCTAGTGGTGTTATGTGAACGTCGACTACATAACACTTCACCATTATGATTGGGAGCACTCATTAAAATATGACATGCTAAAGAGTTGATGTTGGACAAGGAAGACAACGTAATGAGTTATGTTTTCTTATATCTGAGATAAAGTATATTGTCATGGATCTCCTAACATGTTGAGCTTGCCTTTCCCCCTCATGCTAGCCAATTTCTCGGCACCGAGTAGAGATACTACTTGTGCTTCCAAATACCCTTAAACCAGTTTAGCCATGAGAGTCCACCATATCTACCTATGGATTGAGTAAGATCCTTCAAGTAAGTTGTCATTGGTGCAAGCAATAAAAATTGCTCTCTAAATATGCATGACTTATTATGTTGGGGAACGTTGCAGAAAATTAAAAATTTTCCTACGGTTTCACCAAGATCCATCTATGAGTTCATCCAGCAACGAGTCATGGGAGAGTGATTGCATCTACATACCACTTGTAGATCGCGTGCGGAAGCGTTCAATGGAGCAGGGTTGATGGAGTCGTACTCGCCGTGATTGAGCAATCGATGACCTAGTGCCGAACGGGCAGGCGGCACCTCCGCGTTCAACACACGTGCGGAGGCGGATGGCGTCTCCTCCTTCTTGATCCAGCAAGGGGAAGGAGAGGTTGATGATGATCCAGCTGACGACAGGCGTGGTGGTGGATGCAGTGAGAACTCGGCAGGGGCTTGGCTAAGCAACTACGGGAGGAGGAGGAGGTGTTGCGGGGAGGAGGAGGCGCCATGGCTTATGGTGCGCCACCCTCCCTCCCTCCCTTTATATAGGTGCAAGAGAGGGGAAGGCTGCGCCTGCCCTTCCTCCAAGGAAGGGAGTGCGGCCAAGGGAGGAGTCCATCCTCCCCAAGGCACCTCAGGTGCCTTCCCCTTTAGGACTCTCCTCCCAAGTCTCCTTGGTGCATGGGCCTCTTTGGGCTGGTGCCCTTGGCCCATATAGGCCAAGGCGCACCCCCTACAGCCCATGTGGCCCCAGGCAGGTGGACCCCGGTGGACCCCCGGACCCCTTTCGGCACTCCCGGTACAATACCGATAACGTGCGAAACTTTTCCGGCGACCAAAATAAGACTTCCCATATATAAATCTTTACCTCCGGAACTCCTCGTGACGTCCGGGATCTCATCCGGGACTCCGAACAACATTCGGTTTGCTGCATACTCATATTCATACAACCCTAAGCGTCAAGAACCTTAAGTGTGTAGACCCTACGGGTTCGGGAGACATCTGAGACATGGCAGGCGGCTCTCGGGCAATAACCAACAGTGGGATCTGGATACCCATGTTGGCTGCCACATGCTCCTCGATGATCTCATCGGTTGAACCACGATGTCGAGGATTCAAACAACCCGTATACAATTCCCTTTGTCAATGGGTATTTTACTTGCCCGAGATTCGATCGTCGGTATCCCAATACCTCGTTCAATCTCGTTACCGACAAGTCACTTTACTCAAATGCCGTAATGCATGATCCCGTGACGGACACTTGGTCACTTTGAGCTCATTATGATGATGCATTACCGAGTGGGCCCAGAGATACCTCTCCGTCATACGGAGTGACAAATCGATCCTCGATCCGTGTCAACCCAGCAGACACTTTCGGAGATACCTGTAATGCACCTTTATAGTCACCCGATTACGTTGTGACGTTTGGTACACCCAAAGCACTCCTACGGTATCCGGGAGTTACACGATCTCATGGTCTAAGGAAGAGATACTTGACATTGGAAAAGCTCTAGCAAAATGAACTACGATCTTGTGCTATGCTTAGGATTGGGTCTTGTCCATCACATCATTCTCCTAATGATGTGATCCCGTTAACAATGACATCCAATGTCCATAGTCAGGAAACCATGACTATCCATTGATCAACGAGCTAGTCAACTAGAGGCTCACTAGGGACATATTGTGGTCTATGTATTCACACGTGTATTACGATTTCCGGATAATACAATTATAGCATGAATAAAAGACAATTATCATGAACAAGGAAATATAATAATAATACTTTTATTATTGCCTCTAGGGCATATTTCTAACAGTCTCCCACTTGCACTACAGTCAATAATCTAGTTACATTGTGATGAATCGAACACCCATAGAGTTACGGTGTTGATCATGGTTTGCCATGCGGAAGAGGTTTAGTCAGCGGATCTGCGACATTCGGATCCGTATGCACTTTGCAAATTTCTATGTCCCCATCTTGAACATTTTCACAAATGGAGTTGAAGCGGCGCTTGATGTGCCTGGTCTTCTTGTGAAACACAGGCTCCTTGGCAAGTGCAATAGCTCCGGTGTTGTCACAGAAGAGTTTGATCGGCTCCGACGCATTGGGTATGACTCCTAGGTCGGTGATGAACTCCTTCACCCAAATTGCTTCATGCGCTGCCTCCGAGGCTGCCATGTACTCCGCTTCACATGTAGATCCCACCACGATGCTCTGCTTGCAGCTGCACCAGACTTCGCTCCTCCATTCAACATATACACGTATCCGGTTTGTGACTTTGAGTCATCCAGATCTGTGTCGAAGCTAAGCGTCGGCGTAACCCTTCTGACGAGCTCTTCGTCACCTCCATAAATGAGAAACATGTCCTTTGTCCTTTTAGGGTACTTCAGGATATTCTTGACCGCTGTCCGGTGTTCCTTGCAGGATTACTTTGGTACCTTCCTACCAAACTTACGGCAAGGTTTACATCAGGTGCAGTACACAGCATGGCATACATAATAGATCCTATGGCTGAGGCATAGGGGATGACACTCATCTCTTCTTTATCTTTTGCCGTGGTCGGGCATTGAGCTGAGCTCAATTTCACACCTTGCAAAACAGACAAGAACCCTTTCTTGGACTGATCCATTTTTGAACTTCTTCAAAATCTTATCAAGGTATGTGCTTTCTGAAAGACCTATGAGGCGTCTCGATCTATCCCTATAGATTTTGATGCCTAATATGTAAGCAGCTTCTCCAAGGTCCTTCATTGAAAAACTCTTATTCAAGTAGGCCTTAATGTTGTCCAAAAGTTCTATATCATTTCCCATCAAAAGTATGTCATCTACATATAATATGAGAAATGCTACAGAGCTCCCACTCACTTTCTTGTAAACGAGGCTTCTCCATAAGTGCGCATAAACCCAAACGCTTTGATCATCTCATCAAAGAGAATGTTCCAACTCCGAGATGCTTGCACCAGCCCATAAATGGATCACCGGAGCTTGCATACCTTGTTAGCATTCTTAGGATCGACAAAACCTTCCGCTGCATCATATACAATTCTTCCTTAAGGTAACCGATTAAGGAATGCCGTTTGACGATCCATCTGCCATATCTCATAATCATAGTATGCGGCAATTGCTAACATGATTGAGACGGACTTAAGCTTAAGCTACGGAGAGAAAGTCTCATCGTAGTCAATCCCTTGAACTTGTCGATAACCCTTAGCGACAAGGCGAGCTTTATAGATGGTAACATTACCATCCACGTCCGTCTTCTTCTTAAAGATCCATTTGTTTTCTATCGCCGCCGATCATCGGGCAAGTCTGTCACAAAGTCCATACTTTGTTTTCATACATGGATCCTATCTCGGATTGCATGGCTTCAAGCCATTTGTTGGAATCTGGGCCCACCATCGCTTCTTCATAGTTCGAAGGTTAACCGTTGTCTAACAACATGACTTCCAGGACAGGGTTGCCGTACCACTGCAGTGCGGAGCGTGTCCTAGTGGACCTCTGAAGTTCGGTAGCAACTTGATCCGAAGTACCTTGATCATCATCATTAATTTCCTCTCCGGTCGGTGTAGGCACCACAGGAACATTTTCTGAGCTGCACTACTTTCCGGTTCAAGAGGTAGTACTTCATCGAGTTCTACTTTCCTCCCACTTACTCCTTTCAAGAGAAACTCTTTTTCGAAAGGATCCATTCTTGGCAACAAAGATCTTGCCTTCCGGATCTAAGGTAGAAGGTATACCCGATGGTTTCCTTAGGGTATCCTATGAAGACGCATTTTTCCGACTTGGGTTCGAGCTTTTCAGGTTGAAGTTTCTTGACATAAGCATCACATCCCCAAACTTTTAGAAAGCGGCGACTTAGGTTTCTTCCCAAACCATAATTCATACGGTGTCGTCTCAACGGATTTAGGCGGTGCCCTATTTAAAGTGAATGTAGCTGTCTCTAGGCGTATCCCCAAAATGATAGCGGTAAATCGGTAAGAGACATCATAGATCGCACCATATCCAATAGAGTGCGATTACTACGTTCGGACACCTTTATTACATTTGAGGTGTTCCGGGCGGTGTGAGTTGTGAAACGATTCCACATTTCCTTAAGTGTGTGCCAAATTCGTGACTTAAATATTCTCCTCCATGATCTGATCGCAAGAATTTTATCTTTCGGTCACGTTGATTCTCTACTTCATTCTGAAATTCCTTGAATTTTCAAATGTCTCAGACTTGTGTTTCATCAAGTAGACATACCCATATCTACTCAAGTCATCGGTGAGAGTGAGAACATAACGATATCCTTCATGAGCCTCAACACTCATTGGACCGCTTTACATCGGTATGTATGATTTCCAATAAGTTGGTTGCTCGCTCCATTGTTAGGAGAACGGAGTCTTGGTCATCTTGCCCATGAGGCATGGTTCGCATGTGTCAAATGATTCATAATCGAGAGACTCTAAAGTCCATCGGCATGGAGCTTCTTCATGCGCTTGACACCAATGTGACCAAAGGCGGCGATTACCACAAGTATGTGGGACTATCGTTATCAACTTTACATCATTTGGTATTCACACTATGAACATGTGTAACATTACGTTCGAGATTCATTAAGAATAAACCATTGACCATCGGAGCATGACCATAAAACATTTCTCTCATATAAATAGAACAACCATTATTCTCGGTTTAAATGAGTAGGCATCTGCGTATTAAGCGAGATCACGATACAATGTTCATGCTCAAACTTGGTACTAAATAACAATTATTGAGGTTTAAAACTAATCCCGTAGGTAAATGTAGAGGTAAGCGTCACGGCCAATGAGCACATCGACCTTGGAACCATTCCGACGCCAAGATCGTCACCTCGTCGCCCTTCGGTCTTCGTTTATTCCGCAGCTCCTGCTGTGAGTTACATATATGAGCAGCGGCACGGTATCAAATACCGGGAGTTACTACGAGTGCTGGTAAGGTACACATCAATTACATGTATATCAAATATACCTTTAGTGTTGCTGGCCATCTTGTCTGCTAAGTATTTGGGGCAGTTCCGCTTCGAGTGACCCTTCCCTTTGCAATAAAAGCACCCATCCTGAGGCTTGGGTCCATTCTTTGACTTATTCCGGCAAGCTGGCTTATCGGGCGGCAACATCCTTGCCGTCCTTCTTGAAGTTCTTCTTTCCCTTGCCCTTCTTGAACTTAGTGGTTTTATTGACCATCAACACTTGATGCTCCTTCTCGATTTCTACCTCTGCTGACTTCAGCATTGAAAATACTTCAGGAATAGTTTTCACCATCCCCTGCATATTGTAGTTCATCACAAAGCTCTTGTAGCTTGGTGGGAGCGACTGAAGGATTCTGTCAATGACCGCCTCGTCCGGAGGTTAATGTCCGGCTAGGACGAGGCGGTTGTGCAACCCGAACATTTTGAGTATGTGCTCAGCAGCGTAACTATTTTCCTCCATCTTACAAGCTGTAGAACTTGTCGGAGACTTCATATCTCTCGACCGGGCATGAGCTTGGAAAACTAGTTTCAGCTCCTCGAACATCTCATATGCTCCGTGTCGCTCAAAACGCTTTTGGAGCCCCGGTTCTAAGCTGTAAAGCATGCCGCCTTGAACGAGGGAGTAATCATCAAGACGTAGACTGCCAAGCGTTCATAACGTCTTGGTTCTACGGGATGGGTGCTTCAACTAGCGGTGCTTCTAGGACATATTGTTTCTTGGCAGCTATGAGGATAATCTCGTGTTCCGGACCAAATCCGAATAGTTGCTGCCATCATCTTTCGACTTGGTTTTCTCTAGGAACGCGTTGAAGTTCATGGTGACATGAGCGTTGGCCATTTGATCTACAAGACATTTTGCAAAGATTTTAGACTATTGTTCATGATAATAAAGTTCATCTAATCAAATTATTTAATGAACTCCCACTCAGATTTGACATCCCTCTAGTCATCTAAGTGATACATGATCCGAGTCGACTAGGCCGTGTCCGATCATCACGTGAAGACGGACTAGTCATCGTCGGTGAACATCTCCATGTTGATCGTATCTTCCATCGACTCATGCTCGACCTTCGGTCTCTTGTGTTCCGAGGCCATATGCTGTACATGCTAGGCTCGTCAAGTTAACCTAAGTGTATTGCATGTGTAAAACTGTCTTACACCCGTTGTATGTGAACGTAAGGATCTATCACACCCGATCATCACGTGGTGCTTGAAGCTTGACGAACTTTAGCAACGGTTACTGCGATTAGGGAGAACACTTTCTTGAAATTGTTATGAGGATCATCTTATTTACTACCGTCGTTCTAAGTAAACAAGATGCATAAACATAATAAACATCACATGCAATTATATATAGTAGTGACATGATATGGCCAATATCATATAGCTCCTTTGATCTCCATCTTGGGGCTCCATGATCATCCTGTCACCCGGCATAACACCATGATCTCCATCATCATGATCTCCATCATCGTGTCTTCATGAAGTTGTCACGCCAACGACTACTTCTACTTCTATGGCTAACGCGTTTAGCAATAAAGTAAAGCAAGTTACATGGCGTTCTTCAATGACACGCAGGTCATACAAAAATAAAGACAACTCCTATGGCTCCTGCGGTTGTCATACTCATCGACATGCAAGTCGTGATTCCTATTACAAGAACATGATCTCATACATCACATATATCATTCATCATTCATCACAACTTTGGCCATATCATATCACAAAACACTTGCTGCAAAAACAAGTTAGGCGTCCTCTAACTGTTGTTGCAAGTTTTACGTGGCTGCAATAGGGTTCTAGCAAGAGCGTTTTCTTACCTACGTGAAAGCCACAACGTGATTTGTCAACTTCTATTTACCCTTCATAAGGACCCTTTTCATCGAATCCGCTCCAACTAAAGTGGGAGAGGCAGACACCCACTAGCCACCTTATGCAACTAGTGCATGTCAGTCGGTGGAACCAGTCTCACGTAAGCGTACGTGTAAGGTCGGTCCGGGCCGCTTCATTCCACAATACCGTTGAAGCAAGATAAGACTAGTAGCGGCAAGAAATTTGACAACATCTCGCCCACAACAAATTGTGTTCTACTCGTGCAATAGAGAACTACGCATAGACCTAGCTCATGATGCCCTTTGTTGGGGAGCGTTGCAGAAAATTAAAATTTTTCCCTACGGTTTCACCAAGATCCATCTATGAGTTCATCTAGCAACGAGTCATGGGAGAGTGATTGCATCTACATACCACTTGTAGATCGCGTGTGGAAGCGTTCAATGGAGCAGGGGTTGATGGAGTCGTATCGCCGTGATTCAGATCACCGATGACCTAGTGCCGAGCGGACAGCACCTCCGCGTTCAACACACGTGCACGGAGGCGGATGGCGTCTCCTCCTTCTTGATCCAACAAGGGGAAGGAGAGGTTGATGATGATCCAGCGGCCACGGCGGCGTGGTGGTGGATGCAGTGAGAACTCGGCGAGGCTTCGCTAAGCAACTACGGGAGGAGGAGGAGGTGTTGCAGGGAGGAGGGAGGCGCCCGGGGCTTATGGGTGCGGCCACCTCCCTCTCCCTCCTTTATATAGGTGCAAGAGAGGGGAAGGGCAGCCTTGCCCCTTTCCTCCAAGGAAGGGGTGCGGCCAAGGGGGAGGTCCATCCTCCCAAGGCACCTCGGAGGTGCCTTCCCCTTTAGGACTCTCCCTCCCAAGTCTCCTTGGCGCATGGGCCTCTTGGGGCTGGTGCCCTTGGCCCATATAGGCCAAGGCGCACCCTACAGCCCATGTGGCCCCAGGGCAGGTGGACCCCGGTGGACCCCGGACCCCTTCGGCACTCCCGGTACAATACCGATAACGCGCGAAACTTTTCCGGCGACCAAAATAAGACTTCCCATATATAAATCTTTACCTCCGGAACTCCTCGTGACGTCCGGGATCTCATCCGGGACTCCGAACAACATTCGGTTTGCTGCATACTCATATTCATACAACCCTAGCGTCACCGAACCTTAGTGTGTAGACCCTACGGGTTCGGAGACATCTTGAGACATGACCGAGACGGCTCTCGGGCAATAACCAACAGCGGGATCTGGATACCCATGTTGGCTCCTACATGCTCCTCGATGATCTCATCGGTTGAACCACGATGTCGAGGATTCAAACAACCCCGTATACAATTCCCTTTGTCAATCGGTATTTTACTTGCGAGATTCGATCGTCGGTATCCCAATACCTCGTTCAATCTCGTTATCGGCAAGTCACTTTACTAAATACCGTAATGCATGATCCCGTGACCAGACACTTGGTCACTTTGATCTCATTTTGATGATGCATTACCGAGTGGGCCCAGAGATACCTCTCCGTCATACGGAGTGACAAATCGATCTCGATCCGTGTCAACCCAATGGACACTTTCGGAGATACCGTAATGCACCTTTATAGTCACCCGATTCGTTGTGACGTTTAGTACACCCAAAGCACTCCTCGGTATCCGGGAGTTACTGCGATCTCATGGTCTAAGGAAGAGATACTTGACATTGGAAAAGCTCTAGCAAAGCGAACTACATGATCTTGTGCTATGCTTAGGATTGGGTCTTGTCCATCACATCATTCTCCTAATGATGTGATCCCGTTATCAATGACATCCAATGTCCATAGTCAGGAAACCATGACTATCTATTGATCAACGAGCTAGTCAACTAGAGGCTCACTAGGGACATATTGTGGTCTATGTATTCACACGTGTATTACGATTTCCGGATAATACAATTATAGCATGAATAAAAGACAATTATCATGAACAAGGAAATATAATAATAATACTGTTATTATTGCCTCTAGGGCATATTTCCAACATATTAGTGCAGAGAAATAAGCTTTGTACGAACTTGTTGTGGAAGTAATAAAAGCGACGGACTGCATAATAAAGTTCCACATACAAGGGGCAATATAAAGTGACGTTCTTTTGCATTAAGATTTTGTGCATCCAACCATAAAAGCGCATGGCAACCTCTGCTTCCCCTCTGCGAAGGGCCTATCTTTTATTATTATCCCTTACCTTATGCAAGAGTCACGATGATCTTCACCTTTCCTTTTCATTTTATCCTTTGGAAAGCCCGGCATGTTGGAAAGAACATGATATATATATCTAATTGGATGTAGGGGAGCATGAATTATTATTGTTGACATTACCCTTGAGGTAAAGGTTGTGGGGCAAAACTATAAGCCCCTATCTTTCTCTGTCCGATTAAAACTCCGTAACCACAAGTATGCGTGAGTGTTAGCAATTATGAAGGACTAAGTGATAGTTGAGTATGTGGACTTGCTTTTACGCTCTGACATAGACTCTTTCCGATGTTATGATAAATTGCAATTGCTTCAATGACTGAGGGTATAATTTGTTGGTGCTCAATAATGTTTCGGATTCATACTTTGGCTTTGTGAAAAGATCATCACTTGAACATAAGTAATCATATGACAAATCAATATATGTTCTTTGTTATGAGAATAATCATGATGCCTTCATGTCCGTATTTTATTTTATCGGCGCCTCTACCTCTAAACATGAGGACATATTTATTGTTATCGGCTTTTTAAGCTTGAGGACAAGCGAGGTCTAAGCTTGGGGGAGTTGATACGTCCATTTTGCATCATGCTTTTATATCGATATTTATCGCATTATGGGCTGTTATTTCACGTTATGTCACAATACTTATGGCTATTCTCTCTTATTTTACAAGGTTTACATGAAGAGGGAGAATGCGGTAGGCTGGAATTCAGGGTGGAAAAGGAGCAAATATTGAAGGCCTATTCTACAAGCAACTCCAAAAGTCTGAAACTCCACGGAATACCTTAAAATAAATAAAGAAAAATGGTCGCCCGAAGATGAGGCTGGGGCCCACACCTGCTCACGCGAGGTGGGCGCGCCCCTCGGCGCGCCCCCTACCTCGTGGGCCCCCCGGTGGCTCTCCAACGTCCATCTTCTCCTATATGAAGTCTTTCGATGAGAAAAAATCATAAGCAACCTTTGGGAGACGAGACTCACGCCACGAGGCGGAACCTGTGGAACCAATGTTGGGCTCCGTGAGCTGTCTTCTTTGGGACACTTCCCGGAGGGGGGAAATCATCGCCATCATCATCACCTCAACGCTCCTCTCATCGGGAGAGGGAAATCTCCATCAACATCTTCACCAAAGACCATCTCATCTCAAAACCCTAGTTCATCTCTTGTACCCAATTCTTGTCTCCAAGTCCGGGATTGGTGCTAGTAGGTTGCTAGTAGTGTTGATTACTCCTTGTAGTTGATGCTAGTTGGTTTATTTGGTGGAAGATCATATGTTCAGATCCTTTATGCATATTATTACCCTCTGATTATGAACATGAATATGCTTTGTGAGTAGTTACGTTTGTTCACGAGGACAAGGGAGAAGTCTTGCTATTAGTAGTCATGTGAATTTGGTATTAGATTCGATATTTTGATGAGATGTATGTTGTCTAGCCTCTAGTGGTGTTATGTGAGCGTCGACTACATAACACTTCGCCATTATTTGGGCCTAGAGGAAGGCATTGGGAAGTAATAAGTAGATGATGGGTTGCTAGAGTGACGAAGCTTGAACCCTAGTTTATGCGTTGCTTCGTAAGGGGCTGATTTGGATCCATATGTTTCATGCTATGGTTAGGTTTACCTTAATACTTTTGTTGTAGTTGCGGATGCTTGCAATAGAGGTTAATCATAAGTGGGATGCTTGTTCAAGTAAGAACAGCACCCAAGCACCGATCCACCCACATATCAAATTATCAAAGTACCGAGCGAACCATATGGCGTGATGAAAACTAGCTTGACGATATTCCCATGTGTCCTCGGGAGCTTTTCCTACTATAAGAGTTTGTTCCGGCTTGTCCTTTGCTACAAAAAGGATTGGGCCACCTTGCTGCACCTTATTTACTTTTGTTACTTGTTGCTCGTTACAATTTACCTTATCACAAAACTATCTCGTTACCACTTATTTCAGTACTTACAGAGAATACCTTGCTGAAAACCGCTTATCATTTCATACGCTCCTCGTTGGGTTCGACACTCTTACTTATCGAAAGGACTACGATAGATCCCCTATACTTGTGGGTCATCAAGACTCTTTTTCAGGCGCCGTTGCCGGGAGTGTAGCGCCTTTGGTAGGTGGAATTTGGTAAGGAAAAATTTATATAGTGTGCTGAAATCTTACATCACTTGTTACTATGGAAAGTAATTCTATGAGGGGCTTGTTAGGGTATCTTCACCCCTTACAGAGCAACAAAGTTGCTCCTCAACCTACTGAACCTATTGAAAATGAAACTCCTTTTGAATTTCCTTGGGTATCATGGAAAAACTGCTGGCTAATACTTTTACAGGAGATGGAACAAAGCATCTGACGAGCATCTTCGCTATGTGGATGATATTTGTGGACTATTTAAGCTTGCAGGTATACCCGATGATGTTGTTAAGAAGAAGGCTTTTCCTTTATCTTTGAAGGAAGGCGCATTGGCAGGGTATAGGCTAGGTGATAGGAGATCATGGAACTGTAAAAGAGTGAAAGTGGGATTTCATCACAGGTATTCCCCTATGGAGCTTGTTCATCGTGATCGCAATTATATATATAATTTTGGCCTCATGAAGGAGAAAGCATCGCTCAAGCTTGGGGGAGGCTTAAATCAATGTTATATTCATGCCCCAATCATGACCTCTCAAGAGAACAATTCTTACGAATTTTTACGCTCGCTTTACGATAACAATCGCACCATGCTCGATACTTCTTGTCTTTGGCTCTTTTATGATGAAGACTATTGAATTCAGATGGAATTTATTGGATAGAATTAAACGCATAACTCTGAAGATTGGGACCTCGGCGAAGGTAAGGAGTCAGGTATGACACCTAAGTTTGATTGTGTTAAATCTTTTATGGATACCGATATTTTCCGTAAGTTTAGCACTAAATATGGACTTGACTCGAGGTAGTAGCTTCTTCTTACGTGAATCTTTTGCTACTTATGTTGATCTCCCTAAGGAGAAGTGGTTTAAATATCATCCTCCCATAGAAGTAAAAGTAGCTGCACCTATTAAAGTTGAAGAAAAGACTATCACTTATAATGATCCTATTGTTCCCACCTCTTATGTTGAGAAACCACCTTTCCTGTTAGAGTAAAGGATCATGCTAAAGCTTCAACCTGTTGTTCGTAAAAGCAATATCGTAACTTATGTACCTCCTAAGCAAGTTAAATTAGAACCCAATATTGCAATTGTTAAAGATCTCTTGTCCGATAATATTGATGGGCATGTTATTCGATTCGAAGGTGAAAGCTGCTAGAATTGCTAAACCACATGCTAAAGATAAACATAGACACCGTGGTAGGCGTTACTGTTATTTCTCAAGTAAAATAGGAGATCATTGTTACCATGGCTTATGTGATATGGGTGCGAGTGCTAGTGTTATACCACATACTTTATCTGAAGAAATTAAGAATGAAACTGCACCTCTTTGAATTAGAAGGTATTGATGTCACAATTAAACTTGCCAATAGAGATACTATTCCACCAATTGGGATTGTTAGAGATGTTGAAGTCTTGTGGGAAAACTAAATATCCTGCTGATTTTCTTGTTCTTACTTCTCCGCAAGATAGCTTTTGTCCCATTATATTTGGTAGACCCTTCTTGAATACTGTTAATGCTACGATAGACTGCAAAAAGAATGTTGTTACTGTTGGCTTGGATGATATGGTTCATGAGTTTAATTTCTCTAAATTTAGTAAACAACATCGTGAGGAAGAATTGCCTAGTAAGGATGAAATTATTGGTCTTGCTTCTATTGTCGTACCTCCAGTGATCCTTTGGAACACTATTTGCTGAACCATGAAAATGATATGTTTATGAAAGAAAGAAGGAAATAGATGAAGTATTCTTTAAACAAGAACCTATTACGAAACACAATTTGCCTGTTGAAATCCTAGGGGATCCTCCTCCACCCAAGGGTGATCCCGTGTTTGAGCTTAAATCGTTGCCTGATAATCTTAAGTATGCTTATCTTGATGAAAAGAAAATATATCCCGTTATTATTAGTGCTAACCTTTCAGAGCATGAAGAAGAAAGATTATTGAAAACTCTGAAGAAGCACCGTGTCGCTATTGGATATACTCTTGATGATCTTAAGGGCATTAGTCCCACTCTATGTCAGCATAAAATAAATTTGGAAGCGGATGCCAAACCAGTTTGTGATCCTCAACGGCGTTTAAATCCTAAAATGAAAGAAGTGGTAAGAAAGGAAATACTCAAGCTTCTGGAGGCAGGTATAATTTATCCCGTTGCTGATAGTCAGTGGGTAAGTCCTGTCCATTGTGTCCCTAAGAAGGGAGGTATTACTGTTGTCCCTAATGATAAAGATGAATTGATTCCGCAAAGAATTATCACAGGTTATAGGATGGTAATTGATTTCCACAAATTAAATAAAGCTACTAAGAAAGATCATTACCCATTACCTTTTATTGATCAAATGCTAGAAAGATTATGCAAACATACACATTATTGCTTTCTAGATGGTTATTCTGGTTTCTCTCAAATACGTGTCGGCTAAAGATCAATCAAAGACTACTTTTACATGCCCTTTTGGTACTTTTGCTTATAGACGTATGCCTTTTGGTTTATGTAATGCACCTGCTACCTTTCAAAGATGCATGATGGCTATATTCTCTGACTTTTGTGAAAAGATTTGTGAGGTTTTCATGGATGACTTTTTCGTCTATGGTTCCTCTTTGACGATTGCTTGAGCAATCTTGATCGAAGTTTTGAGATGTGAAGAAACTAATCTTGTATTGAATTGGAAAAAAATGCCACTTTATGGTTAATGAAGGCATTGTCTTGGGGCATAAAGTTTCTGAAAGAGGTATTGAAGTTGATAAAGCCAAGGTTGATGCTATTGAAAATATGCCATGTCCCAAGGACATCAAAGGTATAAGAAGTTTCCTTGGTCACACTGGGTTTTATAGGAGGTTCATTAAGGACTTCTCAAAAATTTCTCGGCCTCTGACTAATTTATTACAAAAAGATATACCATTTGTCTTTGATGATGATTGTGTAGAAGCATTTTAAATACTTAAGAAAGCATTGATCTCTGCACCTATTGTTCACCAATTGATTGGATTTGACCCTTTGAAATGATGTGTGATGCTAGTGATTATGTTGTAGGCGCTGTTCTAGGGCAAAGAGTTGATAAGAAATTAAATGTTATCCATTATGCTAGTAAGACTCTAGACAATGCTCAAAGAAACTATGCTACTACCGAAAAGGAACTTTTAGCGATTGTATTTGCTTGTGATAAATTCAGACCCTATATTGTTGATTCTAAAGTAACTATTCACACCGATCATGCTGCTATTAAATATCTTATGGAAAAGAAAGATGCTAAACCTAGACTTATTAGATGGGTTCTCTTGCTGCAAGAATTTGATTTGCATATTGTTGATAGAAAAGGAGTCGAGAACCCGTTGCGAACAACTTATCTAGGTTAGAGAATGTTCTTGATGACCCACTACCTATTGACGATAGCTTTCCTGATGAACAATTAAATGTCATAAGCACTTCTCGTAGCACTCCACGGTATGCTGATTATGCTAATTATATTGTTGCTAAATTTATACCACCTAGCTTCACATACCAACAAAAGAAAAAGTTCTTTTATGATTTGCGACATTACTTTTGGGATGATCCACATCTTTATAAAGAAGGAGTAGATGGTGTTATTAGGCGTTGTACCGAGCATGAACAGAGAGCGGATCCTCATAAGTGTCACTCTGAAGCCTATGGAGGACACCACCTGGAGATAGAAGCGCACATAAGGTATTGCAATCTGGTTTTTTATTGGCCTACTCTCTTCAAAGATGCCCGTAAGTTTGTTTTGTCTTGTGATGAATGTCAAAGAATTGGTAATATTAGTAGACGTCAAGAAATGCCTATGAATTATTCACTTGTTATTGAACCATTTGATGTTTGGGGCTTTGATTATATGGGACCTTTTCCTGCCTCTAATGGATACACTCATATTTTAGTTGATGTTGATTACATCACTAAGTGGGTAGAAGCCATTCCAACTAGTAGTGCTGATCATAACACTTATATCAAAATGCTTAAGGAAGTTATTTTTCCGAGGTTTGGAGTCCCTAGATATTTAATGACTGATGGTGGTTCACATTTTATTCATGGTGCTTTCCGTAAAATGCTTGCTAAATATGATGTTAATCATAGAATTGCATCTCCTTATCACCCACAGTCTAGTGGTCAAGTAGAATTGAGCAATAGAGAGCTCAAATTAATTTTGCAAAAGATTGTTAATAGGTCTAGAAAGAATTGGTCCAAGAAATTTGATGATGCATTATGGGCATATAGAACTGCATATAAGAATCCTATGGGTATGTCTCCGTATAAAATGGTTTATGGAAAAGCTTGTCACTTACCTCTCGAACTAGAACATAAAGGCGTATTGGGCTATTAAAGAGCTCAACTATGATTTCAAACTTGCCGGTGAGAAGAGGTTATTTGACATTAGCTCACTTGATGAATGGAGAACCGGGCTTATGAAAATGCCAAGTTGTTTAAAGAAAAAGTTAAAAGATGGCATGACAAAAGGATACAAAAGCGTGAGTTTAATGTAGGTGATCATGTGTTGCTATACAACTCTCGTTTAAGATTTTCGCAGGAAAACTTCTCTCTAAATGGGAAGGTCCCTACGTTATCGAGGAGGTCTATCGCTCGGTGCCATAAAAATCAACAACTTCGTATGAACAAATCCGAAGGTGTTAAACGGTCAAAGAATCAAACATTATATCTCAGGTAATCCTATAAATGTTGAAACCAATATTATTGAAACCGTAACCCCGGAGGAATACATAAGGGACACTTTCCAGAATGTTCCAGACTCCGAAAAGGAATAGGTATGTGGTACGGTAAGTAAACCGACTCCAAAACAATTTTTAAGGCAATATTTCTCCGTTTTGGAATATTTAGAAAAATAGAAAAATAAGTAGCAGTCCGAGGAGGACACGAGGCCTCCACGAGGGTGGAGGGCGCGCCCTACCCCCTGGGCGGGCCCCCCTACCTCGTGAGCCCTCCGGACTCCGTTTTCTTGCACGATACGTATTTTGGTCGGTAAAAATTCATTATATATTCTCCCGAAGGTTTTGACGACCGTATCACGCAAATATCCTCTGTTTTCGTTTCGAGCTGTTTCCGTTGCAGATTTGAGGATTTCGGAGACTCGATCATCCTTCTATGAGGGTGAGCCTATGCCATGGAAGGTGAACGACAAGCTTGCATCATCAACAACACCTCCACCGCCAACAACAAAGAAGGAGACATAATCACATGGGTATGGGCACTCCTTGGCAACCTGCCAAGCTTGGGGAGGTGCCCGATATCGTATCTCCATCGCAACTCCTATCTTTACCGTTTCTTAGTTCGATCCTATTAGTAGTATCTTGATTTAGTAGAATAAAGTCATGGCATGATCTAGTTCTGAAGTTTTGCTTTATGATCCCTCTATGCAATCGAGTCCGTGAGCTATATATAATAAAGATTAGTGTTGAGTCAAGGGCTTGATTACTTTGCCATGATCTTGAGTGAATAAAAGGAAAGAATAAAAAGAAACAAAGAGTTCAGATTGATCTTAGTGAAAGTAATGACTTCACATAGAAAGAGTATGATGATTAAAAGTTGTTGGGAGTTGACAAATATAGCTTTGGTCATCGTTGCAATTAATAGGAAGTAATAAGGAGAGAGAGGTTTCACATATAGATATATTATCATTGACATCTTTTATGATTGGGAGCACTCATTAAAATATGACATGCTAAAGAGTTGATGTTGGACAAGGAAGACAACGTAATGAGTTATGTTTTCTTATATCTGAGATAAAGTATATTGTCATGGATCTCCTAACATGTTGAGCTTGCCTTTCCCCCTCATGCTAGCCAAATTCTCAAAGACCAAGTAGAGATACTACTTGTGCTTCCAAATACCCTTAAACCAGTTTAGCTATGAGAGTCCACCATATCTACCTATGGATTGAGTAAGATCCTTCAAGTAAGTTGTCATCGGTGCAAGCAATAAAAATTGCTCTCTAAATATGCATGACTTATTAGTGCAGAGAAATAAGCTTTGTACGAACTTGTTGTGGAAGTAATAAAAGCGACGGATTGCATAATAAAGTTCCACATACAAGGGGCAATATAAAGTGACGTTCTTTTGCATTAAGATTTTGTGCATCCAACCATAAAAGCGCATGGCAACCTCTGCTTCCCCTCTGCGAAGGGCCTATCTTTTATTATTATCCCTTACCTTATGCAAGAGTCACGGTGATCTTCACCTTTCCTTTTCCATTTTATCCTTTGGCAAGCCCAAAGATGTTGGAAAGAACATGATATATGTATCTAATTGGATGTAGGGGAGCATGAATTATTATTGTTGACATTACCCTTGAGGTAAAAGGTTGTGGGGCAAAACTATAAGCCCCTATCTTTCTCTGTGTTCGATTAAAACTCCGTAACCACAAGTATTGCATGAGTGTTAGCAATTATGAAGGACTAAGTGATAGTTGAGTATGTGGACTTGCTTTTACGCTCTGACATAGACTCTTTCCGATGTTATGATAAATTGCAATTGCTTCAATGATCGAGGGTATAATTTCTTTGGTGCTCAATAAGGTTTTTGATTCATACTTTGGCTTTGTGAAAAGATCATCACTTGAACATAAGTAATCATATGACAAATCAATATATGTTCTTGTTATGAGAATAATCATGATGCCTTCATGTCCGATTTTTATTTTTATCGACGCCTCTACCTCTAAACATGAGGACATATTTATTGTTATCGGCTTTTAAGCTTGAGGACAAGCGAGGTCTAAGCTTGGGGGAGTTGATACGTCCATTTTGCATCATGCTTTTATATCGATATTTATCGCATTATGGGCTGTTATTTCACGTTATGTCACAATACTTATGGATATTCTCTCTTATTTTACAAGGTTTACATGAAGAGGGAGAATGCCGGCAGCTGGAATTCTGGGCTGGAAAAGGAGCAAATATTGAAGGCATATTACGCACAACCCAAAAGTCCTGAAACTCCACGGAATACCTTAAAATAAATAAAGAAAAATCGTTGTCGAAGATGAAGGCCGGGGGCCCACACCTGCTCACGAGGGTGGGGGGCGCGCCTCGGGCGCGCCTCTACCTCGTGGCCCCCTGGTGGCTCTCCGACGCCCATCTTCTCCTATATGAAGTCTTTCGATGAGAAAAATCATAAGCAACCTTTCGACGAGACTCCCGCCACGAGGCGGAACCTTGCAGGAACCAATGTTGGGCTCCGGCGGGGCTGTCTTCTGGGGACACTTCCCTCGGGAGGGAAATCATCGCCATCATCATCACCACAACGCTCCTCTCATCGGGAGAGGGAAATCTCCATCAACATCTTCACGGCACCATCTCACCTCCAAACCCTAGTTCATCTCTTGTACCCAATTCTTGTCTCCAAGTCCGGGATTGGTGCTAGTAGGTTGCTAGTAGTGTTGATTACTCCTTGTAGTTGATGCTAGTTGGTTTATTTGGTGGAAGATCATATGTTCAGATCCTTTATGCATATTATTACCCCTCCGATTATGAACATGAATATGCTTTGTGAGTAGTTACGTTTGTTCCACGAGGACAAGGGAGAAGTCTTGCTATTAGTAGTCATGTGAATTTGGTATTAGATTCGATATTTTGATGAGATGTATGTTGTCTAGCCTCTAGTGGTGTTATTTGAACGTCGACTACATAACACTTCGCCATTATTTGGGCCTAGAGGAAGGCATTGGGAAGTAATAAGTAGATGATGGGTTGCTAGAGTGATGTAAGCTTGAACCCTAGTTTATCGTTGCTTCGTAAGGGGCTGATTTGGATCCATATGTTTCATGCTATGGTTAGGTTTACCTTAATACTTTTGTTGTAGTTGCGGATGCTTGCAATAGAGGTTAATCATAAGTGGGATGCTTGTTCAAGTAAGAACAGCACCCAAGCACCGGTCCACCCACATATCAAATTATCAAAGTACCGAACGCGAATCATATGAGCGTGATGAAAACTAGCTTGACGATAATCCCATGTGTCCTCGGGAGCGCTTTTCCTATTATAAAAGTTTGTTCCGGCTTGTCCTTCGCTACAAAAAAGGATTGGGCCACCTTGCTGCACCTTATTTACTTTTGTTACTTGTTGCTCGTTACAATTTACCTTATCACAAAACTATCTGTTACCACTTATTTCAAAGATTTCTGCAAGAGAATACCTTACTGAAAACTGCTTATCATTTCCTTCTGCTCCTCGTTGGGTTCGACACTCTTACTTATCGAAAGGACTATGATAGATCCCCTATACTTGTGGGTCATCAATAAACACGACAAGACATACATCAAGTGTTCTCATAAAAGACTCAATCCGATAAGATAACTTCAAAGGGGAAACTCAATTCATCACAAGAGAGTAGAGGGGGAGAAACATCATAAGATCCAACGACAATAGCAAAGCTCGGGATACATCAAGATCATGCCATAGAGGGAACACGAGAGAGAACACGAGAGAGAGAGAGAGAGAGAGAGAGAGAGAGAGATCAAACACATAGCTCTTTGGTACATACCCTCAGCCCCGAGGGTGAACTACTCCCTCCTCGTCATGGAGAGCACCGGGATGATGAAGATGGCCATCGGTGATGGGATCCTCCCAAGTGGTGCCGGAATGGACTCTGAGAGGTTTTTGGTGGCTACAGAGGCTTTATGCGGCGGGCGGAACTCCCGATCTATCTTCTCTGTGGATGTTTTTAGGTACGTGGGACTATATAGGCGAAAGAAGTCGGTCGGGGGTGCTCAAGGGTCCACGAGATGGCGCGCCCTATAGAAGGCGCGCCCCCCTATATCTGGGCTCCTCGAGGATCTTGACTTGATCTCCGTGCCTCCAGGATCATATTCTTCCCAAAAATAACGCTGCCGAAGGTTTCATTCCGTTTGGACTCCGTTTGATATTCCTTTCCTTGAAATCTTTGAAACAGGCAATAAAACAGCAATATGGGTTGGGCCTCGGTTAATAGGTTAGTCCCAAAAGTAATATAAAAGTGTATAATAAAGCCCATAATCATTCAAAACACATAGTAATATAGCATGAATGCTTCATAAATTATAGATACGTTGGAGACGTATCACAATTCTGTGAACTAAAGGAGATCCACCTCCAAAATAGGAGGTTCACTTGGAGCAACGAGAGAGAAAACCCAACTCTATGCAAACTTGACTCGTTCTTCTACAACGCCGAATGGGACATCACCTTCAACACACATGTGCTCCATGCCCTATCGACCTTGCTCTCTGACCATTGTTCACTTTTGCTTGCCGACGACAAGGGGCCTAGGAGGCCTAGGAGTTTCAAGTTTAAGAATTTTTGGGCATCTATGCCCAGCTTCCACGAGGTGGTCCTTAAAGCATGGAATGAGAGGGTGGATCACACGGAGCCCTATCATGTCATGTTCCAAAAGCTCAAAAGAACCGCAACCCGCCTATACGGGTGGAGTAAAGGCTTTTCTCCACAAAGAAAGGTTCAGCTCCATGCCGCTCTCCTCGTGATTCTACGCCTCGACACCGCCCAAGAAGAGCGTCTCCTATCCGCTGCCAAGATCGACCTACGGGTTAAGCTAAAAAGAAGGGTCATCAGCTTGGCGGTCATTGAGAGATCCAGGAAAAAGCAATGTTCCAGGATTACCAACTTAAGAGAGGGGGATGCGAACACAAAAAAATTTCATCGCCGCATCAATGCTAGGAGGAGGAAGAACCACATCCATAGGATCAAGCATGCACATGGATGGGTGACTGAGCATGAGGAAAAAGAGAAAATAATTCATGACCACTTCTCTAAGATTTTGGGAAAGAGCGACAGCAACACAAGAGATTTCGACTGGGCCGAGCTCAATATTGAGCCTCATGACCTGCATGATCTTGACACCACCATCACCATGGAGGAGGTCTGGAACGCGATCAAAGAAATGCCAAGTGATTAGGCACTGGCCGGATGGATACACTAGAATGTTCTTCAAGAAATGTTGGGAGGTCATCAAGCATGATATTATGCGAGTCATAAACTGTTTTGACTCCCTGCAGACTGCAAACCTTCATTGGCTCAACTCCGCGAATGTGGTGCTACTTCCAAAAAAAGACGGGGCGGAGGGAATCGCCGACTATAGGCCTATTAGCCTTATCCATGAGATCGCCAAGATCTTGGCGAAGGTGATTTCCATGAGGCTTGCCCCTCACATGAATGCTCTTGTCTCCAACGCGCGGAGTGCCTTCATTAAAAGGAGAAGTATTCATGACAATTTTATGTGTGTCCGTAATTTCGCACGCCGACTTCACAACTGCAAGACCCCTGCTCTCCTCCTTAAGCTCGACATTCGCAAGGCATTTGACTCAGTTAGGTGGGAGTATATCATTGATCTCCTTCAAAGGAGAGGTTTCCCGAGCAAGGTGCGGAACTGGATAACCGCCCTTCTATGTACGTCATCTTCGCGCATCCTCCTTAATGGAGTAGCCGGCCCACCCATTACCCACGGCTGCGGATTCTGGCAAGGGGACCCCCTTTCCCCTTTACTCTTCGTGATTGCGATTGACCCTCTCCACCAGCTTCTTGATTTGGCAACTCGGAAGGGCCTTCTCCACAAGATACATGGCCGTGGCACTATGGTGAGAACTTCACTCTACGCGGATGATGCGGCCGTGTTTGTTGCGCCAAAAAAGAGGGACGTTGACAACCTTGCATCCATCCTGAGGGGCTTTGGTGATGTCACGGGCCTTCACACAAACTTTCAAAAGAGCTCCGTTGTGCCAATCCGGTGCAGTCAACGAAACCTGGACCACATCCTTCAAAGTTTACTGGCAAAGAGAGCTAATTTTCCGATGACTTACTTGGGCCTACCCCTCTCGGTCTGGAAACTAAAAAAGGTGGACTTCCAGTATCTTGAGGATAAGGCGGCAGGAAAATTGGCCCCTTGGGAGGGCCAAAATATCACCACCATAGGACGTACATCGCTCGTCAAGTCCGTCATCACCTCCCAAGCAATTTACTCCATCAGCCCTTTGGTTGTCCCCCAAAGCACTTTGCATAATCTCAATAAGATGGAGAGGGCTTTTCTCTGGTCTGCATCAGACAAGACCACCGGGGCCAAGTGCAAGGTTAATTGGGAGGTGGTATGTCGTCCCTTGGAATATGGTGGTCTGGGTGTCCTCAACACTGAAAAATTCGCACGTGCTCTGAGACTGCGGTGGCCTTGGTACGAATGGACGGACCCATCCAAACTCTTGGTGGGTTTGGGCAACCCCTGTGATGAGAAGGACCTTGAGTTCTTCTACGCCTCCACCACTATCAATGTGGGGAACGGAGCGAGAATGCCTTTCTGGAACTCCCCTTGGCTGCTTGGTCGTAAACCAAAAGACGTCGCTCCCCTTATTTATGAGGCCTCGACGAGGAAAACATGGAAGGTGAGGGAAGCCTTAAAGAACAACGCATGGATCCTCAAGATAAAGCCCCCAAGTATTGTCACCGTCCACCACATCCGAGAATTCTTCACGCTTTGGATGCTCATGCATGATTTCCATCTTGATGTGCTTGCAGATGATGTGATTGTGTGGAAACATAAAAATGATGGGGTTTACTCCGCGGCCTCAGCTTATAGAGCCCAATTCTTGGGTATGGTCATATCCCCCTTGGACCGCATGATATGGAAGAATTGGGCACCACCAAAGGTCAAGTTCTTTGCTTGGTTGGCCCTTCAGGACAGAATTTGAACCGCCGACAGACTTGCTAAGCGTGGATGGGAAAAGTGTGGCTTATGCCCACTTTGCAAACGCGAGCCCGAGACCGGGCCACATCTCTTCTTCAAATGTCGTTACACCATTAGACTCTGGAGCATGCTGGTTGCAAAACTTGGCCTTGAACATGTGGATATATCTACATGGCACTTGGCGGGATCCGTTGAAGAGTGGTGGGATAAAAGAACCGGCATGGATATTCCATCACGCAAGGCCATGGCTTCTCTCACCATGCTTGTCTCTTGGGCTATTAGGAACGAAAGGAACGCCAGGGTCTTTCGACATAAAAGTGCACCGCCACCGATCGTCCTCAACATCATCCTCGAGGAAGCGAAGTTATGGGTCGCCGCGGGTGCAAAGAAACTAGGGGAAATCATAATACGCGAGTAATTGTCATGCGGTGTTGTATGGACACTTGTAAAACTCTTTTCCCCTCTTAATTAATATACGAGGCAAATCTTTTGCCCTGTTTAAAAAAAATCACATACTTGGCATGTAGCGGACAGTTTACCTTTGATAAACTATAAGCAATTAACATTAGCAAATAGTTAATTATATTCTTCTTGTTAAGGATGGCAAACAAAATCCACCAGAAGTTGTTAACTTATCATGCAATTGTATGTTTGTGTATCTTGTCCACAGAAGGTTTAAGCAACTGTCAAGTTTGGCAATTCAGCAAGTTGAGACTATATGGCGACTTGGAAAATAACACGCGGTGCCGAGTAATTTACATCATGATTATGCACTCTGACAGGGAGCAACAGCAAGATATTTCAGTGTTATTCCATTCGAATATACATCTTGAACGCTGCCGCCATGCCTTCCATCCCTCTGCTGATCTCTCTCCCAGCTGATCAACATCATTAGAATTCAGAACAGGACAAAGAGTCTCTTACCTTACAGTCACACTGGAACCCAAAAAATCGTCGAGCGGGCAGGGGCACAGTCACACGCACGGATTCCATCACCATCAGTTTCTTTGGATACTTCATGGATACATAGTGCACGACGTCATCCAATACTAAAAAAGTGTATAGTGGTTTTCCACTCTTCCTCGTTGAATCCTCGTCTGATTGACTCATTGACCCACATCTAGCCTTCAGCAAGTCAAAGTGAGATAGGAGAAGAATTCCAAATTGCAATCGCCGCTATCTATCGATCACAGGCATGGCTTCACAAGCTTCCGCAGCTCTTCGTGCGGCCGCCCTATAGAGCTACTCCATCACGGCCGCGCACTCTGACAGCAGCGCGTCGGCGGCAAAGGCCAATCCTGTGGGATACCATCTATCTTTGGCGCTGGAGCTGCATACGGTGCCGCAGCAACTCGCACAACATCCTCCTCGACAAGCGCAAGTCGAGAACGTGGCCGATGAAGTGGACCTGGACCTCGCCCTCCATGACACTGAGCCTTTTCATCGGCAGATCCGTGTGCCGCCGGAAGGTCGCCCATGTCCAGGATGACCGCTACCTCGCCGTATCTTGGTGCGATGGCGGCGATGGATCAGCGAAGGTCGGCTTTTTTTCTTGCGGGGCGGAAGATGAGAGACGAACACACACGTTCTGGCGGAGAGGAGGGATGTGTTCCAGTCTGTCTTCTAATAGTTCTTTTCGTTCTGTATCTTCAAGCCAAGCAACTCTGTGTTCTTATCTCTCTGCCTCTCTGCCCAAATCTCATAGCCTGGACTGTAGCAGCAGCACCACATACGCATGCGCTGAGGCTGCTCGAACTTATCCTCTTCACCTCACCACCCCGTTCCAGCGCCTCTATACACACAACCCCCTCGCCCCTGGCCAGCGCTGTCTAGCTTTGCTCCACACGGCCGCCGCGCAGCCGTCGGCGGGAGGGACTGATGCAAGGTGGGCTCGGTGGAGCACGGGGCGGTCTAGTTGGGCACGACGAGCGGCACCGTGGAGGCTGAGCGAGAAGTGACGAGAAAGTTCCGCGGAGGGGATCAATGAAGGACGCCCATGCAACTGTTGCTCCATCCGCTAACGCAACTACTGATGCGGCCTCGCACAGCCGCGGCTACCATCCGGTCTCGCAAACGCTCGAACCATCGCAGCCGCCGCTTGGGTTGTCAGCCTCGTTAGCTTGGGAGGACCGCCGCGAAGACGGAGGCAGCGGCGCGCGGACGGGTGGAGGGGTTACGGCGGGCTGTAGCGGGGCGGCGGTGGATCCGCAGCGGTGAGCGGGGGCGGCGGCGGCGCGGGCTGTAGCAGCGGCGCCGGATCCGCTCGTGAGGAGAGGATAGAGGAGACTGCGCCGCTTCGCTCGAGACAAAGGCGCAGCGCTCGGGTGCGTCCGAAACAATTTTTTTCACTTATGCTCGGGCCATTGGGGATTGCGGGTTGATTTCTAAAAATCAGAGGATCTTTGTGTAAAAACGCCGCGACGGTGAACCGAAGACCCAATCCGTGCTTTATTATTAGTTAGAGATTAGGGAGAGACTAGTAAAAAGGCCCGTGCGTTGCAAGGGAAAAAAGAAACTTAGCACCATAAGTAGGCATAACTCGAGAGCCCTTAGCAGACTTGCACGTACTAAATATGCAATACTCGGCAGGAGGTAACGCTGACAGTTCCCTACTAACGCTGACACTAAACTACAATATATGAATCCTAGAGGTCAAGGAAATGAGCAGCTATTTTTTTCCCTGTTTATGTGCTCTGATCGTGGTGCTGCCGTTGTTGAAGGCATACATGTGGGCCCCACTATCAACAACCGCTACGGGATAAACTCTGGCCATGATGCAGACCCTACCACCACCGCCGAAGCTCTTCACCGCTGACGGATGAATCTGCACGACACATCATTCATGTTCAGCCCTCACATGAAGTGCGTGAAGTGAACACCAGGAGAAATGAAATAGCTTCCCAAATTCAACAGAGTTCTCAGAGATATCTTCTTTTCCTTTTGAAGGTCAAAATCAAAGAAGCCTCCAGAGGCTGGTGTGCATAGTCTTGGTCTCAATGAAGAACTGTGCAAAGAAAAGAAAATAATTATTTTTACTCGATCAGACATTTTAGAGATAAATAACACATTAAGGCAAAACCATAAGCATTAACCTTCTTAGATCAGAGAAAAATAATATCATATATGTAGTGGAGTACATAACTTTACAGTAGGCCCAAAAGAACATGATAATATATTTCTTATATCTATATATTCCCTCCGTTTTAAATATAAGTCTTTGTAGAGATTCCAAGGTGGACTACATACGGAGCAAAATGAGTGGATCCACACTCTAAAATATGTCTATATACATCCGTATGTGGTCCTTATTGAAATCTCTAAAAAGACTTATATTTAGGAACGGAGGGAGTATAATGCATATGTCATCTAGTAAATGAACCGGGAAAAACCCCGAATACTGAACATACTTATATAACCTAAAAGGCACTATGATGGCTCCATCTTCACTAATTTCTCGGTAGTTTTGTTTTCATTACAGATCACCTAAAAGTTTACTATGGAACAGAAGAGTCACATTGTTGAGAATTGCAATGGCTCCCATGTCAAAGGATAGTTCTTCATTTCTTAACCATCCAAAGAAGATTCACATATGATCAAAGGCCTGCTGTTAAAAAGCAAGACAATAATTAAGGCGAACCAGGCTAAGAAGACAACTATGGCACACCAGCATCCTGATGATCATTGTCTACACCACCTGATGATTTTTATAGAAGTATAAATGATATTGAAGAATTATACCAGCAAAAACTGATGTAAGTTCTCTGATGATTTGACAGGTTATCATAAATATCAACACAAAGGTCTTCACAAAAAGGCAATCCTCCTTTTAGAGGAAAAAAATATAAGGGGAATTTTTAATCAGAAAATGCAAATCCACGGCAATGCATCAAAATTTCGAACTACCTTCTAAATAAAAGTTCGGCCAATACATGAATAGGAAATGACAATTAAGAATTTACATAAGCTACGCAGCTACTCCCTTGAAAGAAGAGTAATCCATGTTAACCTTTCTGTACACTTACATCTTCAGTAAAATGGACGTAAAAATATGTTAAGAGGGACCTGTTGTGACGCAGAAACACCTAGCTGCAATTTCGCAATAAATGTAAAAGGGAAATCTATATTAAAAGGGGGGTGGGGGGTGGGGGGCGGACATAAACATAAAATAACAATTGCGAAGATATAGGGGATCTTTTGATGTGATCCGACTTACCTGCTGACTGCAGTGTGATTACTTGTAGAGCAATGTTGAAACATGTCCAAAAAACTATAAAACAGAAAAGAATACAATAGTTTGAAGCATACGTATATGAATGCAGGGTGAGGAAAATAAAACAATGAATCTAGTGTCGATTTGCATAGTTAGCACGATTGTTCCTTGAAAACATAATTAAAACGACAGAACACAAACTCTTATTAGTTATTTTTTTAGTGTTCCGGGACATCTAGTAAAGAAAAGTTAATATTTAAGGTTTGTATCATCATAGATGAGATCAACTTTCCACAGCACATTGACCTGCTAGTCAGGGAAAGAAAGAATAAGTAGAAAGTTGAGAAGATGCATGAGAATTTTGCAGAACGAATAAAGCATGCCATCCCCACCAAGCATCCTTTCATCAGCCCCTGGTTTTCACATCCCGCATGAATCTGGCTAGAAACCATGTTGACATAGATTAATTAAGAACTAACCCACACCAAACTATCTTCGCTGTTACTGAGAGAGCTACGTGGAGGAGGCAATGAAAAACATAGGCTATGAAGCAGGGATACCAAAGAAGTGTTGCCTCCAAAACTGATCTATTGGCCGTCTCCTTAATCTTCCTGCACGCAAAACATATCATGTTAGCTGGTACAATACCTCACATATACTATGCCTGAAAATGAGAGTCAGTGGTGATATTCACCAGATTGGTAAGTCAGAGCTTTTCATATAGCAATTTAGATAGATGAAAGGAGCGGCACAACCTCGTCCATCTCTTCCTTGGTGGATTTGAATTGCAGAAAATTCAGATAGACAAAAGAGCAGCACGACGCCACGGCTTGCTGCCGTTTGTTTATCATGGCTGGATCTCATTTGCAGAAAATTCAGATAGGAGGATAAGAGCAGCACGGTCTGCTGCTATATGTCATCACGGCTGGATCTCATCTGCATCCACACGGACTGGCCACCGAACGTCTGCCTCCGCTTCCGTGCAGTGCAGCCATGGCAAGCCAGTGAAGCCACCACCGGTTGCCTCCTCCGTCCTTCCGACAAGGCCAGCGCCTCCACCAGCCGCCCCGAAGTCTCCACAGCCCGCCCCTCCCCCAATTCTTCGTCCGTCGGACTCGACGGAGCGGCGCTCGCAGGCGAAAGCAGCAGCAGCTCGGCTAAGGCCGCGTCTTCAACCTCCCCCAATTCTTCGTCCGTCGGACTCGACGGAGCGGCGCTCGCACGCGAAAGCAGCAGCAGCTCGCCTAAGGCCGCGTCTTCAACCGCCCGCAGCGGCAGGCGCGCATGGCGCTCAAGCACTCGATATTCCCCATACCTCGCCCTCGCCGGTGAGCAGCAGAGTCTTCACCGCTGCTCCTTTCCTTCTCTCTCCCATCTCCTTTTAAATCTCACCCCGCCATGTTCCCTTGCAGGAGCTCACCGAGCAACCATGGCGCCATCCCGAACTCTGTATCCGGCACCCCCCAACCTTGTCGGCCTTGCACGCGCCTCTCTGACCCTCCTCCGCCTGAATCCGTTGGAAGCCACCTATCGCCGTTCTTCGGGGTGGGAGGCAGGAGGCGGCGGGCGGCGGGTGTTGAGGCGGCGGGCGGCGGGTGTTGAGGCGGGGCTGGGAAGGAGGCGGCGGGCGTTGAGGCATGGCTGGGCAGGAGGCGGCCGGCGGAGCGCGGTGAGGCGGGCGGAGCAGGAAGCGGCGCGGAGCGCGGCGAGACAGAGGCAGAGGTGGGAAGGAGCACGGCGAGGCAGAGACGGGGCTGTTTTTTTCCGAGTTAATTACATTTTTAGTACAGAAACTTGCGCAGCGAGTACAAATTCATACATAAAATTGTAAAATGACACAAATTATCCTTACAACTTGTACAAATTCATACATTTCCGTCAACTATCCGTTAAGTAAGTCTGTGTGGCAGTTCGCTGGCCCCGCTCTCTGATGTGTGGGTTCCACTTGTGAATAAGGAAAGAATAAATAGAAAAATAAAATTACACACACATGTAGCTAACTGGAGTCAAACACAGTACCTCATGTCCTGCTGCGTGAAGTGTTAACCAGTGCTTGAAGTGCCCACCAACGATGCTAGAAGGACCGCCGGAACGGGTGCTAGGTGGGGAGACATTTATTACATATTCAGAGAGCCGTCAGTCTCGTCTTTCTAAGCAGGACACAAAACCTAAGATCATCTCCAACAGTGGCTGCAAAAAATGCGCCTGCGTGGTAAAAGGCGACTTTACCGCGCGCGGGGGCGGTTTCACGCGCTCCAGCGGTGGCGGGAAACTCAGGCGCACGGGAAGATATTACGCCAAGACGCTGCTAAAAAGGCGGCAGTATTACTAGTTTTGGCGACGCAAGGTCCGACGCGCTTATAAATGCAATACCGCCACGCGCCCTCCCATCGCTCTCCACCTCGCCACGCGCCCTCTGCCGCTTCCTCGCCTCGCCGCCGACGCGCCACCATCGCGTCGCCCACTGGGAGTTTCAGACTACTGGCGTCTGCTGGCCTCCCGGCTCCTCCGTCGAGATTCGGTCCGGCGAGATGCGCCTCGCCTCGGCACCTTCGACACCGCCCACGAGGCCACCCGCGCGTACGACGCGGCGGCGTGGCACCTCCGGCGGTCCCGTAGGGACATGAACTTCCCAGAGGTGCACGTGGGAGCTGGTGCCTCCCCCGCGGCTTATCACCGACGAGGATCGTCGCGAGAACCGGAGGCGGAAGCGGCGTCTCAGCCTCCGAGGACGATCGGTATCTTGACGTCTTCATTCAGACGTCGGAGGAGGACATCACCAACGCGGAGTCCGAGTCGGAGGATGAGGACAACGAGGAGTAGTTTTTTTATCTATCGTTTTATATCTATCGTAGGAGGAGGCTATGAACTATTTATGCACTATCTATGTATCGTTTTTATCTATCTATGTACTATCTATCTATCATTTTTATCTATCATTTTCTATGTGTCTATGCCTATAGAGTCAGAGTCGAATATGTATCGAGTCACAGTAGAAAAGAGAAGAAATATAGCGCGTCTCGGAAGCGGCAAGGCTGCATATATTTGCGATGGCGCTCGGTGACCGCCTTAAAAAACTCACGATTCCGACGCTGTAAACAATTTTTAGCACGGCACGCGTTGCGCGCCTGTTGGAGATGCTTTAACAAAACGGAAAAACTAACTAGAATCAGAGCCCTTCCGCCGGCCCTTGCCAGGATCCACCACGCCGCATGGCCCTAGGGCCACCAGAGACAAGGCGGACCTGCGACGGCGCCAGCAAGATAGTTATGTGGCCAAACCTAGAGCCGTTTTGTCCAGCGATTTAGGTTTGAATCCTACTCTGTGCATTTTAATTTTATAAATTACGTGCGTATGGCTGGTTCGACGTCCTAGTTTTGACCACCGGTTTGTAAAAAATTGTCCGGTTCAGTGAGCGCATTATACAGCTTCTATTGCTCGAGTGCCATCTCCTTCTGGTAAGAAGGGAAATTTAAGGTGGCACACTGACTAGGGCAACCAACCAAGCTCGAGGCGTGAGCTCTCTGGTTCGACTCCTTGCAGTAGTTCTTGCGCATCTCTGTAATTTCCCCCCTTATTTATTACTTACAGATGGGACCCACACATAGGCGCGGGCATGGCCATGCTGGCATGCCATGTAGACATAGTTAACGAAGCTTTTAACGGACAGCGACGGAAACGTATGAATTTGTACCTCAAACACAAGTTGTAGGGGTAATTTGAGTCATTTTTCAACTTTATGTATGAATTTGTACCCGATGCACAAGTTTATGTACTAAAAGTGTAATTAACTCTTTTTTTCCCTTGGTACCGGTTCGGGTTGACTTATGAGAGGACCGCGGGTTGAATACCAGAAAAAAAAGGGACTTTTCTGCAAAAGCGCCGACGACGTACCATCAGAAGCGATCCGTGGTTTATTAGTAGGGAAAAGATTATAGGAAAAGATATAAATTAATATTTAATATATTAAGCCTCGGTAAAGTCTTGAATCTCCCTCCCTCGCGCCTATAAAAGCACCCATCAACCCGAAATGTGAGGATCTGTGCATATTGTGTGTAACACACATCTTTTGAAGTGCATAAATCGTCAATGTAGATGTAGCCAAAGTTCGTCAGTAGTTGAATATAAAACCAACATACTCGCAATTTTATTTATTTTTGCTCAGTGCCTCCCTAAATGGGCCAGCCCAACACATGTTCGCTTTGCTCAGCCCTTGCTTGCTAGCAGTTTCGAAGATGCTTCCTTTTTGTTTTCTTTATTATATATATTTTTTACTATTGTGTATGTTCGAAAACTTTAAAAACTATATTTAAATTTTTAAATAAAATTTATAGTGCATTTTAATGTAAAAATCTGTTCATGTAATTTTGTTCTAAGAAATGTTTATATCATTCAAAAGAATTCATCGCATTACAAAATGTTCAAACATTTCAAAATATGTTTATGACTTCTGTCAAAAAAAATATTTGTGTCATTTAAAAAGTGTTAACAAATTTTAAAATTATGCTCCTGATACTTTGTTGAAAATGTTCATGAAAATGTAAAACATTGGTTGCGTAATTTGCAAAAATTGTTCGTATCATTTTAAAAATTATTTGTGTCATTTTAAAAAATTCACGAATTTAAAATACGTTTTGTGACATGTTAAAAAAAACTTGATGAATGTAAGAAGATCTTAGGGATTGTTTTAAAAAAATGTTAATACCATATAAAAAAGTTCCTGTGCCATTTATATAAATATTCATACACCCTTAAGGAATGTTCGCAAGTTTTACAAAAAAATGTTCATGATTTATTTGAATATAATGTTTAACTTGTGTTTAAGAATGTTCACTATGTTCGATGTGCATTTAAAAAAAATTCAACTTGTATTTCGGATAAAGGTTCATAGTGTATTTAAGGAATGTTTAACATTGTATCTTGAAAGTGTTCAACCTGCATATAGAAAATGTTTAACGTGTATTTGAAAATTATCGCATGTATTTGAGAAATGAAGAAAAACGAAAAATTGAATAACAGATAAAACCGATATAGAGAACACACACACACACACACACACACACAAATAAGATCACGCGGAAAATTTGGCATTGCACCATTGCAGCATGACAACGGACAACACAATTGAGATATGAGAATGGGTATTTTGCAGTACAAGCCTCTGGCCGGAGCCCAACAGCCCAAAGTCGTTTCTGTGCTTGTGTTTCGCTGCGACTCGGTCTCGGAGGAAGACCTACACACATTCCCCTCGGAAGAAAAGCAGCACACACAGCCGCCGCCGCCGCCGCCCAGAGAATGGCCTTGCCGTCGATCCCCGACGAGCTCCTGGTGGAATTCCTCCTCCGCCTCCCCACCGCAGCCGACCTCATCCGCGCCTCGGCCGCCTGCGTTTCCTTCCGCCGCCTAATCGCCGTCCGCTCCTTCACCCGTCGCTTCCGCAAGCTCCACCCCCCGCCCCTTCTCGGCTTCCTCGACACAGGGCGGCTTCGCTTCCACCCCGCCGTCCCGCCTCACCCCTCCGCGCCCGCGGCCAGGGCCGTCGCCAGCGCCGCCGACTTCTCCTTCGACTTCCTCCCCTCCCCTTGCTTCTCTCGACCGTGGTCCGTGCGGGATGTCCGTGACGGCCGCGTACTCCTCGAAAGGCCCCGCCCCCGCCGTCGCGGCGCCGGTGAGGGGCTGGAATCTCCCTCCGATGAGATGGTCGTGTGCGACCCCTTGCACCGGCACTATCTCTTGCTTCCCCGGATCCCCGATGACCTAGCCGCTTCGGTTGTCCACGCACAAGGGTTCTGCTACGAAGACTCCTGCCTCGTCCCTTCCGGCGACGAGGAGGAGGCAGCTGCGACGGACGAGGCGTCATTCAGGGTGATCTGGATGATGCTGCTCCCAACTAAGCCGGTGATCTTTGTCTTCTGCTCGGGCACAGGGCAATGGCGAATCGTTCCATCACTGACTTGGAGCGAGATGTCACCTGGCTTCAAGTTATCGGCGCATGTATTTTACCGCCTGATGCGCCATTACGCACATGGTTGTTTCTACTGGCTTTCAGCTTCCACTGAGAAATTGTTTGTGCTTGAGATCCGGAGGATGGAGTTCTCCGTGGCGGACCACCCACCCTGTGAAAGAAAGCTGGGTGAGAATGTCGTGATTGCAGAGGCAGACCAAGGCAAGATTCTGATGTTTGTGCATAAACCTCACACGTCTCCGTTACTTATACTGTTTGGCGAAACAATGGTGGGAGTTCCACTTCCACCCAGTGGCAGCAGATGGAGAAGCCAATCACGTTGGATTCTGGGTCCGGCCTCATGGGTGCATTAGGGAGGCATTTACTCATATATTATTGCGGAAGCACGTCGGTCGGGCCAAGTTGTTTCACGCAGGACGTTAACACATTCCAGCTTGAGAGGGTGTGTTCTGCATATCCCAAACAGACACACGCATATTGCAACTTCCCGCCGTCGTTATTGTCGTCACTGACAGTGTCAATTGGTAAAATTTTCTGTTGCTTCCCAGTTACATCCTTCCCTTTTTCATAGTTATCACTTTCACACAGCTTGTCTGATACTTTGTAGTTCATTATTGTGATCATAGCTATTACACGGCCTAGTGAATATTGCCTTTTTTGTGCTTGCGCAAAAGCTGATCAAGCTAATTGTTATTTATTTGATTGTCTGTTCTGTTTGCCATTTTAAGGTAATTATACAACTGAAAAACAATGATCTTGCAAATCAGTAATATCATTTAGTGTTATCTGAAATTGTGAAAAACACTAAATTACAACAATTATTTTTGATTTTTATGGCAAAACTAATAGAGGAGTCCAAGTTTAAATTAGGACGTTTCTGCCAATTCACCTTAGAAACATTTATTCCAGTCAACCAAGACCTATCATGTCCATTAGTTCTTTTTGGTTACCATCACACCTATAAATTTATCTCATTATTATCGATTTCTTATAATAATTTATCTGAGGTAAAAAATTCTTATTTGTTCTGTGGTATGAAATTTTGATCATTCTTGATAGTAAAGTTAAATAAAATATTGAATCACAAAACATTTTGCAAGACAAATAAAACGATATTATTTCATTATGTGCATCTGAACGATCACTGTAATTTTTGTTGTGCCTTATAATGCATATTCCTCAGCAGGAATTTTGCAAAGCAACTGAACTGAGATCGGTAGTACTGTCATGGGATGCTAATGATGGACAAATGTATCATGTAGTACTTTGCCCGTTACATCTGAAAACCTTGTCACTTGGCCGTATCCTTTCATCCTATCCTGCATAAATGAAGTTCTTTCCAAAGTCATCAAGTCAATCTATACAGCCTACTGAAATTTGATGTCTGAATTAATGCACTTGTCCCTGAGAACTACTCTTCTGAATTTTGGCATCCTTGTCTGCACAATTTCTTTTTATTTCCAAATTGTTTTTAGTTCACACCTATATATATCTCCTCTGCAGGACATCTATCTTGAGCTGCAGCTCCGCAAGTTGGGGCACTTTTTTTTCATCTATACTAAGTTACTAAGGTTCCACACAAAAATAAATTCACCTATTACAGCGTACTTTCTTCTGCCATGCCTGTCGAAAACCCAGCTTTGTTTGCCTGCATGCAGATGTAACCTTTTACATTTTCCCCTGTTGGCAGTGCACTTTTGTGATTCATTCTTCCCTTAATCTGTCAAATTGACCCCTCTTCGGTATTGATGTCTGTTCATCTTACAACCAGGATATCGTCTTTGTTTAGCGTACTACTGCAATGTACCTAAGACTCTTCTGCCCGATTGCCATTGGTGCTTTGCTTTCTATGTGCAAATGTTTTTTTTTTCTCCTTTATAATCATCTTCCTCTCCTTCATGTATGTGCCCCTCTCTTTAATTTCCCTCTCATCCACACCCTTCCTTTGAAGCATGGAAATACACAAGTTGACGATCACTGCAAAATGCTCTGGTTGCAGAATAATTGAGCTTGATTGTACTAATATCATTAACAAGAAATGTTTACAGAACTTTGTTGAATGTTGTGAGTATTTGATTGTTGTATGGCGCTGAGTGTTGGCTGACTAAAAGGCGACATGTTCAACAGTTAGGTGTGGCGGAGATGCGTATGTTGAGATGGATGTGTGGCCACACAAGGAAGGATCGAGTCCGGAATGATGATATACGAGATAGAGTTGGGGTAGCACCAATTGAAGAGAAGCTTGTCCAACATCGTCTGAGATGGTTTGGGCATATTCAGCGCAGGCCTCCAGAAGCTCCAGTGCATAGCGGACGGCTAAAGCGTGCGGAGAATGTCAAGAGAGGTCGGGGTAGACCGAATTTGACATGGGAGGAGTCCGTTAAGAGAGACTTGAAGGATTGGAGTATCACCAAAGAGCTAGCTATGGACAGGGGTGCGTGGAAGCTTGCTATCCATGTGCCAGAGCCATGAGTTGGTTGCGAGATCTTATGGGTTTCACCTCTAGCCTACCCCAACTTGTTTGGGACTAAAGGCTTTGTTGTTGTTGTTGTACTTGATTGCTGGATTTGATATCGGGTTCTCTCTACATAAGTTGCCTGCAACTTTCTTAATTCTCAATCACATTACTAAGCTTTTCAATCAACATCTAACCATTCTCATGTGAAGGTCACTTAATATATAACCTAGCTACAGACTATATTAGTGTGCAAAATTAAGTGAAAGTGTCAGATAACTAAAAATTAGCAATAGCTCGACTTAGTGGTGCATCCTTCTGTTTCGCCACCGAAGGTCAAATAACCATTCTTATCTGAAGGTCACTTCATATATAACCTAGCTACAGACTAGTAGTTGCAGACCATAAAAGAGAGTAATTTCAGCCTTAGTAGTGTGCAACATTAAGTGAAAATGTCAGACAACCAAAAATTAGCAACAGCTCCATTTAATGATGTATCCTTCTGCGTGCAGGCACACACCATGCTGACATCCAGGGAGCGGTGGATGATGTGCCAGTGCCTCAACTACGAGAATCTGACCCTGGAGGCGTGCAAGGACTTGTTGCTCCGGCGGCCACCCGAGCTCCGAACCCCTGTTTCGCCGCCGAAGGTCAAATAACCATTCTTATCTGAAGGTCACTCCTTATATAACCTAGCTATAGGCTAATAGTTGCACACCATAAAAAAGAGTATGCTAACCTTTGTAGTGTGCAACATCAAGTGAAGATGTCAGACAACCAAAAATTAGCAATAGCTCCATTTAATGGTGTATCCTTCTGCGTGCAGGCACACACCATGCTGACATCTAGGGGGCGGGGGATGATGTGCCAGTGCCTCAACTACGAGGATCTGACTCTGGAGGCGTGGAAGGACCTGTTGTTCCTGCGGCCGCCCGGGCTTCAAACCCCTTGTTCGTCGTCGAAGGTCAGACAGCCATTCTCGTCCGAAGGTGACTTCAAATAAAACCTAGCTACAGACTAATAGTTGCACACCATAAAAAAAGTAAGCTAGCCTTTGTAGTGTGCAACATCAAGTGAAGATGTCAGACAATTGAAAATTAGCAACAGCTTGTGTCTATTTCATGATGTATCCTTGTGCAATGCAGCCGCACCCCATGCTGATGTCCGGCGGCAAGCGGGGGACGCTGTGCGAGTGCCTGAACTACGAGAAACTGGCCCTGAAGACGTGACCTTGTGCAATGCAGGCAAGTAGTAATGTTTATGCACATGGCAGCTTTTAGTTATCTGTACCATGATATGATGAGCAATCGGTAGTCTTTCCAAGTAGGATTTATGCCTCCCATCTTGTTTCCCTTCCCAATCGGTGAGGACCAATAATCATACGCAAGCTATATACAACCACTTTTTCCGTAATGAGATTTGGACCACAAGAAGAATCCTCAATGAAATATCCCAGACGCTCAGGGGCTGTTTGGATTGCCACCAACGCCGACCCTACCAAAAAATTGGCTCGCCCGTGAGAATTGGAAGCTGTTTGGACTGTCACCGAAACATTGGCTCGCCCAGGCTGCGGGAAACGACTCCATGTTATTTTTGCCAACGCATGAAGTAGCGCGGAGGGCGCCAAATCGGTCGCCAAAAAAATTGGCGGCGCACCTCTCGCCCGCTTAAATGCGTGGATCCCGTGCTGTGTTTGTTAAGCAAATAGTCAACGGATTAATCAGATGCGGAAATGAACGATACGCACGCTGTATTTTCTTTGACGCGAAATTAGGAAGTGATTGTTTGAATCGGTTACTCCGTCGACCTTTTACTGCTACCGGTTGTCTTCTAAGCAAAACTAATGGTTTCAGTTTCCGTAAAGGCAGCCGTGAGCCCGTCTAGTTCAAAAGTTATACATGTTTTTTTTGTATATCTGGGACGCCCGTATGTATTTACTCTTACATGCCAATTTTGGTCTTTTCTTGATAATTGCTAATTTCGTTTTTTTCGCATGTTATAGTTAATTATATTTTTCACATTAAAAATATAATGTTTTATTTTTATTTTTTATTGCCTCAACATTACTACTAAATTAAAATCAAACCAAACATCAATCAATCCAAATTGCCAAACCAAATGGAGTACTTGCCAAATTTTTTGGAGGTACAATGGCTACAATCCAAACAATAACAACTTGCCAATTTTTTGGTCATGCCCTCACTTTGGTCATGCCAAAATTTTGGTTGGGCAAGTTGGGGCACAAACCAAACAGCCCCTCAGACTCTGGAGCAACCGTGCCAATAAGGAGATAGATAGGACCAAACTGATGACCTACGCAAACGTTTTCTCTCCTACCTCCTCCTCCTAACTTGTTAGGCTTGGTGGCGGCCTGCTGTACTTTCGTACAGCGTTAACAACACCTTCATGTAATTTGACTGTTATCATTCGAGCCCTGCCCCGTTTTGAATGCATAAGGTAGACAATGGTCTACCTTTTCTTAAAAAAAAAAAAAAGATACAGCACACCATTCCCATGTCCCAATCACAAATACTGATGCACCTTTTGCGGCCCCCCCCTCCCAAAAAAAAAAGGGAAGACCCCTATGTTAAGTGAAGATGTCAGAAAACTGAAATTAGTACTGTTGAGTGTACTGTTGCAATGGAACCTAGGACTCTTCTTCCGGATTGTCATTGGTATTTTCTATGTGCATTTTTTCCCTCCTTTAATCATCTTCCTCTCCTTTATGTATGTGCTCCTCTTTTTAATTTCCCTCTCATCACTTGAAGCATGGAAACACACAAAATTGATGATCACTACAAAATTGCCCTGGTTGCAGCATTATTGAGCTTGACTGTGCTAATATCATTAACAAGAAATGTTTACAGAACTTGGTTGAATTTTGTGAGTACTTGATTGCTGGATTTGATATCGGGTTCTCTCTTCATAAGTTGCCTGCAACTTTCTTAATTCTCAATCACATTACTAAGCTTTTCAATCAACATCTAACCATTCTCATCTGAAGGCCACTTCATATATAACCTAGCTATAGACTAATAGTTGTGCGCCATAAAAGAGAGTAAGTTCAGCTTTAGTAGTGTGCAGCATTGAAGTGAAAATTTCAGACAACCAAATAACAGCAATAGCTCCACTTAATGGTGTACCTTGTGCATGTAGGCACACGCCCACGTCTGCGCTGATGCCCAGGGAGCAGGGGATGATGTGCTGGTGCCTAAACTACAAGAAGCTGACCCTGGAGGTGTGCAAGGACCTGTTGTTGCAGCGGCTGCCCGAGCTCCGACCCCCTCTTTCGTCGTCGACGGTCAGACAACCATTTCTCATCTGAAGGTCACTTCATATATAACCTAGCTACAGACTAGTAGTTGCACAACATAAAAGAGAGTAAGCTCAGCCTTAGTTTAGTACTAGTTTGCAACATCAAGTGAAGCTGTCAGACAACCAAAAATTAGCAATAGCTCTATTTAATGATGTATCCTTGTGCAATGCAGCCACACCCCATGCTGATGTCCGGGAAGTGGGGGGTCCCAGAACCTTTGGTGGTAATCCAACATTTCATTATAATAAAATAATCTAGACGGAAGATTGTTTCTTATCACTAGAAACTCCCGCATTAAGATATTAGCTAATGCTTTCAAAAGTAGC